>CALZFC010000051.1:2012500-2342500 GCA_945643635.1 Allodiplogaster sudhausi
CAGAAACATAAGAGGAAGAATCAACAGCCGCTTGCCAGGCGGAGAGAGAGGAAAGTAGAGCAGAAGCGCAAGACATTTTACTCCGGAAGCCATGCTGAGAAGGAGAAAGGAGGCGGTTCTCGTCTAAATAAGAGAATAACTGTCTGCATACTAGACGCTCGAATGTCTTAGAGATTCCGGATGTAAGAGAGATGGGTCTGTAATTACTGGGGTCGCTAGCGTTACCTTGTCGTTTATAGATTGGCTTAACATATGCAATTTTCCACAGAGATGGGCAAGTTCCATAAAGAAGAAAGCGTTTAAAGAGAATGGTCAGAGGTATAGAAATGGCGATTGAAGTGCCTTTAAGAAATGCATATGGAATACTATCAGGAGTACACGAGTTACGAGAGGGCAGATTTCGAAGCATATTATGGACATCAGCCGAAGAGAAATTAATAAAATCAATTCTAGCAGAAGTTCTAGGAGCGAAGGGAGGCATGGATGTAGGAGTGGCAGAGAAGGAAGACTTAAAAACATTGGCAGAACACGAGGCTTTTTCGGAGTTTTCTATAAGCGAACGGCCTGTGGTGTTATCGTTAATGACCCCGATAGTAGGTTTTGGCTTTAATCGACCATTTACAAAATTGAAGAAGGAGCGTGGGGATACAGAGGTGACAGCGCGCTTCTCTTGACCGCGCTGGAATTCTCGAATGGTTCGTCTAAGTTTAGCAGAGGAACGAAAAAAAGGCTGAAGTCCATGAGTGGGGGACATTCTATATTCTTTTCTACATTTGTGCAACAATTTAAGAATTCGAGAAGGAAGGTGTGACAGCCTTTTTTGACTCTCCTACGCTTAAAGTGTTGCAGACGAATAGAGAGTCGTCTAGTGCAGAGGGCTGAAGTGTTTGAGTGGCGAACTTAAGATTTATAGCCAATCACCACGTTCGGCAAATCGAACGTTCTTGAACTCCAAAGAAGGAAAAGATTGAGTTCGAGTTCAAAAGTTTGAAAGAGGAAAAGGTTGCAATTTTTTCGACGACTTTAGTACTCTCTTTTTATAGCAGTCTGAATTAAAGTATGCCGGATGAATGTTTTGCTGCTATTTGATATACTTCTCGTTCTTTATTTCAATGCTAACGATTGCTGCCATCAAAACATTTAGCAGAGTTCTAGCCAGTTTTAGGAGGTCATTTAAAGATCAACTGAGCGACTTAAAGAACGAAGATGTCTATCAGTTCTGTTGTTTGAAGAAGTGGCATCTTTAATGCAGCTAATTTCCTACGTCTGTTTTTTTGTGAGAGAAAGGGAGCGAAAGAGAGAGAGAGAGAGAGAGAGTGTGTGTGACAGAGAGAGGCAGAGAGACAGAGAGAGAGAGGGAGAAAAGCAGAGAACCAAAAGACATCAAGCACAATCAGATTTCTTCTTGCGCTAGAGAAAGAAAGGAGAAAAAACTCTTTAAAGTATTCCTTGAATTAACCCTCTCTGCCTTTCTCGCTATGATTTCTCTTCCCCCAATCCTTGCCACTCTCTTTCTCTCTCTCTCTCTTTCTCTTTCTCTCTCTCTCTCTCTCTCTCTCTCCTTCTCTCTCTCCTTCTCTCTTTCTCTCTCTCTTTCTCTCTCCTTCTCTCTCTCTCTTTGTCTTTCCCCACTCTCTCTCCTTTCCTATTTCTCTTTCTATCTCTCCTTTTCTCTCTCCTCTCTCTCTCTCATTCTCTCTCTTTCTCTCTCATCGTCCTTCTCTCTCACTCTCCTTCCCTCTTCTTCTGTCTGTACATACATATATTTACATATGTAAATATTCGTTATATGTAATGTTGCGACAAAGAACCCAATGTGAGCAATACAAATGAGGAGCACGAGAACAGAATATATGTATGTAGTGGACAAAATGAGGAGTGCACTAGGAAAAGGGAGAGAAAAAGAGAAGTGGAGTAAAAATATTCATCGCTCTAACGATAAGTGCTAGAAAGGGAAATAAAGCAAATTCAGTAAGAAGAAGAGGATGAAGAAATAGCAAGGAAGACAACACAACAATGATTCTTTTGATTTCCACTACTCTTCCTCTCTCATTTAACAAATCTAGTTACTTTCCTCTCGTCAAAAGCTGCATTGTTATTTTTTTCCTACCGAAATGGCATTTTCAAGAGATTTTAGGACATAGGCTGCTGATATTGAATCATGAAACCGTTGGCAATCTTTGAGACTTCCCTTTTCTAACGTCTACGTTTCTAGACTTTCGATGCAGCTTATATTTAAAGCCAATCACCGCACTCGCAAATCGAACGTTCTTGAAAAACGATGGAGTACGAGTTCAAAAGTTCGAAAGCGTAGGAGATTGTAAATTTTTGCACGTTCTTTTATTGATTAATAAAAAAAAAATAATTAAGTTCAAAAGCACTGCATTTTTATAGCCAGCTGGCTTAAAGTATTCGAGGTAAATGTTCTGATGTCATCTGATTGTGAGCAAAACTTCTTGCTCTTTATTTCTTGGCTAGCAATTGCAGCCATAAACTGAGTTGAAAAAACCTTTAGCAGCTTTCTGCCCAGTTTAAGGAGGTAATTTAGAGGTCAACTGAACTACACACTTAAAGTACGGAGGTCGGCCGGACAGGTGCTTTGAGTAAATATTCCCTCTTTAATGCAGCTAATTCAATATTCGATAAAGGAGCCCAGCAGCGACTTTGTATTACTTTCCTGTTTCTCCATAGCATGTTCGACAAGTTTCGTTCTCTCTCTCTCTCTCTCACACAGACCATTTACCTGATCTTTGTTCTTACAATTAGTTCTTTTAGAAAGGACTTAATTGTTACCAATTCGTTCACTTCTGCACTCAGAGAGCACTTAAACCTTTTTTTTCATCTCCGCAGATAAAAAATAACATACTGAGGCATTAGGAACTAATCTAGCCAAGAATCTGAGAAATGGCAGTCGTAAAAGTACATCGCCTGCCAAAAGTAACCACGGCAAATCGGTCACGCCTGCGTGGGTGGGTGGAGCACCTCCCTCTCTATCTTTACCTGTCTCTCCCTCTCTCTCTCTATCTCGCTCTTTCTCTTCTCTCTTTCCTCTCTCTCTCTCTCTCTCTCTCTCTCTCTCTCTCTCCCTCTCTTCCCCTTGTTAACCCACTTGCCAAACTCGGTTCGAGAACCCGTGCCCGAGTATTTAAGCGTAACTCTCCAGCGTACTTCCTCAAAAAAGTCTCATTGTCTCTTTCCTGTGCCCAAGAATGACTTCCCTCCTCCTCGCCGCTTCCCTCTCCGCGCTCTTCCTGACGGGGGCCTCGGTGGCTCGGTCGCGTCGTCGGCCATGTCCGCGGTTGGCGCAGCGCTGAACGGCGTCCAGTCGGCGGGCGCGGCGGCCATGGGAATGGGTCCCGGAATGGGACCCGGAATGGGAATGGGCCAACCCGGACCAGCTTTCGGCGCGATGAACCCTGGTTTCACGGGAATGGGTCCTTCGATGGGATCCGGCGCCCCCGCCGGCGGCTATCCCTCCCTGATCCGCAGCTACAACGGCGGAAACGTAAGGCTGCAGGGCGATGACCAAATCGGCTACCCCGTTCGACTGGTCCAGAATCCCCAGGGTGCGCATGGAATTCAGCGGATCGGCCAGGCGCCCGGAGGAGCGCTCACCGTCTACAACACGTACACCGGACCGCATACCAGCCCGTACATGGGTCTTTGAACATTGATCTCTCTCACTCTTTCTATTCTCTTTCTCTGTCTCTCTCTCTCTCTCGTTCTCTTACCTTCCTACCATACCTCCGAGCTTCGCTAGCCTGTTCGTGGCCATGTTTTCACTCCTTCCAAGTCATTGGAAGTCAATAATCGAACGGGTGTTGTTACAATTCGTAGTTTGCCAAGGTCAATCGCTAGTTTAGCTTGTTATAACATCTTCTTATTGTCAAAGCTTTCTTCTGAGCTGTCACTTTCGAGAATAAATGCAATGTATCAAACTTGAGAGTCGTTAATGACAAGTAGGAACATCTTTATCTGTTTCTACTGCATCGATCTTAAAAATCAGACAGAGCTCTACAAGAACTGAATTTCAAATATAATGCACGTGGAATGTTTATGTAAGATAATCTCGTGATAGGTTTAAATTAACATTCTAAATATATTACAGATACTGCAAATTACAGTTCATCGAAAAAAGAGAAAAATATTATAATATTCCGGATAAATTACTGTACAGCTTGTGAGGGACAGGAAAAGAATTGGGAGAAATAAACCGGTTGTTGGCCGTAGGCTCCTTTTGGGTACAGGCGACCGCAGCCTAGATTCGGCGAGTTCACACTTACACGCTCTTCTTGCCCTTCTCGCCGAACCACTGGTCACTCGTGTCCTCTTGGATGGCCTTGAGAAGCTTCGCCTCCCCTTCTGGGTCCACTGCCGATAATTCGCGGAACGCCTCGTCGCCGACAAAGCAGATTTCGTGGCCGTTCTGGAAAGTAGACAAATTTAGTGTGTTCTACAGAAAAGTAGATAAATTTAGTGTGTTCTACAATAGTAGATAAATTTCGGTTTTCGGTAAAAAGTAGAAAATAATATGAACAAGCAATCTGGACAGAACATCCTGATGACCCTATGAAGAAATGTACAGCAAAGCCTTATGAACTTATTGTACGAAATCCATGTGCAGATTTATGTTTTATGTATTACAATTGACTTCGTAAATCCCCAGTCTCTCTTATATATCCTCTCTCTCTCTCGTCTCTCTCTCTCCCCTTCTCTCTCTCTCTCTCTCTCTCTCTCTCGTTCTCTCCCCCTTTTTCACACTATCTTTCCCTTTCTTTCTCTAAATTTCTTGTTAATCATTATCTCGCAATTGACGAACAGCGCTGAACTCTATTTTTTTTTACGAATAGAAGTATAAGCTAATATAAAATAAAATAAATAGAATATTAGTAAAATACAATAATTGCGGAAAAGATAATACCGGATCGGCAAGAATGACTACGTGCACGGTGGCCTTGCCGGGCGTGTCGAGTTCCACGAGCGGTTTGAGCAGCGCGTAGCCGGCTGCCTTCATCTTCGCCTCCAGGGGAGCCAGCTCAAAGGATCGAGAGTTAATGAGATCAACGGATCAAGAAATCAAAGAATCTTCAATTTCAGAGCATTTAGAGATCAGCTGATGAAGTTGTTTGTTAGTTTAGCAGATGAATTTATAAGACACACTTTTCCTTACTAATAAACGGGATTACTCCATAATAAATAATTTTTCATCTGTTTAAATAATTAACAGTTTGTTAGCATTGTTAATTACCTAATTCATGTAAAAAATTTACAAAAAGAAAATTATATTTAAAAAGTATGTGATAAGTTATGCCTGTTGTTTAAAAAAGTGAGAATGAACAGTATTTTATTCTTTAAAAAAACTTTGTAAATAACATTTGATCTTACCGCTTCGGTGGCGCACGCAAATGCGGTTCGGCCATACGCTGAGGCGCGGTCAATCAGCGCGTCTGGAGCGGCAAGCAACTCGAGACTCCAGCCAGCGGTCTGCAAGGAGAAGCTGAGATAAGGTGGGAGAGAGAGAGATGGAGAGAGAGAGAGAAGCGTGAGACAGGGAGAAGGAGAGAAAAGGTGAGAGAGAGAGAGAGAGAAAAAAAAGTAAGAAAGAGATAAAATGAGAGAGAGAGAGAGAGAGAGTTCTGAAGAGCAAGAGAGAACGGAGGAGAGAGAGAGGAAGCGGAGTGTGCGGGAAAGCGCCAGAGAGAGAGCGAGAGAGAGAGAGAGAGAGAGAGAGAGAGAGAAGGAGAGAGAGAGAAACGTGAGTGATGGAGAAGGAGAGAAAATGTGAGAGAGAGAGAGGAAGAGTCGAAGAGACAGAAATAGAGTGAGAGAGATGAAGCGAGTGAGAGAGAGAGAGAGAAAGAGAGAGAAAGAGAGAGAGAACAGAGCGAAATAGAGAGAGAGAGAAAGAGAGAGAGAGAGAGAGAGAGAGAGAGAGAGAGAGAGGCCTGAAGCACAAGAGGCACCTGATCTCCATAGCCGAGTCGAAGACTGTCCTCCTTCCTTTCGAGCACCGTCATGCCCAGGTGGTCGGACCAGTATTCTGGATGAAGAAGATGGATATCTTCTTATTCTTATTCTAACATTAAACTTATTTACTAGAATATGACTAATGAATGATTCACAATAGTAATATATTAATATCACCACTAAAACAACTCGAAATGCACCTTAAAAAAACCACAACTCACTGGCCGCCTCAGGCATGCTCGCGACGCGAAGAGCAAGTCGAACTACACGAGGTTGGCCGTCGTCCTTTCTTGGCTCGTTGCCAACGAAAACGTCATGGCCATCCGGACTGCGCATGCGCACGAAGCGGCCTATGAAGAGAAACATAAAAGTATTATCTTAATCAGTTACCTAACAATACATAAATGTCTCTTTACTCACAGCAGTACTTAAAATTAATACATCTAAAGCTAATTTTAAATGCCTGTGCTAAAAAAATGTATGCCAGTTAAAGTTTTTGAAAAGCACGAATTATAA
Source organism: Allodiplogaster sudhausi (assembly GCA_945643635.1). Classification (NCBI taxonomy): domain Eukaryota; kingdom Metazoa; phylum Nematoda; class Chromadorea; order Rhabditida; family Diplogasteridae; genus Allodiplogaster; species Allodiplogaster sudhausi. Next base: position 2,018,984 of record CALZFC010000051.1, read on the forward strand.
TAGTTTTATTAACCCGCCGTGAAACAAAAATAAAGGTCTTCCTTAGCTTGGTATAAAGTAATAGCAAAAAAAGAGTATAAAAAACTGCATGCATGATAAATATCAAAATTGGAGGGAAAAAACAGCTTCCATTAGGATGTATCCAGAATTTCAATTATACCGTGCTCCCGGGATTGTACAACTAGAGCCATTTAGAACGGAATAGTATAAAATTCAGGACCTATGAAAGGACTATAGCACAAGCCTATAGAATTTTGAAGTTAACAAAAAAGATTGCGGTGCAAACCACCTATGCTGACCATGACCAAGGGAAAGTCTCTATACGACTTTTATTGCTAAATAAAAAAAGCTATGGAAATAAGTATAAATAAATAAATTAAATGAATAAAAAATCATTCTCACCCTCTTCATTGCTTGGCGCGCCCTCGGCACAGAGACGAGCGAACAGACCAGAGTTGTCAATGTAGAGAGCCTGCAAGTTTATTACGAAACTCATTGTAACCTATTTGAATTTCCCCCCGACTATTCCAGTCGCGTCTCTCAAAATCACATGCTCTCTCTCTCGCCCTTGAGTCAGGCAAAAGGGCGCGAATTCAAATGCCAGTTTTTGGCTCATATGACAATTCTTATACGCTGCAGACTGAAGAAAGAGAGAAGAATGCCAGCCAGTGTCCTACCTTAAAATCATTTCCCATTCGGTAGCTGCCGATCTCATAGTTGTACGTCATCTCCACAACAAAGTACTCGGCCTCGTCCCCATAGCCCACCATTGTCTTGCTCCAGCGGCCATTGTATGGGCTGAGAGTATTTAAGACAGAGCTAGATTGTCTTTTTTTTCTTTTATTTAAAAATATAGATAAATAAATAATCTTGAATGGACTGAGAGTATTTAAAAGGACAAAGTAATTTGTTCTTTCTTAAAAAATATACATAATAATTTTACTTTCTTAAAATACATACATAAATATACACAATTTGGGTTTGGTCCAACAACATGTAATTTACGCAGCCCAAAATGAAAGGGGGAAAAATACAAACAAATGAAAAGAAATGCTAACTAGGCCTTTCCAAAGCCTTTTCAATCATTAATCAGTTACTCGAAGAAGCATATAATAAAAAAAATTTTAAAGCAAAATAACGAACCCATTGCACTCAGCTTTGCACCCTTCTTCGAACTCTTCGTGGCGCAGGATCTAGAAAAAAATTAAGTCTTTTTATGAGCAAATTTTCACAAGTTTAGAAATTATAGTTCTATAAACAAAAAAACATTTCGCAAAGTCTCAGTGAGTAAAATGTGGAAAAGTGGGGGTCAAACGTACCTTCATGCCGAGCTTCTTGACATAGAAGTCGTAGCTGGCCTTTCTGTTGCCAATCTTGATGACGTAGTGGAGAGGACGGGCGAGCATCATCTCTCAAGAGAATTGATTAGAAGAGACAAAGACGGATCAGCTTGCATATGGAATAATGAGTTAAAGGAGCGCGAACTCTACCGTAACGTGATTGAATTCTCTTGACTATTATAGACGTATCTTTTTTCCCTTTTAAGCACCCATATTTACAAGTATTCAGCAGTAAATTCTGCAACAAGTAGGGAAGGCCAACGACTAGGCTACAACTGTCACAGAAGTACCAATATGCCACCACATGACTGAATGAGCCAGTTTCCCCGTTAACAATTCGCTGAGTGCGAACCGGTTGGATAATGAGCACATAGCGCATGACAAACAAAAAGCTTATCATGCTATCCTGTCCCTTCTCCGTCGCATCCCCACTACCTCCCTCGCTTTCCCTCGCCCTTTCCTCTCTCTCTCTCCCTCTCCCTCATGCTTCCTTCCTCCATCGCTTTAATCTCCTGTTTCTAACTAGCGTCAGTGCGCCACTTAATCGTTTCCTGCGGTTACAAAAATAACTACATAAAAGGGAAAAAATATCTTCAGCTTGCGTTATCTAAACACATTTCCAAGCAGAAGTGATAATTTGTTGTGTTCAACAATCTTTACCTCGCATAAGCAATCTGCACCACCGTAACCCATCTTCAATGCAAACATTTCCTATACAATAATAATAGATAATTTCTAAGGCACCAATCAGTATGATACTGCTTACCTTATAAAGTACTCTATCTAGACCTGAGGTTTCATTTTAAGAATGGCATATAATTAAGAATGCACTGATTGAGCAGCAGGGAAGTGGATATCAAAATCTCATTAGACAACCGAAAAAATGGCGCACAACCTTAAGAATGGCATATATCCTAAAAAATTTATATGTATCTCTCTCAAAAATCTTATGTACGAATCTCTGGCACAGGCAAAATGAATCAATACTATCCAAAAACAACATATGAACTTTTCGGACTAGAACTACTAGTTCTCCTTCTGGTCTTTGAGGAACTTGTAGACCACGCCAAAGTCCTTATTCGAGAAGTCGGGATGCTGCGCAAGGATACGGTAGATCTGATGAGCCAGCGAGCCAAGCGGGGTCGGCGCCGCCACGACCGTGGAAGCGTTCTGCGCCAGGCTCAGGTCCTACAACGAAAACCATATTTAAAAAATATTTCCTGACGGAAAATGTTACAATGACCCTGAAAAGGATAAATTAATTTGTAACTTTTGTTGCTAATTAACAGTAGCGAAAATTTCCTCAATCAGTCAGTATGTCTCTTTTAAAAAATACTGTAATAGTTTTCAGGCCTTTGATTTTTGAAAGTTCGCGCCAAATGCATTTAGAAAATGTCGTCAACTCACACATACCTTAGCCATGAGCGCGCTTCCGAACCCGCCTTCGTATCCTCGGCTGCACGGAACTCCTTCCAGCACTCCCGGCACCGGGTTGTAAACCTTAACATTACAACTTGGCAATGTTCACAGTAACCATGGAATGCGCAATGTTCATCATCGTAACACTACAATATTGTTTACATGAGTATAACATATTCAATTGTTCTACTTGCTCATCAGCAGCTCTTTGACTTCGTGACTTCTAGGAAAGAGGCCAAACCTCTGAACTCCAGCAGCGGCCCGAGCTCGTGTTGATGATTCCCGCCAGCTTCTTCGGGTCGAGGCCCATCTAAGGAAAGAGAAAATAGAACAAATAAAATATGAGATGGGAAAAATTGTGGAAAAATTAGAAAATAGGCTGAAAACTTGTTATCTTTGAATATTATTGGCATATAAATCCATGCACTCTCTTAATAAACAACCCCCCAATCAAACCTTGACTCCGAGGTTCATTGCCTCTGCCGTGCCAATCATCTCAATGGCAAGCAGCATGTTGTTGCAGATTTTGGCTGCCTGGCCGTTACCCACTCCGCCACAGTCGACAATGTTCTGGAGAGAGAGAGAGAGAGAGAGAAAGAGAGAGAGGGAGGGAGAGGGAGAGAGATGGAGGGAGGGGATAGAGGAAGAGAGAGAGAAGGAGAAATAAGGAGAGAAAGAGAGAGAGAGGGAGGGCGAGAAAGGGATGGGAAGAGAGAAAAACTGACCTGTCCCATCTTCTCGAGAAGTTGTTTGGCGCGTGCGAATAACTTGGGGTCCTCGCCCGCTCCGCCGACCATGAACGTCAACGTTGCCTTTTCGGCACCTAGGAAAAAAAATTTATTTCCTTTTCACAGTTTCTTGCCATTCAACATATTCCAGACCCAATATTCCGGCATTGCTCGCTTCGAGGCTGCTCAGGAGGGCTATCATTCCCCCTAATTAGGCTGCTGGGACGGGGGGGGGGCTGTCGTTCCCCCTCCTTACCCAGGACACCACCTGAGACGGGCGCGTCCAGGTAGGTGGCCTTCTTCTCGGCAACCAGGCCGGCCACCTCGATCGAAACCGCCTGGTCGATCGTTGAGCTGTCCAGGCAAAGGGAGTTCGGCTTCAGTGTCCTGGAAATGGAAAGGGATTGAGAGAGAGAGAGGGAGAGAGAGAGAGATGGAGATGGAAAGATAGAGGAGACAGAGATATGGAAAGATAGGGGAGAAAGAGATATGGAAAGACAGAGAGAAGAGAGAAAAGAGAGGAGAGAAAATAAGAGAACAGCAAGAGAGAAAGAAAGAAAGAAAGAGAACAGCGAGAAAGAAAGAGCGATAGAGAGAGAGAGAGAGAGAGAGAGAGAGAGAGAATGGAGGTAGATATAGAGGGAGCAAAGCGAGAGATGAAGGAAACAAATGAAAACTATGCTGCGAGTATAGTCTAGTAAGAAAAGAATAAGATGAGAAGAAGCAGCCGAAAATAAAGTACTCGAGTAGCCCCTTCTTGCCGGTGAAGACTTGTCTGACGTGGGGCGACGAGGGGAGCATCGTAATGACAGAGTCGACGCCGTCGGCCAACTCAGCTGGCGACGTCGCGACCGCCGCGCCTTCCGACTTACAAAGGAAAGAAAGATAAAAAAGATCATAAAGAAATATAACATTTTGCGAGTTGTTTTTTTAAAATACCTATCCACCTCCGAAACTAGGCAATGTCGAAAACAGACGAGAGTCTTCACACTATGCTCTAATTAAGCAAGCTCAAGTCAAGCAAGCAACTCCACCTTTCTACAACATCTCCAACTTGTCTACTCTTTCTAAATACGAACTGAGCTCTGCTTCTGGGAAGTCATCTGTGAAACCGCTGGCTCATTACCCTACCCAGGTTTAAGAACTAGTTGGTGGCCCTTGGGAACCCGTACCCTTCCCCCCCCCCCTTCCTAAACCCATTCTCCCATCACGCAACCTTGAACTGCTCGGTGACGCTTGCATTCGTGTCGAAGACCACGAGTCTATGGCCAGCTCGCATGAGATTCCTCGCCATGTGCGCGCCCATGTTGCCGAGGCCGATGAAGCCGACCGACGACATGGTCCGGGGCCTTCAAATGTAGTTTTAAAAATACCTTACTTTTGAAAACAACTTTTAAACTTCGCGCCAAACTCAAGAGATCTCCCGTTCTCTTCCATTTTTGGCAACCTTGTACGCCCACTTGGAATTTATAAAGAAAGAAAGAAATAATAAATTAAATTCAGCTCAGAATGAACATGAAAAGCAGAATAGACGCACGCGAAAATATTGATGATGCAGTGATAATAAAAATAATACATTCTGAAAACTTTTTCCCACCGGTATTAACTGCGCTTCTTCATCACAGCCTTTAAAATGCTGATTGATTTCAAAACATAACGAGGAAAGGAAAACGCGATTTTTAAAGCAAAACGGATGATAACTGAAGAGAAATGTGCTTCATATACTATTACGTGCAACAAGAACTAGTCCAAGTGTTCAGGAACAGAAAAAGTGGAAAGCGAGATACAGAGAGAGAGAGAAAGAGAGAGAGAGAGAGCGAAAGAGAGAGAGAGAGAGAGAGGGAGAGAGAGAAAGAGAGTGAGAGTGAGAGAGGGAGTGATAGAGAGAGACGGGGAGAGAGTTCAAGGGCACTTGCCCACAGCAGTTAGCAGCAACCACGTGTTCTTACTCTTAGCCGGGACCAAAGATTCAATGATCAGTTCTCTCTCTCACGCTTTCCTTCCTTTCACTCTGAGCCTAACCAGCGAGTCGTTTCCTCTATTTATTGATTCCCGCTTGTCAAGCAGAGAAGACTCCTCGAAATACTTCCCACAAACCATATCACTCAAACCTGTATTTCTCGGTATTTTTTTTAAATCAAAGGTAAACCCAGCACTTCCTGCTCAAATATATGCACATTCCACGACATTATAACGTGTAATTTTCTTCCTTAATAAAAAAAACAATAACTACCTCAAATCTACCACTTTATCATTCAGCGCACAAACTCATTCAGATCAGTCAGTCTAACACAATTTCATAATCTCCTTCTATCATTTTGCCAACAACATCGATTCCTCTTTCCTCTTGCTGATGTCATTTCTGACTTTACAACTGATGGAAAGAGCATAAGACGGGGAGGGTGTCACAATCAATAATGGATTCGGGAAAAGAATACAAAGAGTAGGGGGGCCTTGAAATGGGATCTATATGGTGTCTTCTTAGGGGGAGGAGTGCAAAAGGAGCTAGAAGGGATTGAATGTTGGTCTCGCACGGAGATGTCTGTCGTACTGTAGCAGCATCCAGGTTAGTGACGAGGAGCGCTCTGGCAGTTCTTGAAGGCCTCGTTGTAGGCCTGGCACAGGCTCACGTCCGACTGGAGTTGAGAGCTGTAAAAATGTGCAATATTTATTAATTTAGCCTTTATAAACAATATTTTAAATAACTATGACTGTTATGATTAACAATAAATTTTTATGCAAGGTATGGCAATTAAAGTGATGCAAGATTCGGAATCTTCTTTTTGTTATAAAACAGGATTACGGTATTGGTTAGATAATACCGTAAGAGCTGAGGAATGGAAGGAAAATAGCGTGCCACTCAAGGAACTGCTTCCACTCGAACTCGCACGGATTGGCGTAGGCCTGGGGGGCTCCGGCGGCAGGAGCAGCGGCCTGTGCGGGCGCCGCCTGAAATTGACACTTAAAAAATATTCTTTCTCGGATGACAAAAAGAAGACACAAAAAAGAGATGAAACGGGAATTCACAAGCAGCGAATGATAGAAAAGGACGAAAACAGGCATTACTTCAAACATAATACATGAAATTTTTAGATGAAGATGGCTTGGTATTCTTGGTTTTTTTGTGAAATTGTTTGGTACTCTTCAAGAACTTTCAACCGAGAAATGATGCGCCATATTCTTGCTTGAAAATACTTGGTTATGACAATTCTTGGTTCGAAATTCTTAGTTGACAATTGTTAGTTGAAAATTCAAGGCTAAGGTTAACAACTCGTCACTTTCAATTCTAGTCGAATCAAACCTCGCTGTGCGAGCTGCCTCCTCCGAACATGTTGCCCACGGCGTGTCCGAGAGCAGAGCCGATCGCGACACCGCCGGCGGTCGCCGCCATCTGGCCCATCAGGCCGGGACCCTGCAAAGATAGATGAATCATGGGCAAGATTGACAAGACTAGTCGAGGCTGTTCTAAGGCTACTAACAAGGAACCGCTCAATTTTCGACCAAACATATCGATCCTGACAAGTGGACTCAAAACCCTCCAACTTATGTTAAGGTAACTTCACTGTAACCCTATATTGTAGATGGAAAAAGAAATGAAAGTTGTTCCGCAAAGAAATATATTGAAGGCTTCGCAAAAGGATCGATCTTTAGAAAATCGCCTTTTTTTTATTTATTTCGTTGTAAATAAAACTAAGCATACCTGAGAGGGCGCAGCAGCCATGGGCGATGGCGCAGCAGCGGGCATCGTCGTGGGAGTGGCGCGCGCCATCGGGGGAGGCGGCGCGGGCGCAGAGCGAGCAGGCGCCGGCGCCGAACGAGCGGACATCGACGAGCGCGCGGGCGCGGACGGCTTGGGGGACGCGGAGCGGCGGACCATTCTTCTTCTCTTGGATTGGTAGCTTTCTGAAAGGTAAAACGACTGTAATTAAAAAATATATACATATGTTAAAAACCTTAAAGTAGCAACATTAAAAACAACAAAACATTAACCAAAATTTTACGAATTCTGGACGAAATTTCCGAAACAGAATATTGTACAAATATTATGTTCATGACAATAAGAAGATAAGGAAGGAGAATATCAATGTGTGCAAAACATGGAGCGAAAGGTGGGGATATTATCAGTGAGAACTATGAGCACCACCGCTAAATATCACTATTTCGCAGACGGAAAGAAATGCACAGGATCGCTCGGTTGGAACGGGCGCTAATATATTATTGATGACAAGATGAGGGCTCTTAAGTGGAGTGGGAGAAAGCGAAATCGGGAAAACTCGAGAAAGAACAGTGGGGAACGGATGCCGAGATCACGAGAAAGTGTCGAAATACAAAGGGCAACAGATATATCGACAACGAGCGGTTCCGATTGCGAAATCAACGTTGTCACCGCTCTCACGTGAGCAAATACATTGTTATCTTGAGAGGGAATCAAAACCACAAAAATAGAGATTTAATACACAGAAATCCTTGGCGATTTAGAAGAATCCACGGCTAACAGAGCACTTCAAAGCCGTATGTTAACGAAAATAAACTTCCGTGAATGAAAACATTAAAGAACGCGCTAAACAGGAATGAACGTGAGAAATAGCTGGCAGAAACTAACTAAAAGAAATAGAAGAGTGATAGCGACTGTTCTGGAAACTTTCCGAAATAATACTCTGTTCCGAAGAGCGCCGAATTTCTAATTTTCATCTTTTTAAATTCCGGACGCAATTTTTGTAGAAATTACACTAAAATTGGTCTTCTAAACGAACGTATTTTTAATTTTTCTAACGCTTTCTCCCTTTCTCTTCGCCAATAAAGTCACAAATTAATCCGACATATTTACTTTTCATATAGTATTGTGTTTCTTTCCTGTTAAAATGCCTTTTTGAGAGCCTACAGTTTTCACAGATTTTATACATACACACGTGCGAATCATCAGGAAGTGCAATACTTTAGAGGGGAAAAACCCTAACAAAACAACAAAAATTGACATCTTATACATAAACTAGCGCTTTTGTCTTCTTTTTTTTTGGTTTAGTCAAATTATTTCATGATCTTTTCATGCTTCTCGAACGGCTAGACATCCGGTTTGCCGAAGGCAGCGATGATGTCCTTCATACTCGCGTAGGTTCCTGTAGTTTTATGGGAATTATAGATCATTAACATAATAATTAATTAATTAATTTCTATATATAATAAATAAAAATATTATGTATATATCCAGAATACCTGTCGCGAAGCCAATTACAGCGACCAAGAGCAAGACGATGTTACGCGCCCAGATACGCCAGTCGAGCTCGCCGCGAGAGTAGTAGCAGAGCAGCTCGATCACTGGAGGGAAGACCTGGGAGGGAGAGGAGAGAGAGAGAGAGAGAGAGAGAGAGAGCGAGAGAGAGAACAGATACAGAGAGAGAGAGAGAGACAGAGAGAGAATAAGGGAGAGAGACAGAGGAGAGATAAAGAGAGACAGGGGGAACAAGAGAGAGGGAGAGAGCAAGCGAGAGAAGAACGGGAGAGACTGAAGGAGAGAGATGTAGAGAGAGAGAGAGATGTAGAGAGAGAGAGATAAAGAGAGAGAGATAGAGAGAGAGCGTGAGAGAGAGAGAGAGGGCAGATGAATCTCGAAAATAAAAATTCTTCTAGATGTGCTACCAGAGTGAGTGATGTCGACGCGATTGAGCCGACGAGTGAGATGAAGAGCGCGAGATGAGGGATCATCTCGGCTATGGAGCCTGCAGATCATTAGTTATCTTTCTCTCCCTCGCTCTCTTCTCTGTTTCTCTCTCTCCCTTTGTATTCTACTCTCTCTCTCTTTCTCTCTCTCTCTCTCTCTCTCTCTATCTCACTCCTTTCTCTCCCTTTATTTGTGTCTCTCTTTCTCTAATTCTCTCATATCTCTCTCTCCCTTACAAGTGAAGCAGACAGCTGCGAATCGAACGGCATAGATGAGAGGCTCCTGGCGTTCGGCGACAATCTTACGATGGATCCACTTCTCGATGCGCTCCATTGGGACGTAGAACTGGAGGAGAGAGAGAGAGAGAGAAAGAAAGAGAAAAAAGAGAGAGATCGAGACATAGAGAAACGAGAGATGGGATAGTGATCATTTATGAGAGAGGTGAGAGAGAGAAAGAGAAAGTGAGAGAGAGAGAGAGAATACCTGCAGAGGATAGGATATCATCACGCACGTGACGAACATCACTTTTATCACTTGGTAGAAGCTGAAATTACCATATTCATTTATTCATTTGTTATTTATTTGTGTTTATTTCCATGTCCAAGTAAAAAGAATAGTAAAAAAAATATTGGAACAAAGAAATATCTATGTACAGTTTTAAAGTATTATAATAGTCAACTCACTTTGTCTGTGGCAAGTTGAGAGTGATTGTGTCCTTGACCTGGAATAAAGAGAATTAAAATTACTTGTATCTATAATGGGTGCTCGTACTGCCTCACTTTTCTCTGTTGGTTACGGAAGTAAAGTGCCGCTTTCTCTTGTTCCGAGGACAAAGAAGAGGAAATTGACAATGACGCTAACATTTTTGCGAAAACGCTTCTACAAATATTGCAAGTATTAGCGCTAGTAAATTCTGCAGTAGACATGAGAAAGCAGACTGATGAGGCTAACAAGATCAGACCGAGAGAGCAGGCAATTATAAGAGACTCGCAATTGTCCAGTTACCTGATCTCCGAATCGAAGATAGCCGAAGAAGCCGACGCATGCGTAGAGGATCATGACGATGAAGCAGGCCGTGTTGAGCACGCCGTTCCGAGTGATGAAGTGGATCGGCTCGTCCATCTCGTTCTCGATCGGCAGCACCTGCGGATGTATTGAATTTATTATGTTTTAATTTTGTTTAAATTTTATTTTAGAATCTCTCTGCTCCTAACATCTGTGACCAATGTTTTCTTTGAATTGTATTGCATTTAAAAATTGAAGACAGAAATTATGGTATAGATTGAATGAAAGCTGGAAAGTAATAAACAAACAACAGCGACGCCCTCAAACGCGAACATGACCGTGCCGAAGAAGAGGGGCAGATCGGCCCAGTTGCCGACCTGGAGAGGGGAGGGAAGTGGAAGTGGATTCAGTTGATGGGAAATACATTGGAGACAAAACATATAGAGAGAAAGAGAAAGAGAGAGAGAGAGAGAGAGAGAGAGAGAGAGAGATAGGACATACAGTCGACCTACCGCCGGGAGCGTCCACGATAGTTGTGGCTCGACGAAGAGCTGCTGCAGCACGATGACCACGGCAATGATGTAGATGATATTGGCAAGGGCAGCGAGGGGGGCGAGTGCCTGGGGGAATAAGAAAGAGAGAGTGGATATAGATTGAGAGAGATAGAGAAAAGAAGACAGCGAGAGATGGGCGAAGGAGTGAGAAGGCGCAAAGAGATATGCATAATCTCTTGAGAGACAGAGAAGATGACATGAGGGAATTGAGTGGTTAATGACCATCGACATAAAAAAAATTTAGAAATCAATAAAGACTTGGATATCTCAATGATTGAATGAATACTTTGAGCTCTCTTATGGTGCACAGGCCAAGAATGGGCACGAGCAGCATGGCGATCCAGCCAGCTTGCGAGATGTGAATGGAGGACGTCTGGTCGAAGAACTGCAGATTGAAGGGTTTCAATCGTGTTTAATGTACTATTAGTCATAATTTTTTTTTACATACAATCAAGCATATATATATGAGTTTAAGACCTTTGCAAACATCCCTGAGCGCTATGTTTTTTTTTCGTTCTCTCATGAAAAAGTTTTCCAATAATTCTTTTGATAAATTTCTTCCCGCCTACTCCGACCTGCTTGAGGTTGTCGGCCATGAAGACAAAGTAGACAGAGCAGAAGCCGAGCTGCGCGATGAACATGTTGCCGTTCACGACTTGTCTGCAGGGGCAGAAAGAGAGAGAGAGAGAGAGAGAGAGAGAGAGACAGAGATAGAGAGTGCGAGAGAGAGCGGGAGAGAGGCAAAGAACTAAAGAATGAAAGAAGACGGAGATGGAGAGAGAGACAGAGAGAGAAAGAGCGAGAGAGAAAGAGAGAGAGACAGAGATAGAGAGTGCGAGAGAGAGTGGGAGAGAGGGAAAGAACTAAAGAATGAAGGAAGACGGAGATGGAGAGAGAGACAGAGAGAGAGTGAGAGAGAGAGAGAGAGAGAGAGAAGTGGTATGTAATGCGTGGGAACGATGTGGGCGCATGTTAAGTAAACACCCGCTCCGCCCATATCCGTACTTGAAGAAGTAGCCGCGATGCCTGATCCACGGTGGGCCGAGCTCGACGGCGGCGCGCATCACATTCGCGTAGTCCATGCGTGGCTGGCCCTTGCTGGAAAAGATGGACGGCAAAATAGGTACCGTAACCCATAAATATTCCCGCCGGGACCCAGTGGGTTCTTACATGAATGCAATGTAGTGCTGCGCATAGACGAGCTGCCTTGTGCAGTAGATGCAGAAGGCGCACAGCACGGGCAGCAGCGCCATGCCGAGCTGGCAATCGATACGAGTTTTTCTAGTCGATTATTGAGAGAGAAAGAATCCATATTTTGCACACTTTAGTCGAGTGATATCTATCTATTTAGTTATAGTTCAACGGATATATTGGCCAACTTCGGGCGCCACTCACAATCAGGGATGATCAAAGCGGGCCGAGCCCGGCCCGGCCCGTTGCTAATTTGGCGGGCCCGGGCCCGGCCCGGGCCCATATCTGGAAATACGGGCCCGGCCCGGCCCGGCCCGTTTACCCTACAGGCCCGGCCCGGCCCGGCCCGCTTACCCCATAGGCCCGGCCCGGCCCGGCCTGCGTTTAAAAACTTAGGCCCGGGCCGGGCCCGGGCCCGGCCCGGGCTCAGCCCGGGCCCTGAACATGATGATGCAAGAAGCGATTAGAGCCCCAAAAAATACGCCACACACCCTTTTCGTTGTTGTTTTTCCTATTGTTTTGTTTTAAAACATTATATTTAGTCATGGATGAGCCCGACGTAGAATTAGTCGAGCTCAGCGACAGGCCATCGACTTGGCAACCACCGCAGAAACCGGCCAGCGAGCTTACAAAAGAAGACTTGGACCAAATTGCCGCGTTCGAGGCATCTTTGTTAGTGTACAAAGAGAAAACTCGCGGGTTAGTGGATGTTTACTACCGCGACGCGGACGATGCTCCGCATATGAAGACGACGTTTCGCGCGTGCATTCGTTGCACTCCTCCCGTTTTTTTCAAGTCCACAGCGGGAGGACACATCTCGTGAGTTTTTGCATGACCTGTTTAGCTTTTCAGTATGCTCTCTATTTAGCCGCCACAACAAGCGAGTACACGAGGGAGAAGGGTCGTCTTCCAGCCAGCCTTCTATCAAGAAGCATTTTGTGCCTTGCTTGGGACCCGAAGGAAAAAGAAGTCTGACTCACGCACTAGGCCGTTATGCTATCAATAGCGGCTCCTCCTTCAACTCTTTGGCATCGTCAGATTTTGCTGAGCTTTACAAGTCGATTGTTCAGCTCCCGTGCGTTTATCATTTTTCAATAATTTCAGTCAGTTTTGTTTTAATTCTTCCAGGATGGCTAGCGGAGTATCAGATGAGTTGCCATCTCGGCGTACCATTGCTAGGTCAGCACAATCGATCTCAGCAGATGTGATGAAGGGTCTCACGGTTGAGGTGAGAAATGTGTTGATATGAATGTATATGAACTCCATTATTCAGGTACAAGAGGCAGACGGAGCGCTCCTTTTCGAGGTTGCACCACCTTGTCAGTGACTATAGACACCGCCTCTCAGACTCCAGTATTCAAGCCCTCATCACCGCTTCCATGAATCGCACTGTAGTTGTTGGAGTAGATGAGGAAGACGATGATACTGACAACTCGTAATAAAATCGCTAGTCGTATTTCAGCATTAGAATCCTGTCTGTCTCTCTTCCCTTTTCTGCAGCTCATTGTTATTTACAAAATCTATAACCACAGTTTTTATATTGACGAGTTGCTTGTTGGCTAACATATTTTTCCAGTTGTTGATTTCATTGACTACTCGTATCTCAATTGCTACTTGCATTTCAGAATTACAGTCTTTATCTGTCTTTAAGCCGATAAAAATAACGTGTTAAAATAAGATTCCAAGCGAACGAGAATTTTCTGCTTTTTCTCCAGCTCAAGAAAGCAGGCCCCGGCCCGGCCCGGCCCGGCCCGCAAGTATGCAGGGCCCGGCCCGGCCCGGCCCGCAAAGAACTTTATGGGCCCGGCCCGCCTTCATATTTTTACCCTCGGCCCGGCCCGTAAGGATAGTGGGCCCGGCTCGGCCCGGCCCGCAAGGAAGGCGGGCCGGGCCGGGCCGGCCCGGGCCTGGTTTTGACCATCCCTGCTCACAATAAACGTTAAAAACAAAACAAACGAATTTATAATATTCATGATAAAAATGGCAAAATACTGCACACCCAAAGGCCGGAGTGCTTGAAGGCGAGTGGTAGAGAGAGCATGCCCGTACCCATCATGACCTGCAGGGAGATCATTCTTGCTCTCATACTTTCTTCTCTCTCTTGCATACATAATTATCATCCATCGAACATATGTTAGTTGTATGTAGTGAATATACCTTAAAATATTCCTGACAATCGATGATGCTATCGGTAAAACTTAATTTGCTGAAACATTTATATATTGTAAGAAAATGATGAATCGATTACGGATGAAAAAGAGAGAGAGAGAGAGGGGGGATAGAGAGAGAAGATAGAAAGAGAGAGAGAGAGAGATAGAGAAAGAGAATAGAGACTAAAAGATATATGTACATATAATGAGTCTCTGTACCTTGCACATGTGGGCGAGTGCTTGGTCGGGAGAGAGCGAGTTGCGCTGACGCTGTCGTGGCGCGAACAGCACGGACATGGCAGCTTCTCTGAAAGAGATATATATATATAAAGAGAGAAAGAGAAAGAGAGAGAGAGAGAGGGAAAGAGCGAGAAAGAGAGAAAGAAAGAGAGAAATAGATAAAGAGAGAAAAAGTGAAGAATTTGAGAGAGAGAAAAAGAGAGAAGAGAGTAAGCGGAGACAAAATCAAAATACAAAATAAGACAAAATAATTCAAGAGTGTGTTTTTGAATTTTATAAAAAGGCAAATAAAATTTCTTCATAAATTCAAGTTGTATGTTAAATAAATATAAAAAAAAAGGTTCTCTCTCACCGCCGCACACCACCCAGTGGCTGAAGCTCATTGCCTGCAGATGTGCTGTACGATGACTGCGACATCGAACTGTGAAATATTGATTTTAAAAAATTCTGTCAATAAAAGAATCTTTGGCATTTTCGTGAACATGCAAAAAAAAATTTCTATGGATCCATAATATTCAGCGGCTTAACGCTCCTATCTTATTAATAATTTTAAATGACAAGTGAAACGAGCCGCTAATTAAAGTGATATCAAATTGGAAAAAAATTTGAATTGCACCCCGGAGAATTGGCAAAGCTGCTTCAGGATGGAAACAACCTGCTACTGATAAGAAATTTCGGGCTCAGTAAGATAACAAGAGCCAGAGGAGGTTAGATAACAGTGGTACGAGGAGCGAGAGAGAAAGAGAGAGGGAGAGAGAGAGAGGGAAAGAGAGAGAGACAGACAGAGAGAGAGAGAGAGAGGGAAAGAGAGAGAGAGAGAGAGAGAGAGAGATAGTGCACTAGAGAGAAAAGTGAATACCTGGAGAATCGCGTTGGTCTGTCCTCTATCCAAGACGAGTATTGGAATTGCTGAGAGAAGCAAAAGAACAGAATAGCATGATCCTCAAAAAAATTTCCCTGCTTATTCTCTTTTTCTACCCAACACTTTATCATTCATTCCCTGGATGACTAAACCTTTTCTCAAAAATAGCCTTGTTTCATTTATCATCATTCATTGGTCAGGCTCACATTACCTTATACAGAAAGTGCCGATTGATTGGTCTTTATGACCCTCTTTGTATCTTTTATTCCTTATCATATGAATTACTTTATTTTAGCACAACACAAACATTTCATACATACACTGTACCCGCGTGAGCCAAAATCTTAACCAACATTCCTCAACAATAACAATAAAAACATTGGCATCTAAAACAGTCTTACATAATGATACAAACTTTAAACTACTTTAATATTTCTAATTTCTAAGAACATTAAAAAAGGCCTCCTTCGGTATCTGCACGTTTCCAATCTGTTTCATTTGCTCTTTTCCTTGCTTCTGATGGCTGAGCTTCTTCGCAAGTCGTTCCTTGCCGCCCTAAATTCAGTTAAAAGTTGCATTTGGTTAAGTTAAATAAATATATAAAATAAACTTTTTTTTTAAATAATTTAAATTTTTTTAAATCATGATTGCTGGAAATATCAAGAAATACACCTCAAGCATGCACAGTGATTTAGTAATAAAATTAAACATATCACAGTAAGCAAGACGAACATTTAGAATTTTTGGCGGGAAAAATAATTATTTAAATAAATAAAAAAGAAAACTCGAATGTGCACCTTGCCGAAGTTGCCCTTGAGAAGCTGAGTGAAGTCCTTCTTCATGGGCGGGATGGACACCTGGGACAGCACCTTCTTGGAGTCGCCAACGGTGGCTTTGATTTGTACCTGGAAAGCACAAGGAAAATATTGCGTTTGAAAAACACGCATAGCGAGAGAGAGAGAGAGAGAGCGAGAAAGAGAGAAAGAGAGAAGAGAGAGAGAGAGAGAGGAAAAGAGAGAGAGAGAGAGGAAAAGAGAGAGAGAGAGAGAGCGAGAGATTGGAAAAGAGACAAAAATAAAGAACGAGAAAGGGATGCACAGAGTGCCAATTCAACCCCAAATAACAACATTGCCGCAAGCTAGAAAATTCGAGCCCTATTTCCATTCTATATGAACCCAGTTAACCCATTCAAAATGAGATATTGGCGGGAATTTTTTTAATGTTATTTCAGATTTGAAACCTCGAATTGCTGTCTCGGAATCTCTTCTCTGAGTCGTAGCACCATGCGCTTTGCACGCTCGGACGCCATGGAGGAAGGCACGATTTGCGAGAATTCGGGAATCTCAAAGAAATAAAAAAAGAATAAGGTTTTTTTTTCGCTTTTCTTGTAATGTTTGATCTTTCAACTACATTCCTACCATATATGTTTTTTAATACTTGATTTCTTAGTTTGAATTGTAGCATTCACCGCTATCCTGAATCAAGGGTTGCAACAAAAAAGCTATTTTGAATAAAAATTAAAATAGGAAAAAAGACATTGTTAACCTCTTTTCCGTTGATGGAGAGGGTCAGCTTGATAAGATGGCTCTCCTAAAACGGACAAATGTTTATATCCTTTTTATTCAGCAAAATATTTTTATTTTGGGTCCTAGCTGCAACATTTCACGCACAATATTACAACTATTAAACACGACTTCGAGTATTAGGTTCTGAAACTTACATCATAACCATCGGGCTCGTAATCAAAGGAAGCCATGCCGCTCGTGGTCCGCTTGAGCCGCTCGAAGAAGTCGGTGACCACCTCGGCGAGGGGAAGCCGCCAAATCAGCTGAAAGGCAAGTGTCAGTTAAGAAAAAGAAGTTGTCAAATATTACAATGCCATTCTAAACAATAAGGCGTATTGTATATAGAAATCAAACGCGAGTGGAGGAAAAGAAAAGAGAAAGAGAGAGAGAGAGAGAGAGAGAGAGAGGAGTCAAAGAGAAAGGAATAAAGAGAGAGAGAGAGAGAGCGAGAGAGAGAGAGAGATGTCTTACTAGTAGTCTATTCTGATCGATGGATGACACATCCGCTCTGCTGCCAGGAAAGAGCGAGTGGACTGGGCCGAGCATCGCTGATGGAATCACAATTCGAATCTTAAAAATTGGATGATTTTCAATTTGAAAAATAAGATGATTATGATTCACTTTTTCAATTGTTCCTTTAAAACGAAATCACAAAATAAATATTAAAATCCCAAGCTCATGAGATATTACGATTAAACTTTTGCAAATTTGTATCAATAGTAATAGTAAACATAAAATATTAAATTTTCAAGCTACTCTTTTTCTTCAAACAATTAGGTGCTAAGAATATCAAATTGAAAATTTCATTATGTGTTCTGTATTGGATAGAACACAATTGAATACTTTCAGTGCCGAACCTTGACCATGGGCTCGAGGAACTTCTCAATGTCGGAAGCGTTCGGAAACTTGGCCGGATCCAGAATACGAATTTCTGCCTGCCCGCCGAAGCGCTTCTTCCGGATAGTCTCGTTATCCTGGAATTACGAATGTGCATAAATTTTCTTTAAATTTAATTCTTAACAGTGTTCTCCCTTGTATACGCCTCAATTTAAGCCCTTAAAAAATCTGGTCCCAAACTATTTTTTTTCTAAATGGGTGATTGAAGAGAGTAAAGACCGGCGGTGAATAAAAAGTTATCCTAGTGAGAAATTGGAAGCTTGTTACCATATAGTTTTCAGGGTCCAATTTGTATTTGAAAACAGTAAACAAAATAGAAAAGTACGAAAACTAAACAGAAAATACTAATGTAAATAGAGTAGAAGAATAGAACTTAGAAAAGTACAAAAACTCCTTAACCTTAACAATGGCTCTGAACTCGACGGAAGGCTGCGTGAGAATGACAGTCGAATCGTGCTCCTGCTCAAGACGTGCAGCGAACACTTCCATGTGGAGAACGCCGAGGAAGCCAACCTGGAAATATATGTTAAATGAAATATTAAGTAAGACAGTAAATAGTAATTATTAATATTACTGTAATCAAGAAACTGTTAAGATCCGAATTGGGGAAATTAAGAAATTGAAATAGCATTACTATTATCATCACCCTGGAGCAACCAAATTGTAAGGAATGAATTCATCGAGCGATCGGAGCATTGGACAATTTTGATTAGCCAAGAGAAATATTTTTTACGAACGTAAAATGATAATGCTATTAGTCAAGCATAAGGAAATATAACAATTTTCAAAAAAAATCAGAGCTCCAGCTAAAAGAAGAAACTGATCAACTGCAGTATCTAATTGCTCCTATAATACCGTACCCTCCATCCAAGTCCGAGTGCCGGACTCGAGTCAGGCACAATGGTGACAGAGGAGTCGTTGAGCGCCAGTCTCTCTACCGCCTGTTTCAGGTTCTCGTAATCGCCGGTCTCGAGTGGAAAGAGACCGGCGTATACGGTAGGCTGAACAGATCGAAAGCCCGGGAAGGGTTCAACCTGTCGAGAGAAGAGAAAAAGTCATGTGATTTTGCCACGATGCAAAATCACATACAGAGCAATAAGAACAAAAGAAGCCCAAATATAGTCTAATTATACATCTCATATAAAAGTCATAGAATGGCCTGAACGTGCTCCCACATAGTAGAACTACCTTGTCCGCTTCGGTGGCTGCATCGAAGATGGTCTCTCCGACCGTGGCCTCCTTCGCCGTCTTCATTCCGCAGATCACGTAGCCGACTTGGCCAGCATGCAGGGCAGTCGCAGGCAGCATGTCAATCCGCTGGATGCCCACCTGGAGATAAGAGGCAGCGTGATGATGAAAACCCAGCGAGTCTAGGGTGCGAGACATGCAAATAAAACTTTGCTGCTAGGCTCGAAAAGCGGAATACAGATACTGCAACAGAATAAACAGAACTTTAGGTCAGAAAAAAATGACATTAAAATGAAATTTGCTTTTGTTGCCAACTTTGTACTGTTGCCATGAACGCGTATCAAAAGATAGCTCGGTTTCAGCATGAAAATAATACAAATAAAAACTGTAATACTGTAATCGAGTAGCTCTTTTGGAAGTAGAAAGAAAAATTATTTAAAAAAAAAATCTTTTTTTTCTCTTGACTAACTTCAGCGACTTCGTACTCCCTCTCTCCGTGCAGACTGCGTATCTTCTGGCCCTTCCGGATGCTGCCCTCCTTGACGGCGATGTGGGCGATGGCGCCGCGGAAGTGGTCAAAGTAGGAGTCGTAGATGAGGGCGCGGAAGGGCGCAGAGCGAGAGGCCGATGGAGGAGGGATTCGAGCAATTACCTAAAAGTTTTAATTTTTTTATATAAAAGGTGTGTTATGTAAAAAGAATTTGTCAAAAATTTCTCACTCTTAGCGCTATCTAAATAATTAATTCATTAGTATTATTATATAGACTGTCGAATAATTAGCGATATCTAAATAATTTATTAACTACTGTTATTATCCAGGCATGCGGGAAAACACCCGATGTAGGTTGATGAAAACGCTATTTCCATTTCAATTTACTTTGACACCATATAGTAATGTATACCACGATTGGAACTACCTCTGGACAGCCCAGTCCCACTCCATTCATCACTTTCTGCCTCTCGCCCCCCCCCCCTCCCCTCCACACCTCCAACCTCATCAAGGATACCTTCGACGTTGTGGCCCGTCTTCGCAGATATCTTGATAATTTCGTGAGGCTCAATCTCGAAGAGATTCTTCATTTGCGTCTCAACCTGAGTCAGCATGAAAGCGCGTGGTAACAGTCGATAAAACATGCTTAACTGATGCATATGCATATTCTTAACAAAGCATATACTCACGTAATAAATTAATTTTAGGAAAGAAACAAGCGACAAATATCTAAGAAACTGACAGCACCAACATCTGCGCCCGGGAGGTCAATCTTGTTAATGACTGGAACCATGTGGACGTTGCGCTCGAAAGCGAGCCAGAAGTTGGCGATTGTTTGGGCCTGGAATTAATTAGTCATTATTCGGGATTCCAGCAAACATTTTAAAGATTAGCAAGTAATTTACAGTAACATAAACAATGCATTCAGGTGCAAATTTTATTTCAGAACATAATTTACAACATATTATTTCTATAAAGAAGTGGTACTACAAAGAAACAGTAACCTAGTCTTTTAAAAACTATAGTAACCTGTACGCCAGCGTTCGCTGCAACAAGAAGAAGAATACCGTCGCAGACGGCGAGCGAGCGTGTGACTTCCGCCGAGAAGTCTGCGTGACCCGGCGTGTCTATCAGATTCAGGAGGTGGTCCTGTAACGATGGTGAGGATTACGGTGGCATTAACAAAACGATCGGAGATTACGATATCCACAAAAGAAACTATGAATGCTTCATGGGAGTAAAAAGAATTTGGCTTGAAAAAAAAGATGCAAAGGCAAGGAAATAAGAAGAATTCTTTCGTGGATGGAAGGAAGAAACCAAAATACTACGAAGAACAATCCTAATGACCCTTTTTTGGTTTAATATTCCACAAGCACAACAAGCTCAATCCAGACCAGACACACTTTCGGTGATTTACCGAGATTCCATGAATAATAGCCGCATAGACAATCATCGGGTGATTAGCTAGCAATAGAAGTTTTAATTAGTGCAAACGTCTCCCAACAACTAAAATAAAATGTAAAAGCTTTCTCTCGCTCTCTCTCTCTCTCTGTCTCTCTCTCGCTCTCTCTCTCTCTCTCTCTCTCTCACTCTCCCTCGCCCAACCTTGTATGGCAGCACGGCGGTCTGCGCCTTGACGGTGATTCCCCGCTCCCGCTCGACTTGCAGTCCATCAAGCAGCTGCGCGTCCCGCTCGCCCGGCTTTATTACACCTTAAGAAAAGGTCCCATTCCAAAAAAATTGAACATAAAAATAATAATACTGCATGAAAACATCATCTAAAATAACAATGCCAAAATTATTTATCCAAAAAAATATGCAAAAAGTTCACTAAAGTTCTTCTCCTGCTAAATACTTCTAAACTTATTTATGAGATGGAGAAAATGAATGAATTTCATAGCTAAATTGATGCGCAGAGTCAGAAATGTTTTTTTTTGCTATTTGAGAACGCAGGTAAGAAATTATAAAAAAAAAGTTGGGGACAAAAGATGGCAGCGTTTAAGTGACTTCTTTCCAAATATTAAAGAAGAATAAGAACAAGAAAAATAACCAGCGATTTCCAGAAGCCGATCGGCGAGCGTGCTCTTGCCATGGTCAACGTGCGCGACGATTCCAAAGTTGCGGATACGCTCGGGCGGGAAGGCGGTCAGGTCGACGTGACGCGTCGCGGCTGACGATGCGTGACGCGTCGCGGTCACCGCGACAGCCGGGGCATTATGACGTGTCGAGAACGGGCGACGACGCCACAGCAGCAGCCGCAGCGATGGTGGATACGGCGAGGGAGCCACGACTTAAGAGATTACAGAAAGATAGAGAAAAAGGAATGTAAAAAAAACATAACAACTAACACATTGGAAATGTTGAGCTCCTATGCAATAAAAAAAAATCGTCGATATAAAGAATAAAATAGAGCGAGAATAGACGGCAAAAAGGGAGAAACAGCTCGACATGGAAATATGAAAAAGAGAGCAAATGCAAAAGTGAAAAAAAAATGAGAGGAGTAGCCGAGTTAGCGTTTAAAAATGTTACAGAAAAGAAAAGCGAAAACGCACGGGGGGTATCCATGTTCGTTATGGTGAACGAGTGTAGTTGTGAATTAGATTGGTCGAGATTTTCGCCGAGATTTACCAGATCACAATTTGGAGTGGGACTTAAAAATCATTAGAGCTAAGGTGAAACTGCTGGCAAATTGCCAGTTGCTCGAATATAACCAAATATTACGGTAACTTCTGGAGGGATTTAAATCACTTCGATTGATGCATTTGGAGGCGAGCTGTATGCTGTGCCTTGCCGCGACGCATGAAACGGGCGCAACGCGGAAAAGTACGGTATTTGCTGTGTCAAATTTCCGGAATTTTTTAAGGGCGGGTACCCCCCGTGAAAACGGTATCAAGGAAATAAATACAGTATATTTTGCCGAGGCAAGCAATTGGTTGTCCGCTTGGCCAGAAGGCTAATTGATGCTATGGGCGCTCTTTTCAATTCAATGTAATTACTGTATAATTAACATTTTATTATTTCTTTATTTCCTTGATGGTGACAGATTATTTGATTCTGGCAGTGCCAGTAGTAGAAGGCAGTCAGGAGGGTTTGCAGGAAGAAGAATCTGTGGATTTCCGATAACCGACCACATCAGCCCCTGACGGGTAGTATGAAAATCGGAATTTGGGAGAAAATTTTTTTTGACTAGAATAATAAATTCCCTATTATAAGATGCTAGCACGAGGAAAGGGAGGTAGAGAGAGAGAGAGAGAGAGCGAGAGAGAGAGAGAGAGAGAGAGAAATAGCGATAGAGGGAGAGAAAGGGAGAGGAGAGGCAAAAAAAGTAAAAAAAGTAGCCGGATGAATCACCAGAATTGCAATAGCAGAGTCATGAACATACATAACTACATATTTCTTTTATGAAATCTCGGTTATTCGCTTCGCGACATTGCATATCATGGAAAGAGATGAAACAAAAAATTTTCGACTCGTGAAAAATATCTGCAAACTGGACACAGGAAACGAAAGAAAATTTATGGTGTTTCAGAGAGTGATTGAGATGGCCGTAAAGATGGAGGCAAGGAAAGATCGAAGAAGAACCGTGGGGTCATTATGCACAATCATTGTCGTAGATAAAGATGGCACGGCAGTGGACTCATATGAAGTCGAAGACGCAGTGGAATTAATTGATTTGTCAAACGGTGAATACAGCTGTATAATTCCATTTTTGCTGCGTCGACTGCAGCGTCTCTTGCACGAAAGTATCCATTTCCTTCTTGTACCCGTTAAGATGCTTAAAAAATCGCTTTTCTTTTATGTTAGATACTAAGCATATATATGTATATTTACGATTAATTACTTTTGAAAATGCATTTGATTGCATCGTTGTATTTTATGTTTATTTCTATTTTGATCGCGCTGATTTTGATAAAGAAACAAGGTTCCAATGCCTTCCAAAAGATTTTTTGTTGACTCGGATTTCAAAACTACAGACCTCGATGTCTCCAAAGCCGATCTTTCTATAATCCTCAAATCTTCCGCATGGTTGCACTCCAACGTAGACGGCATAATTCTTGGAAAAAAGCACGCTTACGAGATTATAAATTGATATATGTATGTATATGTATGTATGTATTATGTATGTATGTATGTACGTACACCTCCACATGCTTCGTATTCCCACTTTTCAGGTTTCACAAGATCCTTGAAGATGGACTCGTCGAGCCCATGAATTGTCTGGTCAACACCACACAGAAGACCAGCGACGACAACAACGTTGACGGCAGCGAAGAGGAGGAAGACGAAGAAGAGGTGACAGCCAGATGGACATCTCAAGATTACAGCAGCACTTTTCCATGTCATACAAAATAAAACGAGAGTTCTAGCCGAATTCTGTAGAAGCAAAAAACAAGAATGAAGAGGAAATGTAATGGAAGATGTTAATGCCATGGTATTTACATAATAAAGCTGGCAGAATAAGTTAAGCGTCCCTTCTACGACCATTCGGTCCTACATGAGAGCATTCTGGAGAGCGAGTTCAAAGTGAGCGAGCACTAAGAAAAGAGCAAAAGGAAAGGGAAGAGAGAGAGAGAAAGTGAAGGAAAGCGAGAATGGGGAGGGGAGCGAGGGAAAGTGAAAGTCAGATTGAGGGGAAATTAGAGGAAAGTAAGAGGGAAGAGAGTGGAGAGGGAAAGTGAGAGGGAGGAGAGAGGAAGTAACCTCAGCGGTTGTCTTCCGGTGATCCCTCGCAGAGAACAAAGGAAGAATGACGAGTAAATTGACAAATCATCCGCTTTTATAATGCGAGAATGCACTTTTGAGCTGAAGTTTTACGCATAATGAAGTTTGCAACATCAAAAGTTCTTTGTTACGTAACTTTACGAATTTCGAATTAGGGGAAATTAAAGAATATCAGGAATTTTCACAGAAACCTCGTAGTGAACTTTTATTTTGAAACTTTTCGTGAGCTCTCGAGATGCCAATTTGGAAATTGTTCCTTTCCAGGCTTGGATGTCGTGCATTCTTGTCATTTTCGGCATGGTGAACTCGCTCGTCTTCTTCCCCACTCTTTTTTTACCTCATTGATCTTTATGGTTTTTAGCGGAACCGATTTAAATGAACTTGTTTTGCTTATGGTTTGCCGCTAAGAAACCGGAAAAGTTTTAAACCCCCGAAGAAGTTGTAAGTTCTTGTATCATATGATTTTTGGAGGAGCCGAATACAATTAATATTGAAAATTACAATGCGAAGAGTTGCGAAAACACGATAACGGTGTTGCTTAAGACTGACTTCGCGCTCTCACCATTTGATTAGAGTGGTTATTTCTCCTCGCCACACGCTCTTTTTCTTCGCCGTCTCTCTCCTTCCCTCCATTTCTGGAATTCGTACTCGGTTGCGTCTCCCACTCTGCATCGTTCATTCGACTATGGGCCTTGTCTCCTGCGCATGCCGCCTCTCTCTCAGTGTCTGCTTCTCTCTCCCTCTCTCCCTCCCTCTCCGTTCCTCAATCTCTCCATCTATCGCTCTCTCCCTCCCAATCTGCCTCCCTCTATCTCACACTCTCTTTCTCTCTCTCCCACTCTCTCTTTCTCTCCTTCAGCCTCTTCCTCACTCACTCTCTCCCTCTCTGGTCGAACTGTAGTGTGAGAGCACGGAATAGGAATAACGAGCGACTGAAGCAGAGACTCAACGGGTTCGTCGAGCTCAAGAAAGTCGAGAATTTTTCCAACAAGATGGTTTTTTGCTAGCATTGTTCAAATTCCACCTCCATCCCTTATTTCTTCTCTATCTCTCTCTCTCTTCCTGATTCTCTCTTTTGCTCTCTGTCTCTCTCTCTCTAATTCTCTCTCTTTCTCTCTACTCTCTCTTTCACTCGCCTTACTCTCTCTCCTGCTTCCGACCATCTCTTCCACCATATTCAAGATACAATTATCTAACCATGTACATAGACTCCTTAAGTTGTTGTTTGTTTGAAGCAAATTAAAATTTCTCTCCAGCTACATGAGTCGGAGGAACGAGTTGTCTGAGGCAGAAGCGATGATGATCGAAGAGGAAATCGAGGGCGGCCGTGGCTTCCAATTCGTCGCGCCACTGGAGCTGATTCCCACACGAGGAGAGACGAATCATTCTCGACCACGTACACGTCATGGTTGGTTGGTTGGCTCTCTCTCTCTCTCACTCTCTCTCTCTCTCTCTCTCTTTCTCTCACTCTCGCTCTCTCTCTATTTCTCTCTCAATCTCTCTCGCTATTTCAACACCTTTTTCTAACCATCTCCTCCGCCTTGCCAGGTTCATCTCGGAGGAGTCCGTCGAGCGTTTCCTCTTTTGTGGATGGAGCGGACTGCCTTCTCCCTCTCACCCTCTCTCCATCTCTGCCTCTGTCCAACTCTCCTTCTCTCACTCTCTCCCTCTTTCTGTCTCTCATTCTCCTTCTCCTACCTCCCTCTATTTTCCTATTTCATTAACAGCCGCTTGAAAGAAAAGCCATACATTCCCTCTCTTACCATTTCGTCTGGCAAATCGATTTCTGGAGATCTTGAGAAGGCTGAACTGTTTAGCCAGCAGTTTGGCCTTCCTATGATCTCCACAAATCGATTCACCGGGGGAAGCGATAAGGGGAGGGGGGTTGGATGCGTCGCCCCTCTTCTCTTCCGAAAACAAGAATTGTTACTCTTGACTTATTCATCTGTACCCTTCTCTTGATTCATTCGAAAGCTCCCTGCACTTCTAAAAGCTTCTGCAGATTGTAGTATTGTTCTGTTAACCCATGTCAATTCGTAGAAGACCATAAATATTTATTCTTTGTTCGGTGGTTTGGATGTAATTACATGCCATATGCAAATTCCACCCATGGAAGGAAACCAGGAATTTCCTACAATGTGTTAATTAAATATTTGCAGTGTAAAATCATTACCACAGCATCAGTTACTTGCGTCTGCAGAGAATTGCCACCTCGAAGAGGATGCGATGCACTCCAATGTATGTACATACAAATGTAGACCAGGAATGTACAAGGAACTAGACAAATCGGGCGTGACCCATCTACAATGGCCGTCTTAGGCAACAAAATGGAAGCGAAAAAATCGAGAAATTTTAAACAAAGAGTCAGTCCTGCCTATTCAGTTTAAAGAGGGAGAGATAGGGAGTTGGTGCTTGCAGGAGACTAAAATTTATATACAGAGTCCATATAGAGCCCAGAATGTACAATGGTCGAAAAAAAAATCGGGCATGACCCGTCTATCATGTCAGTTTTCAGCACGAAAAAGGAAGCGAAAAAAATCTAGAAATTGCTGTCAGAGTCAGTCCTGCCTATATTTAGTTTAAAGAGGGAGAGATAGGGAGTTGGCGCTTGCAGGAGACTAAGATGTACATATAGATCCTAGATCGAGCGCAGAATATACAAAGGTTTAAAAAAATCGGGCATGACCCGTCTACTATGTCAGTTTTCAGCACGAAAAAGTAAGCGAAAAAATCTAGAAATCGCAGTCAGAGTCAGTCCTGCCTATATTTAGTTTAAAGAGGGAGAGATAGGGAGTCTGCGCTTGCAAGGGACTAAAATGTACATATAGATCATAGATCGAGCGCAGAATATACAAGGGTAGAACAAAAAATCGGGTATGACCCGTCTACAACGTCCGTTTTTGGAACGAAAAAGAAGCGAAAAATCAAGAAATTGCAATAAGAGTCAGTCCTGCCTATATTCAGTTTAAAGAGGGAGAGATAGGGAGTTGGCGCTTGCAGGAGACTAAGATGTACATATAGATCCTAGATCGAGCGCAGAATATACACGGGTAGAACAAAAAATCGGGCATGACCCGTCTACAATGTCCGTTTTTGGAACGAAAAAGAAGCGAAAAATCAAGAAATTGCTGTCAGAGTCAGTCCGGCCTATATTCAGTTTAAAGAGGGAGAGATAGGGAGTTGGCGCTTGCAGGAGACTAAGATGTACATATAGATCCTAGATCGAGCGCAGAATATACAAGGGTAGAACAAAAAATCGGGCATGACCCGTCTACAATGTCCGTTTTTGGAACGAAAAAGAAGCGAAAAATCAAGAAATAGCAATAAGAGTCAGTCCTGCCTATATTCAGTTTAAAGAAGGAGAGATAGGGAGTTGGCGCTTGCAGGAGACTAAGATGTACATATAGATCCTAGATCGAGCGCAGAATATACAAGGGTAGAACAAAAAATCGGGCATGACCAGTCTACAATGTCCGTTTTTGGAACGAAAAAGAAGCGAAAAATTAAGAAATTGCTGTCAGAGTCAGTCCTCCCTATATTCAGTTTAAAGAGGGAGAGATAGGGAGTCTGCGCTTGCAAGGGACTAAAATGTACATATAGATCATAGATCGAGCGCAGAATATACAAGGGTAGAACAAAAAATCGGGCATGACCCGTCTACTATGTCAGTTTTCAGCACGAAAAAGTAAGCGAAAAAATCTAGAAATCGCAGTCAGAGTCAGTCCTGCCTATATTTAGTTTAAAGAGGGAGAGATAGGGAGTCTGCGCTTGCAAGGGACTAAAATGTGCATATAGATCATAGATCGAGCGCAGAATATACAAGGGTAGAACAAAAAATCGGGCATGACTCGTCTACTATGTCAGTTTTCAGCACGAAAAAGTAAGCGAAAAAATCTAGAAATCGCAGTCAGAGTCAGTCCTGCCTATATTTAGTTTAAAGAGGGAGAGATAGGGAGTCTGCGCTTGCAAGGGACTAAAATGTACATATAGATCATAGATCGAGCGCAGAATATACAAGGGTAGAACAAAAAATCGGGCATGACCCGTCTACTATGTCAGTTTTCAGCACGAAAAAGTAAGCGAAAAAATCTAGAAATCGCAGTCAGAGTCAGTCCTGCCTATATTTAGTTTAAAGAGGGAGAGATAGGGAGTCTGCGCTTGCAAGGGACTAAAATGTACATATAGATCATAGATCGAGCGCAGAATATACAAAGGTTTAAAAAAATCGCGCATGACCCGTCTACTATGTCAGTTTTCAGCACGAAAAAGTAAGCGAAAAAATCTAGAAATCGCAGTCAGAGTCAGTCCTGCCTATATTTAGTTTAAAGAGGGAGAGATAGGGAGTCTGCGCTTGCAAGGGACTAAAATGTACATATAGATCATAGATCGAGCGCAGAATATACAAGGGTAGAACAAAAAATCGGGCATGACCCGTCTACAATGTCCGTTTTTGGAACGAAAAAGAAGCGAAAAATCAAGAAATTGCAATAAGAGTCAGTCCTGCCTGTATTCAGTTTAAAGAGGGAGAGATAGGGAGTTGGCGCTTGCAGGAGACTAAGATGTACATATAGATCCTAGATCGAGCGCGGAATATACACGGGTAGAACAAAAAATCGGGCATGACCCGTCTACAATGTCCGTTTTTGGAACGAAAAAGAAGCGAAAAATCAAGAACTTGCAATAAGAGTCAGTCCTGCCTATATTCAGTTTAAAGAGGGAGAGATAGGGAGTTGGCGCTTGCAGGAGACTAAGATGTACATATAGATCCTAGATTGAGTGCAGAATATACAAGGGTAGAACAAAAAATCGGGCATGACCCGTCTACAATGTCCGTTTTTGGAACGAAAAAGAAGCGAAAAATCAAGAAATTGCTGTCAGAGTCAGTCCGGCCTATATTCAGTTTAAAGAGGGAGAGATAGGGAGTTGGCGCTTGCAGGAGACTAAGATGTACATATAGATCCTAGATCGAGCGCAGAATATACAAGGGTAGAACAAAAAATCGGGCATGACCCGTCTACAATGTCCGTTTTTGGAACGAAAAAGAAGCGAAAAATCAAGAAATTGCAATAAGAGTCAGTCCTGCCTATATTCAGTTTAAAGAGGGAGAGATAGGGAGTTGGCGCTTGCAGGAGACTAAGATGTACATATAGATCCTAGATCGAGCGCAGAATATACAAGGGTAGAACAAAAAATCGGGCATGACCAGTCTACAATGTCCGTTTTTGGAACGAAAAAGAAGCGAAAAATTAAGAAATTGCAGTCAGGTTCAGTCCTGCCTATATTCAGTTTAAAGAGGGAGAGATAGGGAGTTGGCGCTTGCAGGAGACTAAGATGTACATATTGATCCTAGATCGAGCGCAGAATATACAAGGGTAGAACAAAAAATCGGGCATGACCCGTCTACCATGTCCGTTTTCAGCACGAAAAAGTAAGCGAAAAAATCTAGAAATCGCAGTCAGAGTCAGTCCTGCCTATATTTAGTTTAAAGAGGGAGAGATAGGGAGTCTGCGCTTGCAAGGGACTAAAATGTACATATAGATCATAGATCGAGCGCAGAATATACAAGGGTAGAACAAAAAATCGGGCATGACCCGTCTACTATGTCAGTTTTCAGCACGAAAAAGTAAGCGAAAAAATCTAGAAATCGCAGTCAGAGTCAGTCCTGCCTATATTTAGTTTAAAGAGGGAGAGATAGGGAGTCTGCGCTTGCAAGGGACTAAAATGTGCATATAGATCATAGATCGAGCGCAGAATATACAAGGGTAGAACAAAAAATCGGGCATGACTCGTCTACTATGTCAGTTTTCAGCACGAAAAAGTAAGCGAAAAAATCTAGAAATCGCAGTCAGAGTCAGTCCTGCCTATATTTAGTTTAAAGAGGGAGAGATAGGGAGTCTGCGCTTGCAAGGGACTAAAATGTACATATAGATCATAGATCGAGCGCAGAATATACAAGGGTAGAACAAAAAATCGGGCATGACCCGTCTACTATGTCAGTTTTCAGCACGAAAAAGTAAGCGAAAAAATCTAGAAATCGCAGTCAGAGTCAGTCCTGCCTATATTTAGTTTAAAGAGGGAGAGATAGGGAGTCTGCGCTTGCAAGGGACTAAAATGTACATATAGATCATAGATCGAGCGCAGAATATACAAGGGTAGAACAAAAAATCGGGCATGACCCGTCTACAATGTCCGTTTTTGGAACGAAAAAGAAGCGAAAAATCAAGAAATTGCTGTCAGAGTCAGTCCTGCCTATATTCAGTTTAAAGAGGGAGAGATAGGGAGTTGGCGCTTGCAGGAGACTAAGATGTACATATAGATCCTAGATCGAGCGCAGAATATACAAGGGTAGAACAAAAAATCGGGCATGACCCGTCAACAATGTCCGTTTTTGGAACGAAAAAGAAGCGAAAAATCAAGAAATTGCAATAAGAGTCAGTCCTGCCTGTATTCAGTTTAAAGAGGGAGAGATAGGGAGTTGGCGCTTGCAGGAGACTAAGATGTACATATAGATCCTAGATCGAGCGCAGAATATACAAGGGTAGAACAAAAAATCGGACATGACCCGTCTATAATGTCCGTTTTGGAACGAAAAAGAAGCGAAAAATCAAGAAATTGCTGTCAGAGTCAGTCCTGCCTATATTCAGTTTAAAGAGGGAGAGATAGGGAGTTGGCGCTTGCAGGAGACTAAGATGTACATATTGATCCTAGATCGAGCGCAGAATATACAAGGGTAGAACAAAAAATCGGGCATGACCCGTCTACTATATCAGTTTTCAGCACGAAAAAGTAAGCGAAAAAATCTAGAAATCGCAGTCAGAGTCAGTCCTGCCTATATTCAGTTTAAAGAGGGAGAGATAGGGAGTTGGCGCTTGCAGGAGACTAAGATGTACATATAGATCCTAGATCGAGCGCAGAATATACAAGGGTAGAACAAAAAATCGGGCATGACCCGTCTACAATGTCCGTTTTTGGAACGAAAAAGAAGCGAAAAATCAAGAAATTGCAATAAGAGTCAGTCCTGCCTATATTTAGTTTAAAGAGGGAGAGATAGGGAGTCTGCGCTTGCAAGGGACTAAAATGTACATATAGATCATAGATCGAGCGCAGAATATACAAGGGTAGAACAAAAAATCGGGCATGACCCGTCTATAATGTCCGTTTTGGAACGAAAAAGAAGCGAAAAATCAAGAAATTGCTGTCAGAGTCAGTCCTGCCTATATTCAGTTTAAAGAGGGAGAGATAGGGAGTTGGCGCTTGCAGGAGACTAAGATGTACATATAGATCCTAGATCGAGCGCAGAATATACAAGGGTAGAACAAAAAATCGGGCATGACCCGTCTACAATGTCCGTTTTTGGAACGAAAAAGAAGCGAAAAATCAAGAAATTGCAATAAGAGTCAGTCCTGCCTATATTCAGTTTAAAGAGGGAGAGATAGGGAGTTGGCGCTTGCAGGAGACTAAGATGTACATATAGATCCTAGTTCGAGCGCAGAATATACAAGGGTAGAACAAAAAATCGGGCATGACCAGTCTACAATGTCCGTTTTTGGAACGAAAAAGAAGCGAAAAATTAAGAAATTGCTGTCAGGGTCAGTCCTGCCTATATTCAGTTTAAAGAGGGAGAGATAGGGAGTTGGCGCTTGCAGGAGACTAAGATGTACATATTGATCCTAGATCGAGCGCAGAATATACAAGGGTAGAACAAAAAATCGGGCATGACCAGTCTACAATGTCCGTTTTTGGAACGAAAAAGAAGCGAAAAATTAAGAAATTGCTGTCAGGGTCAGTCCTGCCTATATTCAGTTTAAAGAGGGAGAGATAGGGAGTCTGCGCTTGCAGGAGACTAAGATGTACATATTGATCCTAGATCGAGCGCAGAATATACAAGGGTAGAACAAAAAATCGGGCATGACCCGTCTACCATGTCCGTTTTCAGCACGAAAAAGTAAGTGAAAAAATCTAGAAATCGCAGTCAGAGTCAGTCCTGCCTATATTTAGTTTAAAGAGGG
Source organism: Allodiplogaster sudhausi (assembly GCA_945643635.1). Lineage (NCBI taxonomy): Eukaryota > Metazoa > Nematoda > Chromadorea > Rhabditida > Diplogasteridae > Allodiplogaster > Allodiplogaster sudhausi. Next base: position 2,051,003 of record CALZFC010000051.1, read on the forward strand.
AGAGATAGGGAGTCTGCGCTTGCAGGAGACTAAGATGTACATATTGATCCTAGATCGAGCGCAGAATATACAAGGGTAGAACAAAAAATCGGGCATGACCCGTCTACAATGTCCGTTTTTGGAACGAAAAAGAAGCGAAAAATCAAGAAATTGCAATAAGAGTCAGTCCTGCCTATATTCAGTTTAAAGAGGGAGAGATAGGGAGTTGGAGCTTGCAGGAGACTAAGATGTACATATAGATCCTAGTTCGAGCGCAGAATATACAAGGGTAGAACAAAAAATCGGGCATGACCAGTCTACAATGTCCGTTTTTGGAACGAAAAAGAAGCGAAAAATTAAGAAATTGCTGTCAGGGTCAGTCCTGCCTATATTCAGTTTAAAGAGGGAGAGATAGGGAGTTGGCGCTTGCAGGAGACTAAGATGTACATATTGATCCTAGATCGAGCGCAGAATATACAAGGGTAGAACAAAAAATCGGGCATGACCAGTCTACAATGTCCGTTTTTGGAACGAAAAAGAAGCGAAAAATTAAGAAATTGCTGTCAGGGTCAGTCCTGCCTATATTCAATTTAAAGAGGGAGAGATAGGGAGTCTGCGCTTGCAGGAGACTAAGATGTACATATTGATCCTAGATCGAGCGCAGAATATACAAGGGTAGAACAAAAAATCGGGCATGACCCGTCTACCATGTCCGTTTTCAGCACGAAAAAGTAAGTGAAAAAATCTAGAAATCGCAGTCAGAGTCAGTCCTGCCTATATTTAGTTTAAAGAGGGAGAGATAGGGAGTCTGCGCTTGCAGGAGACTAAGATGTACATATTGATCCTAGATCGAGCGCAGAATATACAAGGGTAGAACAAAAAATCGGGCATGACCCGTCTACCATGTCCGTTTTCAGCACGAAAAAGTAAGTGAAAAAATCTAGAAATCGCAGTCAGAGTCAGTCCTGCCTATATTTAGTTTAAAGAGGGAGAGATAGGGAGTCTGCGCTTGCAAGGGACTAAAATGTGCATATAGATCATAGATCGAGCGCAGAATATACAAGGGTAGAACAAAAAATCGGGCATGACTCGTCTACTATGTCAGTTTTCAGCACGAAAAAGTAAGCGAAAAAATCTAGAAATCGCAGTCAGAGTCAGTCCTGCCTATATTTAGTTTAAAGAGGGAGAGATAGGGAGTCTGCGCTTGCAAGGGACTAAAATGTACATATAGATCATAGATCGAGCGCAGAATATACAAGGGTAGAACAAAAAATCGGGCATGACCCGTCTACTATGTCAGTTTTCAGCACGAAAAAGTAAGCGAAAAAATCTAGAAATCGCGGTCAGAGTCAGTCCTGCCTATATTTAGTTTAAAGAGGGAGAGATAGGGAGTCTGCGCTTGCAAGGGACTAAAATGTACATATAGATCATAGATCGAGCGCAGAATATACAAGGGTAGAACAAAAAATCGGGCATGACCCGTCTACCATGTCCGTTTTCAGCACGAAAAAGTAAGCGAAAAAATCTAGAAATCGCAGTCAGAGTCAGTCCTGCCTATATTTAGTTTAAAGAGGGAGAGATAGGGAGTCTGCGCTTGCAAGGGACTAAAATGTACATATAGATCATAGATCGAGCGCAGAATATACAAGGGTAGAACAAAAAATCGGGCATGACCCGTCTACTATGTCAGTTTTCAGCACGAAAAAGTAAGCGAAAAAATCTAGAAATCGCAGTCAGAGTCAGTCCTGCCTATATTTAGTTTAAAGAGGGAGAGATAGGGAGTCTGCGCTTGCAAGGGACTAAAATGTGCATATAGATCATAGATCGGGCGCAGAATATACAAGGGTAGAACAAAAAATCGGGCATGACTCGTCTACTATGTCAGTTTTCAGCACGAAAAAGTAAGCGAAAAAATCTAGAAATCGCAGTCAGAGTCAGTCCTGCCTATATTTAGTTTAAAGAGGGAGAGATAGGGAGTCTGCGTTTGCAAGGGACTAAAATGTACATATAGATCATAGATCGAGCGCAGAATATACAAGGGTAGAACAAAAAATCGGGCATGACCCGTCTACTATGTCAGTTTTCAGCACGAAAAAGTAAGCGAAAAAATCTAGAAATCGCAGTCAGAGTCAGTCCTGCCTATATTTAGTTTAAAGAGGGAGAGATAGGGAGTCTGCGCTTGCAAGGGACTAAAATGTGCATATAGATCATAGATCGAGCGCAGAATATACAAGGGTAGAACAAAAAATCGGGCATGACTCGTCTACTATGTCAGTTTTCAGCACGAAAAAGTAAGCGAAAAAATCTAGAAATCGCAGTCAGAGTCAGTCCTGCCTATATTTAGTTTAAAGAGGGAGAGATAGGGAGTCTGCGCTTGCAAGGGACTAAAATGTACATATAGATCATAGATCGAGCGCAGAATATACAAGGGTAGAACAAAAAATCGGGCATGACCCGTCTACTATGTCAGTTTTCAGCACGAAAAAGTAAGCGAAAAAATCTAGAAATCGCAGTCAGAGTCAGTCCTGCCTATATTTAGTTTAAAGAGGGAGAGATAGGGAGTCTGCGCTTGCAAGGGACTAAAATGTACATATAGATCATAGATCGAGCGCAGAATATACAAGGGTAGAACAAAAAATCGGGCATGACCCGTCTACAATGTCCGTTTTTGGAACGAAAAAGAAGCGAAAAATCAAGAAATTGCTGTCAGAGTCAGTCCTGCCTATATTCAGTTTAAAGAGGGAGAGATAGGGAGTTGGCGCTTGCAGGAGACTAAGATGTACATATTGATCCTAGATCGAGCGCAGAATATACAAGGGTAGAACAAAAAATCGGGCATGACCCGTCTACTATATCAGTTTTCAGCACGAAAAAGTAAGCGAAAAAATCTAGAAATCGCAGTCAGAGTCAGTCCTGCCTATATTCAGTTTAAAGAGGGAGAGATAGGGAGTTATCGCTTGCAGGAGACTAAGATGTACATATAGATCCTAGATCGAGCGCAGAATATACAAGGGTAGAACAAAAAATCGGGCATGACCCGTCTACAATGTCCGTTTTTGGAACGAAAAAGAAGCGAAAAATCAAGAAATTGCAATAAGAGTCAGTCCTGCCTATATTTAGTTTAAAGAGGGAGAGATAGGGAGTCTGCGCTTGCAAGGGACTAAAATGTACATATAGATCATAGATCGAGCGCAGAATATACAAGGGTAGAACAAAAAATCGGGCATGACCCGTCTATAATGTCCGTTTTGGAACGAAAAAGAAGCGAAAAATCAAGAAATTGCTGTCAGAGTCAGTCCTGCCTATATTCAGTTTAAAGAGGGAGAGATAGGGAGTTGGCGCTTGCAGGAGACTAAGATGTACATATTGATCCTAGATCGAGCGCAGAATATACAAGGGTAGAACAAAAAATCGGGCATGACCCGTCTACTATATCAGTTTTCAGCACGAAAAAGTAAGCGAAAAAATCTAGAAATCGCAGTCAGAGTCAGTCCTGCCTATATTCAGTTTAAAGAGGGAGAGATAGGGAGTTGGCGCTTGCAGGAGACTAAGATGTACATATAGATCCTAGATCGAGCGCAGAATATACACGGGTAGAACAAAAAATCGGGCATGACCCGTCTACAATGTCCGTTTTTGGAACGAAAAAGAAGCGAAAAATCAAGAAATTGCAATAAGAGTCAGTCCTGCCTATATTCAGTTTAAAGAGGGAGAGATAGGGAGTTGGCGCTTGCAGGAGACTAAGATGTACATATAGATCCTAGATCGAGTGCAGAATATACAAGGGTAGAACAAAAAATCGGGCATGACCCGTCTACAATGTCCGTTTTTGGAACGAAAAAGAAGCGAAAAATCAAGAAATTGCTGTCAGAGTCAGTCCGGCCTATATTCAGTTTAAAGAGGGAGAGATAGGGAGTTGGCGCTTGCAGGAGACTAAGATGTACATATAGATCCTAGATCGAGCGCAGAATATACAAGGGTAGAACAAAAAATCGGGCATGACCCGTCTACAATGTCCGTTTTTGGAACGAAAAAGAAGCGAAAAATCAAGAAATTGCAATAAGAGTCAGTCCTGCCTATATTCAGTTTAAAGAGGGAGAGATAGGGAGTTGGCGCTTGCAGGAGACTAAGATGTACATATAGATCCTAGTTCGAGCGCAGAATATACAAGGGTAGAACAAAAAATCGGGCATGACCAGTCTACAATGTCCGTTTTTGGAACGAAAAAGAAGCGAAAAATTAAGAAATTGCTGTCAGGGTCAGTCCTGCCTATATTCAGTTTAAAGAGGGAGAGATAGGGAGTTGGCGCTTGCAGGAGACTAAGATGTACATATTGATCCTAGATCGAGCGCAGAATATACAAGGGTAGAACAAAAAATCGGGCATGACCAGTCTACAATGTCCGTTTTTGGAACGAAAAAGAAGCGAAAAATTAAGAAATTGCTGTCAGGGTCAGTCCTGCCTATATTCAGTTTAAAGAGGGAGAGATAGGGAGTCTGCGCTTGCAGGAGACTAAGATGTACATATTGATCCTAGATCGAGCGCAGAATATACAAGGGTAGAACAAAAAATCGGGCATGACCCGTCTACCATGTCCGTTTTCAGCACGAAAAAGTAAGTGAAAAAATCTAGAAATCGCAGTCAGAGTCAGTCCTGCCTATATTTAGTTTAAAGAGGGAGAGATAGGGAGTCTGCGCTTGCAAGGGACTAAAATGTACATATAGATCATAGATCGAGCGCAGAATATACAAGGGTAGAACAAAAAATCGGGCATGACCCGTCTACTATGTCAGTTTTCAGCACGAAAAAGTAAGCGAAAAAATCTAGAAATCGCAGTCAGAGTCAGTCCTGCCTATATTTAGTTTAAAGAGGGAGAGATAGGGAGTCTGCGCTTGCAAGGGACTAAAATGTGCATATAGATCATAGATCGAGCGCAGAATATACAAGGGTAGAACAAAAAATCGGGCATGACTCGTCTACTATGTCAGTTTTCAGCACGAAAAAGTAAGCGAAAAAATCTAGAAATCGCAGTCAGAGTCAGTCCTGCCTATATTTAGTTTAAAGAGGGAGAGATAGGGAGTCTGCGCTTGCAAGGGACTAAAATGTACATATAGATCATAGATCGAGCGCAGAATATACAAGGGTAGAACAAAAAATCGGGCATGACCCGTCTACTATGTCAGTTTTCAGCACGAAAAAGTAAGCGAAAAAATCTAGAAATCGCAGTCAGAGTCAGTCCTGCCTATATTTAGTTTAAAGAGGGAGAGATAGGGAGTCTGCGCTTGCAAGGGACTAAAATGTACATATAGATCATAGATCGAGCGCAGAATATACAAGGGTAGAACAAAAAATCGGGCATGACCCGTCTACAATGTCCGTTTTTGGAACGAAAAAGAAGCGAAAAATCAAGAAATTGCTGTCAGAGTCAGTCCTGCCTATATTCAGTTTAAAGAGGGAGAGATAGGGAGTTGGCGCTTGCAGGAGACTAAGATGTACATATTGATCCTAGATCGAGCGCAGAATATACAAGGGTAGAACAAAAAATCGGGCATGACCCGTCTACTATATCAGTTTTCAGCACGAAAAAGTAAGCGAAAAAATCTAGAAATCGCAGTCAGAGTCAGTCCTGCCTATATTCAGTTTAAAGAGGGAGAGATAGGGAGTTATCGGTTGCAGGAGACTAAGATGTACATATAGATCCTAGATCGAGCGCAGAATATACAAGGGTAGAACAAAAAATCGGGCATGACCCGTCTACAATGTCCGTTTTTGGAACGAAAAAGAAGCGAAAAATCAAGAAATTGCAATAAGAGTCAGTCCTGCCTATATTTAGTTTAAAGAGGGAGAGATAGGGAGTCTGCGCTTGCAAGGGACTAAAATGTACATATAGATCATAGATCGAGCGCAGAATATACAAGGGTAGAACAAAAAATCGGGCATGACCCGTCTATAATGTCCGTTTTGGAACGAAAAAGAAGCGAAAAATCAAGAAATTGCTGTCAGAGTCAGTCCTGCCTATATTCAGTTTAAAGAGGGAGAGATAGGGAGTTGGCGCTTGCAGGAGACTAAGATGTACATATTGATCCTAGATCGAGCGCAGAATATACAAGGGTAGAACAAAAAATCGGGCATGACCCGTCTACTATATCAGTTTTCAGCACGAAAAAGTAAGCGAAAAAATCTAGAAATCGCAGTCAGAGTCAGTCCTGCCTATATTCAGTTTAAAGAGGGAGAGATAGGGAGTTGGCGCTTGCAGGAGACTAAGATGTACATATAGATCCTAGATCGAGCGCAGAATATACACGGGTAGAACAAAAAATCGGGCATGACCCGTCTACAATGTCCGTTTTTGGAACGAAAAAGAAGCGAAAAATCAAGAAATTGCAATAAGAGTCAGTCCTGCCTATATTCAGTTTAAAGAGGGAGAGATAGGGAGTTGGCGCTTGCAGGAGACTAAGATGTACATATAGATCCTAGATCGAGTGCAGAATATACAAGGGTAGAACAAAAAATCGGGCATGACCCGTCTACAATGTCCGTTTTTGGAACGAAAAAGAAGCGAAAAATCAAGAAATTGCTGTCAGAGTCAGTCCGGCCTATATTCAGTTTAAAGAGGGAGAGATAGGGAGTTGGCGCTTGCAGGAGACTAAGATGTACATATAGATCCTAGATCGAGCGCAGAATATACAAGGGTAGAACAAAAAATCGGGCATGACCCGTCTACAATGTCCGTTTTTGGAACGAAAAAGAAGCGAAAAATCAAGAAATTGCAATAAGAGTCAGTCCTGCCTATATTCAGTTTAAAGAGGGAGAGATAGGGAGTTGGCGCTTGCAGGAGACTAAGATGTACATATAGATCCTAGTTCGAGCGCAGAATATACAAGGGTAGAACAAAAAATCGGGCATGACCAGTCTACAATGTCCGTTTTTGGAACGAAAAAGAAGCGAAAAATTAAGAAATTGCTGTCAGGGTCAGTCCTGCCTATATTCAGTTTAAAGAGGGAGAGATAGGGAGTTGGCGCTTGCAGGAGACTAAGATGTACATATTGATCCTAGATCGAGCGCAGAATATACAAGGGTAGAACAAAAAATCGGGCATGACCAGTCTACAATGTCCGTTTTTGGAACGAAAAAGAAGCGAAAAATTAAGAAATTGCTGTCAGGGTCAGTCCTGCCTATATTCAGTTTAAAGAGGGAGAGATAGGGAGTCTGCGCTTGCAGGAGACTAAGATGTACATATTGATCCTAGATCGAGCGCAGAATATACAAGGGTAGAACAAAAAATCGGGCATGACCCGTCTACCATGTCCGTTTTCAGCACGAAAAAGTAAGTGAAAAAATCTAGAAATCGCAGTCAGAGTCAGTCCTGCCTATATTTAGTTTAAAGAGGGAGAGATAGGGAGTCTGCGCTTGCAAGGGACTAAAATGTACATATAGATCATAGATCGAGCGCAGAATATACAAGGGTAGAACAAAAAATCGGGCATGACCCGTCTACTATGTCAGTTTTCAGCACGAAAAAGTAAGCGAAAAAATCTAGAAATCGCAGTCAGAGTCAGTCCTGCCTATATTTAGTTTAAAGAGGGAGAGATAGGGAGTCTGCGCTTGCAAGGGACTAAAATGTGCATATAGATCATAGATCGAGCGCAGAATATACAAGGGTAGAACAAAAAATCGGGCATGACTCGTCTACTATGTCAGTTTTCAGCACGAAAAAGTAAGCGAAAAAATCTAGAAATCGCAGTCAGAGTCAGTCCTGCCTATATTTAGTTTAAAGAGGGAGAGATAGGGAGTCTGCGCTTGCAAGGGACTAAAATGTACATATAGATCATAGATCGAGCGCAGAATATACAAGGGTAGAACAAAAAATCGGGCATGACCCGTCTACTATGTCAGTTTTCAGCACGAAAAAGTAAGCGAAAAAATCTAGAAATCGCAGTCAGAGTCAGTCCAGCCTATATTTAGTTTAAAGAGGGAGAGATAGGGAGTCTGCGCTTGCAAGGGACTAAAATGTACATATAGATCATAGATCGAGCGCAGAATATACAAGGGTAGAACAAAAAATCGGGCATGACCCGTCTACTATGTCAGTTTTCAGCACGAAAAAGTAAGCGAAAAAATCTAGAAATCGCAGTCAGAGTCAGTCCTGCCTATATTTAGTTTAAAGAGGGAGAGATAGGGAGTCTGCGCTTGCAAGGGACTAAAATGTACATATAGATCATAGATCGAGCGCAGAATATACAAGGGTAGAACAAAAAATCGGGCATGACCCGTCTACTATGTCAGTTTTTAGCACGAAAAAGTAAGCGAAAAAATCTAGAAATCGCAGTCAGAGTCAGTCCTGCCTATATTTAGTTTAAAGAGGGAGAGATAGGGAGTCTGCGCTTGCAAGGGACTAAAATGTGCATATAGATCATAGATCGAGCGCAGAATATACAAGGGTAGAACAAAAAATCGGGCATGACCCGTCTACTATGTCAGTTTTCAGCACGAAAAAGTAAGCGAAAAAATCTAGAAATCGCAGTCAGAGTCAGTCCTGCCTATATTTAGTTTAAAGAGGGAGAGATAGGGAGTCTGCGCTTGCAAGGGACTAAAATGTGCATATAGATCATAGATCGGGCGCAGAATATACAAGGGTAGAACAAAAAATCGGGCATGACTCGTCTACTATGTCAGTTTTCAGCACGAAAAAGTAAGCGAAAAAATCTAGAAATCGCAGTCAGAGTCAGTCCTGCCTATATTTAGTTTAAAGAGGGAGAGATAGGGAGTCTGCGCTTGCAAGGGACTAAAATGTGCATATAGATCATAGATCGAGCGCAGAATATACAAGGGTAGAACAAAAAATCGGGCATGACTCGTCTACTATGTCAGTTTTTAGCACGAAAAAGTAAGCGAAAAAATCTAGAAATCGCAGTCAGAGTCAGTCCTGCCTATATTTAGTTTAAAGAGGGAGAGATAGGGAGTCTGCGCTTGCAAGGGACTAAAATGTACATATAGATCATAGATCGAGCGCAGAATATACAAGGGTAGAACAAAAAATCGGGCATGACCCGTCTACTATGTCAGTTTTCAGCACGAAAAAGTAAGCGAAAAAATCTAGAAATCGCAGTCAGAGTCAGTCCTGCCTATATTTAGTTTAAAGAGGGAGAGATAGGGAGTCTGCGCTTGCAAGGGACTAAAATGTACATATAGATCATAGATCGAGCGCAGAATATACAAGGGTAGAACAAAAAATCGGGCATGACCCGTCTACAATGTCCGTTTTTGGAACGAAAAAGAAGCGAAAAATCAAGAAATTGCTGTCAGAGTCAGTCCTGCCTATATTCAGTTTAAAGAGGGAGAGATAGGGAGTTGGCGCTTGCAGGAGACTAAGATGTACATATAGATCCTAGATCGAGCGCAGAATATACAAGGGTAGAACAAAAAATCGGACATGACCCGTCTATAATGTCCGTTTTGGAACGAAAAAGAAGCGAAAAATCAAGAAATTGCTGTCAGAGTCAGTCCTGCCTATATTCAGTTTAAAGAGGGAGAGATAGGGAGTTGGCGCTTGCAGGAGACTAAGATGTACATATTGATCCTAGATCGAGCGCAGAATATACAAGGGTAGAACAAAAAATCGGGCATGACTCGTCTACTATGTCAGTTTTTAGCACGAAAAAGTAAGCGAAAAAATCTAGAAATCGCAGTCAGAGTCAGTCCTGCCTATATTTAGTTTAAAGAGGGAGAGATAGGGAGTCTGCGCTTGCAAGGGACTAAAATGTACATATAGATCATAGATCGAGCGCAGAATATACAAGGGTAGAACAAAAAATCGGGCATGACCCGTCTACTATGTCAGTTTTCAGCATGAAAAAGTAAGCGAAAAAATCTAGAAATCGCAGTCAGAGTCAGTCCTGCCTATATTTAGTTTAAAGAGGGAGAGATAGGGAGTCTGCGCTTGCAAGGGACTAAAATGTACATATAGATCATAGATCGAGCGCAGAATATACAAGGGTAGAACAAAAAATCGGGCATGACCCGTCTACAATGTCCGTTTTTGGAACGAAAAAGAAGCGAAAAATCAAGAAATTGCTGTCAGAGTCAGTCCTGCCTATATTCAGTTTAAAGAGGGAGAGATAGGGAGTTGGCGCTTGCAGGAGACTAAGATGTACATATAGATCCTAGATCGAGCGCAGAATATACAAGGGTAGAACAAAAAATCGGACATGACCCGTCTATAATGTCCGTTTTGGAACGAAAAAGAAGCGAAAAATCAAGAAATTGCTGTCAGAGTCAGTCCTGCCTATATTCAGTTTAAAGAGGGAGAGATAGGGAGTTGGCGCTTGCAGGAGACTAAGATGTACATATTGATCCTAGATCGAGCGCAGAATATACAAGGGTAGAACAAAAAATCGGGCATGACCCATCTACTATATCAGTTTTCAGCACGAAAAAGTAAGCGAAAAAATCTAGAAATCGCAGTCAGAGTCAGTCCTGCCTATATTCAGTTTAAAGAGGGAGAGATAGGGAGTTGGCGCTTGCAGGAGACTAAGATGTACATATTGATCCTAGATCGAGTGCAGAATATACAAGGGTAGAACAAAAAATCGGGCATGACCCGTCTACAATGTCCGTTTTTGGCACCATAAAGGAAGCCTATATTCCGTTCAGAGGAATCGCGATGTATGAAGTAGCGCTTGTTAGCCACTACAATGTACATAATACATAAAGATCGCACGATCTGGTCCCAGAACGTACAAGCTCTATGCAAAAATTGAGGACGCCCCGTCTAGAAGGGCCGTTTTTGGGGGAAAATAACACAAGTATGAAAGAATTGCGTTCGCTCAATATATATATATACTGGAATCTTGTAGATATATGCGGGTTAGAGGTAACGGGCAAATTACCTCTACTAAACGGGGTCAAGTCAAGCGCAAAGATGACAAAGTCCAAGCATGCACATGCACAACAATCGTCGTCGTTCTTCGTAGATATTGGCTAGACATTTCTAATCTATGATCTACTGATAACAAAAACACTGACTGGCCGACAGAAAATCGACCCGTCGTGAAGAACCCTCCAAAAACACCAGATCGACGTGAAGAAGGGGGAAAGGGAGCATGCAAGGGGATTCCTGCATGGCAACATGTTAAAGGAGAGACATTTATTAGCACAACATTCCCCCCCCCCCCCCCGCCCAACAGCCATTATATACGAGATATTTCCCGTTTCACATATAACATTAAAATAATAAAATTGCGAACAAATAGCTGAGCCAGAATTAAAAAAAAAAATTGATCAAATTTTTGCATTATTCCCACATTAAAATTTGTTTTTATGAAATATTAAAAAAACTCCCACACTATACATAACACAAACATAAAATAATCAGCAAAATAGTCCATAACAAAAATACTTCTTCAGAACAGTAAAAAAAGGCTGACTTCAGACGCAGAAGAGTGACGTAGTCGAGAAGATGGGGGAAGGGAATGCAAGCAAGCAGAAAAAAGCAATATACTCTTAAGCTACCCTGAAAAGAAGCAAAAGCCATGCGATCATGCAGGGGAAGGACAACAGACTTGCCCAAGGCCTGCTGCCCGCTGAGAGGGGCCAGAGAAGGGAAGGGGGGGGGGGGAATTCTTCTGACGCAGAGCTGATATCCGTCGTGGCCAGCTTCCTCTCTCTTTCTCTCCGTTCTCTCTCCTCTCTCTCTCTCTCTCTCTCTCTCTCTCTGTCTCTCTCTCCCTCTCTTCGCAGGGCGGTTGGCAGAACCTCATCAGACTTGCTGCAAAACAATGAAAATGACGGAGAAATTAAATTAGTGTTCACAAATTTACTTTAATTTTTTCTAAAGATAAATAATGTATGTTGGCGCTAAAGTTCTAATAAATACAAAATATATGAGAAGAGAAAATTCGCGATTGACGCTCATTTCGATGACAAAAGTCAAAATTAGTGTCCGGGCGTGGTCAAAAAGAGGGGTATGACCACGCGCGGACACCACTATCTGTCCCAAACCATCGTGGCGGCGTTGGTGGAACTTTCTAAGAAGGTCCACCGCTGACGCAACCCACAACGAGAAAGAGAGGGGGCGGCTAAGGAAACATTACCTTAACTTTGGTCCGCAGCGGCCTGCTTCCTCTCTCGTCACTCGGGAGAGACGAAAACGTGCAGGCGGCAGCAGCACATGAGAAGCTGTAAACGAATGAGAATTACAGGGAGATTAAATAAATATGGCTATTGTGCAAATTCGGACATTTATGTTTATTTTTTTATAAGTAATGTAGGTTTATAAGGGAAAAGTCCCTTCATACAAATTGTAAAAATTATATTTACTAAATAATACAATAATATTTAATAGTATTTGCATACCTAACGGTCCTTTGGATCAGCTCTCATCCTCTTACGGAGACATCCTCCAACGGCGGTGTTGGTGGAACTTTCGAAGAAAGCCCACCGTCGCCGCGACCGACAATGAGAGAGAGGGGGCGGGGAAGGAAACATTACCTTAACTTTGGTCCGCAGCGGCCAGCTTCCTCGCTCCTCACCCGTGGCTCGATGGAGGTGAGAAGGCCGAGCAGCGCCCAGTGAGACGAGCTGCAAAAGATCGAGAATTATAGAGAGAGCAACTAAATGGTCTTATTATTGAAATTCAATTTCCGCTCGAAACTTCTATAAATTAAATAAGGGAAAAGAACCAATCGCAATTGATGCAAATTTCGATGAAAAAAGTTGAAATTAGTGCCGAGGAGTAGTTCTTTTACTATCTATACTTAATAAGGAAACATTTCCGTAATGTAAATCATGAAATAATATTTATTAATTCATTGCATAATACTAAAAAAAGTATTTGCCCACCTTATGGTAGCGGTTCTTGAGGAGGAGGGCGCGGGCCAGGCATACCAGTAGGCGTGGCCCGACACTGCAAAAGATTGGGAAATATTAGAGAAGTGAGAGAGGGAAGAGAGAGTGGGAGAGAGAGAGAGAGAGAGAGAGCAGAGAGGGGAGGAACGGGGAAAACAGGGAAATAGAGAATCGAAAAAGAATGCAGAAGAGAATAAGGGGAAGGAGATACAGAGGAGAGAGACAAAGAGAGCAAGAAATAGAGAAAGAAAGAGAAAGAGGAAGACAGAGAGGCAGAGACAGATATACAGGAAGAGAGAGAGAGGGAGAGAGAGGGACTGAGAGAGGGAGAGAGAGAGAGGGAGAGAAAAGAGATTTGGGATGAAACAGGAAAAGGGAAATAGAGAATTATACAAAGAAAGGGGAAAAATGAGACAGCGGGGCAGAGAGAAGGAGAGGGAAGGAGAGAGAAAGAGAGAGAAAGAGAGTGAGAGAGGGAATTAGAGAATTGGACAAAGAATGGGAAAGAAAATAAGAGAGAGAGAGAGTGTATGTTTGAGAGAGAGGGGGAGGGGTAATAAACAAACCTTGACTTTTGTCCGCGGCGACCTGCTTCCTCTCTCCTCACTCTGTGGAGACGAGAACGTGCAGTTGGGGCGAGATGGCTGTTGCACATCAGAAGGCGCTGGCCGACACTGCAAGGAATGGGATATATTAGTGAAGCGGAGAGAGAGAGACAGAAGAGATAGAGAAAAAAAAGAGGGAACGAGAGCGAGACAGAGAGAAAGAGAGAGAGAGAGAGAGAAGGGGGTTATAAACATACCTATACGGTTGTCCGCGTCGGCCTTAGGTGGCAGCGCCCCATCAGTAGCTGCAAAAGAATGTTTAGATAAATAATAAGTAGGTTTGCCCGAAAATTCTAATAAAATAAGAGAAAAACAGACATTCGGAATTGCATTCTAATTCACATAAATTTAGAAAAAAATATTTAATTAACTTTTTTTTTTCAAAGTTCGATGAATAAAAGTAAAAAGTGGTGTCCGGGCGTGGCCAAAAGGAGCTGAAATAGGGGCGTGACCACGCGCGGACACCACTGAGTTTCGCCACACACAACGGCGGTGTTGGTGGAACTTTCGAAGAAAGCCCACCGTCGCCGCGACCGACAATGAGAGAGAGTGGGCGGGGAAGGAAACATTACCTAAACTTTGGTCCGCAGCGGCCAGCTTCCTCGCTCCTCACCCGTGGCTCGATGGAGGTGAGAAGGCCGAGCAGCGCCCAGTGAGACGAGCTGCAAAAGATCGAGAATTATAGAGAGAGCAACTAAATGGTCTTATTATTGAAATTCAATTTCCGCTCGAAACTTCTATAAATTAAATAAGGGAAAAGAAACAATCGCAATTGATGCAAATTTCGATGAAAAAAGTTGAAATTAGTGCCGAGGAGTAGTTCTTTTACTATCTATACTTAATAAGGAAACATTTCCGTAATATAAATCATGAAATAATATTTATTAATTCATTGCATAATACTAAAAAAAGTATTTGCCCACCTTATGGTAGCGGTTCTTGAGGAGGAGGGCGCGGGCCAGGCATACCAGTAGGCGTGGCCCGACACTGCAAAAGATTGGGAAATATTAGAGAAGTGAGAGAGGGAAGAGAGAGTGGGAGAGAGAGAGAGAGAGAGAGAGCAGAGAGGGGAGGAACGGGGAAAACAGGGAAATAGAGAATCGAAAAAGAATGCAGAAGAGAATAAGGGGAAGGAGATACAGAGGAGAGAGACAAAGAGAGCAAGAAATAGAGAAAGAAAGAGAAAGAGGAAGACAGAGAGGCAGAGACAGATATACAGGAAGAGAGAGAGAGGGAGAGAGAGAGACTGAGAGAGGGAGAGAGAGAGAGGGAGAGAAAAGAGATTTGGGATGAAACAGGAAAAGGGAAATAGAGAATTATACAAAGAAAGGGGAAAAAATGAGACAGCGGGGCAGAGAGAAGGAGAGGGAAGGAGAGAGAAAGAGAGAGAAAGAGAGTGAGAGAGGGAATTAGAGAATTGGACAAAGAATGGGAAAGAAAATAAGAGAGAGAGAGAGAGTGTATGTTTGAGAGAGAGGGGGAGGGGTAATAAACAAACCTTGACTTTTGTCCGCGGCGACCTGCTTCCTCTCTCCTCACTCTGTGGAGACGAGAACGTGCAGTTGGGGCGAGATGGCTGTTGCACATCAGAAGGCGCTGGCCGACACTGCAAGGAATGGGATATATTAGTGAAGCGGAGAGAGAGAGACAGAAGAGATAGAGAAAAAAAAGAGGGAACGAGAGCGAGACAGAGAGAAAGAGAGAGAGAGAGAGAGAAGGGGGTTATAAACATACCTATACGGTTGTCCGCGTCGGCCTTAGGTGGCAGCGCCCCATCAGTAGCTGCAAAAGAATGTTTAGATAAATAATAAGTAGGTTTGCCCGAAAATTCTAATAAAATAAGAGAAAAACAGACATTCGGAATTGCTTTCTAATTCACATAAATTTAGAAAAAAATATTTAATTAACTTTTTTTTTCAAAGTTCGATGAATAAAAGTAAAAAGTGGTGTCCGGGCGTGGCCAAAAGGAGCTGAAATAGGGGCGTGACCACGCGCGGACACCACTGAGTTTCGCAACACACAACGGCGGTGTTGGTGGAACTTTCGAAGAAAGCCCACCGTCGCCGCGACCGACAATGAGAGAGAGGGGGCGGGGAAGGAAACATTACCTTAACTTTGGTCCGCAGCGGCCAGCTTCCTCGCTCCTCACCCGTGGCTCGATGGAGGTGAGAAGGCCGAGCAGCGCCCAGTGAGACGAGCTGCAAAAGATCGAGAATTATAGAGAGAGCAACTAAATGGTCTTATTATTGAAATTCAATTTCCGCTCGAAACTTCTATAAATTAAATAAGGGAAAAGAAACAATCGCAATTGATGCAAATTTCGATGAAAAAAGTTGAAATTAGTGTCGAGGAGTAGTTCTTTTACTATCTATACTTAATAAGGAAACATTTCCGTAATATAAATCATGAAATAATATTTATTAATTCATTGCATAATACTAAAAAAAGTATTTGCCCACCTTATGGTAGCGGTTCTTGAGGAGGAGGGCGCGGGCCAGGCATACCAGTAGGCGTGGCCCGACACTGCAAAAGATTGGGAAATATTAGAGAAGTGAGAGAGGGAAGAGAGAGTGGGAGAGAGAGAGAGAGAGCAGAGAGGGGAGGAACGGGGAAAACAGGGAAATAGAGAATCGAAAAAGAATCGTCGCCGCAAGAGAGCAAGAAATAGAGAAAGAAAGAGAAAGAGGAAGACAGAGGGGCAGAGACAGATATACAGGGAGAGAGAGAGAGGGAGAGAAAAGAGATTCTGGAAGAAACAGGAAAAGGGAAATAGAGAATTATACAAAGAAAGGGGAAAACTGAGACAGAGGGGCGGAGAGAAGGAGAGGGAAGGAGAGAGAAAGAGAGAGAGAGAGAGAGTGAGAGAGAGAGAGAGGGAAATAGAGAATTGGACAAAGAATGGGAAAGAAAATAAGAGAAAGAGAGTGTGTGTTTGCGGGGGGAGGGGTAATAAACAAACCTTGACTTTTGTCCGCGGCGACCTGCTTCCTCTCTCCTCACTCCGTGGAGACGAGAACGTGCAGGTGGGGCGAGATCGCAGCAGCACATCAGAAGCTGCAAGAGAATGAGAATTACAGATAAATTAAACAAATAGCGTCATTTTGTGAAAAATAGGATATTTACATTTTTTTATTTTTTGATAAGTACTTTTTTGATAAGCTCGCACAAAACTTTTAATTTAAGCAAATAAAAGATTCGTAATTGATGCAAATTTCCATTAGTAAAAGTTAAAATTAGTGCCAGGGCGTGGGAGAGAGAGAGGATAGGGAGAGAGAGAGAGAGAGCGAGAGAGAGAGAGAGAGAGAGAGAGAGAGAGAAAGGGAAAGAGAGAACCGAGAGGAGGGGGAAAACGGGGAAGAGGAAAAATAGAAAATTATACAAAGAATGGGGAAGAGAATGTTAGAGAGACGGAATATAGAGAACTGTAAAAAAAAGGGGGAAGAGAATGAGACGGAGGAACAGAGAGAAGGAGAGAGAATGGCGAGAGAGGGAGAGAAAGAGAAAGAGAGAGAGTGAGAGAGGAAAAGAGAGATTTGGGCAAAGAATGGGAGAGAAAAATGAGAGAGACAGAAAGAAAGAAAGGGAGGGGGGGGGGGGTGATAAACGAACCTAGACGGCTATCCGTGGCGGCCAGCTTCCTCTCTCCTCGCTCGCTGGAGACGAGAACGTGCAGGAGGGGCGAGATGGCAGTAGTACATCAGAAGCTGCAAATGAATGAGAATTAGAGATAAATTAAATAAATATTGTTATTGTGAAAACTCGGAAATTTATTTTTATTTTTTGACAAATAATGTAGGTTCGCTCGAAACGTTTTAATCAAACTTAAAAAAGGTTCGTAATTGATGCAATCTTCTATGAATAAAAGTTAGAATTAGTGCGGGGCGTGTTCAAAAACGTTAACTATTTATTACTTAAAAGGAAAAAAATCCTTCATATAAATTGTTAAAATAATATTTATTAAATAATAGAGAATTCTACAAATAAGGAAGATAATGTAAGAGAGAGAGAATGGGGAAGACAATGAGAGATAGAGAGAGGCAGAGAGAAGGAGAAAGAGATGAGAGAGAGTGAGAGAGAGAGAGAGTTAGAGAGAGAGTGTGAGAGAGAGAGTGTGTGTGTGAGAGAGAGCGCCAACCTGTTGTTCTCTCCTCCCTCTGTGATCTCGTGGTTGAGTCCAGCTGACCGTGCCGCCGCGAACTCCCTGAGACTCGCCATGTCGAGGGCGCGCGAAATTTCCGGGTCGGAGTGGCGGCGGAAGGAGTCCAGGTTGAATCTGATGGCAATATTAGCGTTCTATTCCAGACCCGATATGATATTTTCTTCTTTAGCAATACAACGACTTATCTACTTATAAATGGTTTGAGAATGGATGTTAAAAATAGAATGGATAACTGAGAATGGATGTTAAAAATAGAATGGATAACTGGTTTTGGCCAAGGAACTGGCGGTCTCATAAGATAGGCATTATCCCTCCATTTTAAGTGAAGACGTAGAGTAATGCGAAGTAGTTAGCATAGCCGAGCAGAGGACCCGGGTTCGGTTCCCCTACGAGAAAGTCGCTCCAAAGACTTGGGTACAATGCCCGGTAGAGAACAAACACCCTCCCGCTCGTTAGATTAACATTTTGATATCTTAAATCGGATTGGGATTTACAAGGCGAACAAAAAAGGGCTTCAATCCTTGGCTAATAATAATAAATTTTATAATAAATTAAGGTTCTTTCCTTGAAATTTTCCCCCTTCTCTATCTCGATAAGAGAAATTCCTTGGCACCTTGCCAATGTGGTTGAGCAGTCGACCGGGAGTCGTGTCGAAGAAAGACATTGGCGCGCGGAAGAGAGCATGGAGGAGAGGAAAGTGCAGGTTGCGAGAGGCGCGGACTCCGCCGAAGAGGAGAGCCAGCATTCCGAAGAACAGCAGGCCCACTGCAAACGGCAAGAATTGAGTGCCACGTTATTACCATTTTCATAAATAAGCAATCACACAATGGCTTCATTATTTCTATTAGATAAAATAATGTAATTTTTTTTAGAGAGAGAGAGAGAACTGAAAGGGGGAAGGAACGGGAAGAGGGAAAATAGACAATTATACAATGAATGGGGAAGAGCATGTAAAAGAGAGGGGGAGAGAGAAGAGGGGAATAGGGAATTGTACAAAGAAAGGGGAAGAGAATGAAAAAGAGAGGAGAGAGAGAGAGAAGGAGAGAACATGGAAAATAGAGAATTATACACAGAAGGGGAAAAGAGTGTACGAGAAAGAGAGAAATAGAGAGAGGGAGGCAGGGCGACAGAGAGTGAGAGAGAGAGAGAGAGAGAGAGAAACGGAGAGAAGGAGGAGAAGGAACGGGGAAGAGGGAAAATAGAGAATTTTACAAAAAAGGGGAAGAGAGTTAGATAGATAGATATAGAGAAAGAGAGAGTTAGAGAGAGTGAGAGAGAGAGAGAGAGCTCCAACCTGATGTTCTCTCCTCCCTCTGTGATCTCGTGGTCGAGTCCGGCCGGCTGGGTTGCCGCGAACTCCCTGAGACTCATGTCGAGGGCGCGCCATATCTCCGGGTCGAAGTGGCCGAAGGAGTCCAGGTTGAATCTGATGGCAAGATTAGTGCTCTTTTCCAGCCCAGATATGATATTTTCTTCTTTAGCAATACAACGACTTATCTACTTATAAATGGTTTGACGTTAAAAAGAGAATGGATAACTGGCATCAATACTTTTTTTGGCCAATGAACTGGCGGTCTCATACGATAGGCATTATTACCCTATATTCCTAGGGAAGACTTAGAGCAATGCGATGCAGTTAGCATTGCCGAGCAGAGGGCCCGGGTTCGGTGCCCCCAGGAGAAACCGACCCCAAAGACTAGGGTGGCAATGCCCGGTCGAGAACAAACACCTTCACGCTCGTTAGATTAGCATTTTGATATCTTAAATCGGATTGGGATTTACCGGGCGAACTTAAGGAGGGAATCAATCCTTGGCTAATAAAATTGTTTCATTAATCAATTTAGGTTCTTTCCTTGAAAATTCCAGACTAAGCTAGACAAGAGAAAATCCTTGGCACCTTGTCAATGCGATTGAGCAGTCGACCGAAGGGAGTCGTGTCGAAGAAAGACATGGGCAGGCGGAAGAGATCATGGAGGAGAGGAAAGTGCAGGTTGAAGAGGAGAGCCAGCATCCCGAAGAACAACATGCCCACTGCAAACGGCAAGAATTGGGTGCAAATTTAATACCATTTTCATAAGTAAGCAATCACGTAATGGCTTATTTTTATTAGATAAATAATGTAATTTCTGTACTCTCACCGCCTTCTTTCCCGGTGCCAAAGCATATACCTACATTACCATGCAATTAACAGTGACATTTATCCCTGCTCTCACCTTCCGAGAAGCCGAGTGCTACACAACGGGGTAGGCAGTGGAAACGTTCGAAGTCACGGAGTGTTGGTTGTCGTTGGACCTACAATTTATTTATTTTAAATATATTTTTATTTAAAAAAATAATAATAATAGTGCATTAGTTCATCAGCGATGATTTGCCTAGAAGAAGAAACAAATTTTTAGATCGGGAAATTCAAACATTTATTGGTGGGAAAATTTAGCTGAATTCCCCTCAGCACTAACCTGCTCCAGTGCGGCCGACAATGCCGACTTTCTCGTGTGGCCGAATCTCAGCGTTGAGCTGCTTGACCACAAGGGCGAGACCGGGCTTAAAGTAGGGTTTATTTTTATTTTGTATAAAGTGATGATCAGGGGTGGCCGTAGGGCAAGATATCCGGCTCAACCCCGGCCTCAAAGTGGGAAAAAATGTTTTAATTCAACCTCATAATATCCAGTTTCATGGTATGCACTTCTTAAAGAAATGAAGATATTTATTTATAAGATATATTTTTATCAATAAGATCTATAAGAAGAGAGTAACAGATGCTTGAACTCGGTCGCTGAAAGGGTGGAACCCTAAAGATGGGCCCAAGCCAAGCCACCTAGATGACCGTCTAACCTGTATCTCGTCGAGTAGTTGTTGATTACAATTAATGACAGAGGGAGATGGAGATGGAGAGAGGGAGATGGAGAGAGGTATATGGAGAGAGGGAGATGGAGAGAGGGATATGGAGAGAGGGAGATGGAGAGAGGGATATGGAGAGAGGGAGATGGAGAGAGGGAGATGGAGAGAGAAAGCGAGAGATTAGTTCAAGAAGCAAACCTGGACGTGGATATCGACCTTCTGTTCGGTGATCTTGCAGAAGCGATCCACCAGCTTGTACGCGCGAATGGTTTAAGCTCTCAGCGGCGACTCGATCAACTCTTCCTCTTCGAATTCCTCGTCAGAGTCCTCGACGTGGACTGAAATGTTTTTTTTATAACTTTCCGACAATACGCTAAACATTCAATTAATCAGTAAGCGTTGACATTTTTGCATAAAATATTTATCGAACTGTCCTTGAGTTGCCTTTTCGACGTACATGCAACCCATGAAGAAAACTTCAGTACTCAAAAGTCTTGCTAGAGTATCTCAACAGAAATCACTACTTAAACCTTAGTCTTAAGGTTACTCAAGTTCTGCCCATCCCATCTCGTGTGTCCATTGTTCACCAACCATAAGCCCCATCCGTTGGGAGTACCCCAACCACCCCCCGTCCCCACTGACCGTCCTCCTTGTAGTCAGCTTCTCGTTCTCGTACTCTTCCAGCGGCTGCTCCAGAGCTCCGCTGCTCATCAGCTAGGTGTAGCTCACTTCCGCGTCGATCTTCCCATCTGAGAGGAGAGAGGGAGAGATGAGAGAGAGCGAGAGAGATAGAGAGAGTAGAAGAGAGAGACAGATGAGAGAAGGAGAGAGATAGAGAGACAAGAAGAGAGAGAAAGATGAGATAGAGAGAGATAGAGAAAGCAGCCAACCTTTCATGACAAGGATGAGATTGTAGTGCCTGAGGAAGGAGAGCTCGTTGGTCACCAGAATCCTCGTCTTGTTCCGTAGCATTCCATCGGGCCCGATCACGGAGGAGAAGAGCTGAAATCATAAAAATAATATAATTTGGATTTATTTAATTTTTCTCAATAATCACCTTCATTCATAAATAATACCTTAATAATAATAATAAAAATACTAATTATACTATCCTGAACCCTCGTTCACTCAATCTTCTTTCTCTCTCTCCCTCTCTCTCTCTCTCTCTTTCACTCTCTTTCTCTCCCAACCTATGCTCCAACATGTGAGTCGACAGCTGCAATTGGGTCGACGAGGAGGTCGTCGTGGTTCTGGTAGACGGCACGTGCCAGAGAGATGCGCGCCTTCTGCCCTCCAGACAGATTGATGGCCTTAAATGTTAGCATTTTTAATTTTCAATTATTTTTTTAATATGCACAACGCAAGATGCCCCCCTTCAGCACCAGACAGCTGATCTATTACAGCCAAGGCATGGTCCATGTTCTCGAGCACCAACTCCATTTCTTTGGCAATGACTTTTGCCGCAATCAAATTTACTCTTGAAACAGGATATTTTCCAATTCTCATAATAAGTCGAACCTTTTCTCCAATCTCAGTCGCATCTCCGAGAGGAAGAACTTGCAGATAAGGGAAGAGAGCGCACGCATCGAGGACTCGCTGGTAGAAGTACTCGTCGAATCTAGGATGCTAAGAGATCGAATATCTTTTCAGCCCTTTTACTTTTCTCTCCATCTCCCGCCTGTATCTCTCATTGTCTCTAGCGTCTAACCACCTCTGATCTATCCCTCACTCTCTATCTCTCTTGATCTGCCTACCCAGTCTCTCTCTCTCTCGCTCTCCCTCCCCCTCTCCCAAACTCACTGCTTTCCGAATGTGATGTTCTGCCTGAGCGACCGGTTCTGCATCCAAGCCTGCACGTACACTGCCCTCCCTCGCACGTCGATGTAGCCACGGAGGCGCTCCATTTCGCCTTTAATCAACACACATTTAGGCTACTAATTATAATTTATGCATTATTTTTAAGTTAGTGGCATTATATCATTATCAAGGAAATGATTCTAACACTAATTCACCAGCTATCATTACAGTAATTCGACCCGTTTTCGCTTGGGAAAACTGCTACCCAAGGCTACACCGTAACGTTGTCAATTTTCTCTCGGTGTCCATTATTAAAGGATCAGTTCACTGAATATCTAACATATGGTTTTATGGACATGGATCTATTAGCATCAGTCTAAAACGTACTTCTGGAAAGATTGAACCATTTTTGTATACTTATTATTAAGTTAGAAGCACACAAAATATGGCTGGCTGCGAGTCGTTGTTGCCGATCGACCTCAAGAGTCGTTGTTGCCGATTGAGAAAAAAGGAGGGGGTCGTTGTTGCCGATTTGGAAAAGGGGAGGAGTCGTTGTTGCCGATTTGGAAAATGGGGGGGGGGAATCATTGTAAGTGAATAAAGCGTCTCAAATAAAGTGAAATGCACTTGTGCTCGTACAGATAAACAAGTGTGAATAATTTACGTTGCAATTAGTGCCCTTACGAGTCAGACTGCGTCTTCATCTGCACTGGATGCCTCACCGTCGCCAATCAGGAAAGAGCCGCCAAAGCAGCGCCGTCGGGTCATCTCATCGACCTGGTCGAATACATCCACGACAAGGAACTGACGTCCTTCCTTCAACTAGAAGGAGCGCGTAAAGACCCTTCCGCGCTTGACCGGTGGATGTCCAAGCACACTCGCGAGCAACGCAGTGCTGCTTCGGCCAGAATGGACAGCCTGAAGGCCCGAATGAGTACCGGCGTCCCCATCCGCAAATATGAGATTCTCGCGTATCTGGACGAGATGGGCAAGAAGCACACCACTGGCAAGGATCACTAACTGTATTTCATTTGCAATGCTCTGTTTTCATCCGCGTCGGCAAATCGGCAACAACGCCTCCCCCCGAAATTTGACCTAGATATTTTTTTCGCGGCAACAACGACTCGCAGCCAATATGGCTGGGCCAAAATTTTTTACTGTAGCTGTTAGCCACCCTCCTTTTTCACACGCTCTTTTTACAACGCAGAAGGGCCAAATATTTGAGGGCGCGCGTTCAAAATGGTTCTAATATACTACTGTCGCATCATTCAGTGCATGGTTCCTTTAACCAA
The DNA here is from genome assembly GCA_945643635.1 of Allodiplogaster sudhausi. Lineage (NCBI taxonomy): Eukaryota > Metazoa > Nematoda > Chromadorea > Rhabditida > Diplogasteridae > Allodiplogaster > Allodiplogaster sudhausi. Next base: position 2,074,519 of record CALZFC010000051.1, read on the forward strand.
GGGCTACCGTAACCCGATTCCTCCATCTTGGGATCATTGCTAATCCAAGAACATACCGTAACCCTCCTTTTCCTCTCGAGGCCAATGCTAATCAAGGCCTTACCGTAACCCGATACCATTCCTCAAGGGACAATTATAAGTGCAAACCGCAACCCGATTCCATTCCTCTCAGTATTATAACTAATCCAAGGCCCTACCGTAAGCCTCTTCCTTTTCTTCTCGGGACCAATCCTAACCAAGGAGTCCGAGCAGCAGACTGCTCTTGCCAGACCCGACCCTGCCGACCACGGTGATGAGCTGTCCCCTCTGGACGTTGATGTTCAGGTCGGTGAGAGAGGGCCGCGGCTCCTCGCGGTCCCAGTGCAGATCCGCGTTGTACACGTTGATGTCGTCGTCGTCTTAAGAAAAAAAAATTATAATTAGTTTTTCTTCATTTAATTATTCATTATTTTAGAGCTCATCGAAATAAATTGGAGCAATTTTTCGCCATCCGACTTTTAGAACCTTTCTGAATGAGTTTGGGATTTCGAGCCGAAAAGAACCATATTTAGGTTCCATGAATTCGAAGCAAATACCCATGACTTGTATTGATTTTACTTCCTCAGTAAAAAAAATCCAGGAAAAATAAAAAAAAAAAAAACCAATTGTCGACAGCCTTGGCACCGATGCAGTTCGTGTTGAGTTCTGGAGTGATGCTCTTAATTGGACTACTTGTTCAACAATAACCAAAATGTCGTTTAATATTTTACTCCCTTACAAACCTGATATTTCCTGATGGCCATGGAGATGAGGAAGCTGCACGGGAAGAGCAGGATCATGATGGCCACGCCACTCAGCACGGACACTCCGATCTGCTTCCAGAGGAAGAAGAGAGCCAGACTGATCTGAGAAGGAAGAGGAAACTAACTGTACATACCAAAAGGGAATGAATATATCTAACCTATGCATTTTTCATCAATCAAATAAGAAGCCAATGTTAGAGCCCTTTAAACACGTGAACATTTCAATTTATTTGCATAAAATGCGCTTTGCGCGGTAAAGCACCAAATTCATTTTAACATGAACATTTAAAGCGAACATAAATTCATTTTATTTTTCATATTCCATACCGAATAGGCCCTCAACTACCCCTAGACTGTCCGCCGACCTGCAGCGGGTTGCTCCAGAACTGCATTGTCTGGGGTGCGATCTGCTGGATGCAGCCGACGTCGATGGCTGTGAGATTCACCATCTCGCCCACCGTCTTCTCTCTTCGCGATGCGTTCGAGGGAAGGCGATGCCAACCGATGTTGGCAGTACAGTAGCATCCTAGGAAGAAAAAGTTTTATTATTTTTAAAAATTCTTTAAAATTAACATTCAAATAACATAAAACATTTCGCAAGTATTCCCTACTTATGGCCATAGAGGACGGGCCATTTTGCCCCTTGCCTTTCCAACTCCCTCCAATCCACCCACTCCTTCCATACACAAAATACAGCGCCGGAAATGCGAGGGAATGTGGGGCGAAAGCCCAAAAAAACCCTTGCCTATACCAGGTATTGGCCTGCCTTATCCCAATCAATGGGCGCCGTGTCCTTGGAGCTAAGCTCAACAATTCTCGGGCGGGCAAAGGCTACCACCCCTATGCAATCCGGCATTATCCAAAAAGGACTGCCTTTTGAGTGTGGAGGTGTATGAGGGGACCAAGGGGAGAGGGTCGGGCAAAGGACAAAGAAAGCCCATCTGGCTAGCTCTAGGGGGCAAAAAGCAGGGAAATGCAAATTTTAAACAAATGATTAAAAAAAGAAGGAAAGAAACGCATCTTCTGCTCGCTCGCGAGTCGCGGTGGAGACGGCGCTGCGCCTCGTTGAGACGCGCAACTCGACGAGTCGGCCTGACAATGAAGCATTTCTTGAATCTCACTTCAAGCCACCAGATAACAGTATAACAAAGCAAAGTCGCTTCTAAAACAATAATCGAAAAGTGGGACAATCATTTATTGTATAATATTACTGAGTAACCTTATGTTTAAGAGAGCCTTTCTGTAAAGTTCAAGGATACCACAACTATGGAGTGCCCAAGATCGAGATGTTGGATTTAGAGTGAGAAATCAAAGTCAGGCATGGCACATGGCCCCAGTAGCAAGAATTCACGTGAAGAAAATCAAGCAAAATTGCATTAGTTAGATTTGCAAAACTTAAATAAACTTTGCCATACCTTCTCGATGTCCGGCGATGAGTCGCCGGATCGCTTTCACCTTGAGACGGCGAGTAGGAGGTGAACTAGTTGGAAGGCCCAACTCGGCAAATCGACCTGACAATGAAAAATTACTTGAGATAAGCGAAAAACACGAAATAACATAATAACAAAGAAAGTAGCTAAAAAAATAAAAATAAATTCTGGCCTAAATTTATTATTGAATATTACTAGGAAACTTTATATCAATTTACAAAATGCAGCTTTTGCGGTTATCTCGCATTCGATTTTATTGTTTTTGAATGAAACACTCGTGAAAATTTGAGTAGAAAGCAAGTTCTTCATAACGTAAAGCAGAAATATTAAACACTTGGTCAGCATAAAGCATCGAAGATAGTGAAGAAAAATTGTACTACATGGTGATTTTAACGATTTATATCTATTTCACGGCTGTACTCACTAAGCGGACACTACTTTTCTCCCTTTGTCAGATCATCTTCATGCAAGGAATGTTTTTGTTTGTTTCTCGCGCTTTGTTACGCTCGATCTTTTTCTATTTCCTGTTATTGTTTTTTTATGAGGATGAAGTGAGAATTAGTGGTTCACATTCTTATTCCAAAGGTTGTGAAAACCTGATGCCAAAACATTGGCACGTGCTTGAAATTTGCTTTTCTTTGTGGTACTCGCTGTTTATTGAAGTGTCACGACGCCGTCCAGAGCCTATAATGCGATGGTTTGATGCTAATTAGCGCTTGCCACGCTGGTCTCTCGTTAAGATTCTTTGGCAGCTTAAATCGCTGCGAATACCTATATTCTACTATGTTTTTCTCTAGTCTGCTCCCTTTTGTCTGCGTGTTTACATGAAGCTGTTCTACTCGCTCTCTGAACTTGCCCGAGAAAAGTGAAATCTAATTGCCAGAACGATGTTATGGAAACTGGAATCCAGGTACAGCGGATGCGAGAAGCTGTTCCCTCTCCGACGCTTTTGTTGTTGAAAAAACGGCTACTCGTCATTGTTGAAAACGTCCGGCGCATAATAATGGTCCCCGGAAACGTCTAAATTCGTGGCATTCGGTTAATGCCCCTTTCAACTTTATATTTCAATTCTTTATTCGTTCAATTTTACTTTTCTTTTTCGTCTATTGCGCTCGGTCGCAAATGTTGTAGTATATTAAAACAAATAAAATTATCTTCTATGATACTTGTCTGTGTTTGTCGCATAAGAATTTCCAGCTAAGGAGTCAGGAATTTTGTTTTTACATGTGTTTAGATGTTTCACACGCAAGTAATTCAGGCATGAGATCATGGGAAAACAATGTTTATGAAGCTGGCCATCAGGTTTATGTTGCAGCTGACAATCATGTCTGTCGTACTGTAGCTTCTGCATGCTGATTGTACAGTAACTGAACATGAAATGGGAGTTGTTCTTGAGTGTTCGAATCCTGGAATGGGGTTTCTTTTTTCACGTATTATGTTCGTACGAAGTATAGTAAGGCGATCTAGCTGAACTAAGACTATGCACACTAGCACGATGATTTCATCACAAGCAAGAAGGAAATCAGCCACTCGCATACCCGCCTGTGACGTTAGGAGATTCATTATTGATTTGCATTCTGCATGCCGAGTCCTATGAAGAGAACTTCACGCCAGGAAGCACTCATCTGCCGCCATCTGCACTTGCTCCCGATACTATGCCGAATCTGCTTGTTTTCATTATAGCATCTTTCTCTGCCCCTCCATTTTTCTTTCCCTTTTCCCACGTACACCTGAGTACTTGAATCCGTGCCATGTCATTTATTACAGAGTATGGCCTTCTCAAGAACACATGGAAAAACGTGTGATATCTGAGGCACAGAAAGGAAATCGGTTGCCTACGGTAAACAATACCAAAAAGTGCATAGAAAATCGTTCCTAATAATTCAACGTTTTATGCAAGTATATTCGATTAAAGAGGCTGAATATTTTATTCTATAAAGTAAAAATAAAATACAACCTACTAGAACCTCCCTTTACTTATCACTTATTGTCTTGCCTTATCAAATGGCTCATCTCATTGGCTACAGTTCTGTTGCGTAGCCACGCTCTCAAGAGAGCTGGGAGGAGCGAGATGGAGGGGTAGACGGGGTCGGAGTCGACAACCGGAGATGAGGTGGCGGAGAGGTGAGGGGGGGAGGGGGAGTCCATCGAGCCTCTTGAACACGAGCTCAGCTCGCCTGTCCAAGTCCACCTTCTCGGGATCCGATTCGAAAGATGCTCCGCCCACCCGTCCGTGATTGAGTCTGACGAAATAGCAAGAACATTAAATTATGCGTTGAAGGTTTTCAATGAGTAAAAAAACACGGCTAATAGAACATATAACAGAGATATTTCTTTTAGAAAATATTTTACAATAATTGTTCAATTCCTCCAATAAAATAATATAAGAAGTTGGTAAAGATGGATGCTCCCGCAACAACCTCGACAACCCTCGATGCTCTCCAGTAGACTGGCGGTCATTCGAGTGCTATCCTCGCGCATCGTCGCCAACTATCAAAAAATATATATATTTAAAAAAATGTTTTCGTAGCATTAAAAAATAGATTTAAAATAAAATAGATGACGATTAGATCCGTATATTTAAAAAAAATTCAGCAAGAAAAAAACAAAAACATTTTAGGGAAATAAAATGTTTAAGGAAATTAAGGATAGCATTGGAAATATACAAAAAAAACAAACGTCATGCGCTCGACCGCCCCGGCGTGGTTGTTGAGCGGGCAGAGGCACTGGTGAGAGTGCGAGGAGAGTGGACGACGGCGAACTGCAGAGAAAGAGACAGAGAGAAAACGAGAGGGAAGAAGGAACAGGGAGAAAAGGAGAGAGGAGAGAAAGAAACGGAGCGAGGGATAAAAACATGAGGAATCTTAAGTTACACCTCCGCTGAATGATAACAGACACATGTTTTTTTTCTTCTATAAAACGAAGTATTTAAAAAAAATTTAAAAATTTTGCATTTTAGCATTACGAAAGGCAAAAGCAAGGTTATTTCAGGCAATGAAAAGCATTTGGGGATCGCAGTGACTATTCTTCCAACACATTGAAAAGTATAGAGAGTCAATTGACGTTAGATATGGGCTAGTGGAGAGCAAATGTGAAAAAGCGCAGTGTTGTAAGGGTTCGGTTATTACTGTGTTGGAAGTGTCAAAATTGACGTTAAGCGCGGCACGGAGGGTACCCCCTTCCGGTTTGAGAGAATTTTGGTGCGTCGAACTGTAAATTTCTTAAGTTTTCCACAATCGTATTGTGTGACACAAACGGAACGGAACTTCAAAATCATTTGCGAAGGTGAAATTGCTGGCAAATTGCCAGTTGCATAATTTTCAAATTAATGCCCACATATTACGGTAACTTTTGGAGGGAGGTGCCTAAATTTTCAAATTAATGACCACATATTACGGTAACTTTTGGAGGGAGTTTAAATCACTTCGATCGATGCATTTGGAGGAGAGCTATATGCTTTGCCTAGCCGCGACGCATGAAACGGGCGCAACGCGGATTTGGTGTGCTCTCAAACCGGAAGAATTTGTATGACCCGTACCCTCCGTGGCGCGGTTGAAGAGTGAAAATGTGGGAGGAAAAAACAGAGAACCGGGAACAGGAAAAAGAAAAGCGAGCGACACACTTTGTGATGCCCGAAAAGGAGGGTCGAGGAGTCTAACCTAGACGAGTGAAGGAGAAGCAAGCGGGTCCAGCTCCTCTTCATTGACGCGAAGCATGGCGAAGGACCTAGAAGAGAAAACTGTGGGTGTTTTAATCAAAGATTCATAAGAAATAATCGCAACAACGAACAACGACAAACGAAATATACATGAAATGTGAGATGACACGAGGAACACGTTGTGGCGCAATTGACCGCATCGTTCGAAATGTACTGTAAAGAAATATTGAAAACACGGCCCGGCACAAGTGTATGTCTACATTGATTTTTCATTGAGACAGGCTTTCCCTGAATTTTCTTCTGCGTTTACTATTTATTCTCTTCTTTATATTCAATATTATATCTCTGCAATTTTTGCTCTTGATAAACTGACTGTCAAAAACATTTCAGAAACACTCTATGCCAAAACAGCACAAGTCAAATCATTTTTTTTTAAATCAAAATATCCTTAACACATTTAAGAGCTCGGGAAGACAGATCTGCTGGTGTTCTACGTACCAAACATATATCTCTGTACAAAAGGATTTCTCTTATGCCCGCGCATACAGCAAGATTTCGCAGAGATGAGAAAAAGAGTTCACAGTAAAGACGCAACAGATAGAGAGAGAGAGAGAGAGAGAGAGAGAGAGAGAGAGAGAAAGAGAGAATGAGAAATACAACGAAAAGTGGAGAGCAGAGAGAGATAGGACAGGCAGGCAGAGATAGGGCGACAGAAAGCGAGTGCTAATGGGTCAGCCTCATTTACAGCTCGATTCTTGACGAATGATTTCCAAAAAGGGCAGGGGAAAAGTATAATTTTTTTACAAAGCTATACGATATCAGAGTATATTAGAAAACTTTAAATAGTTAAATAAAAAATATTCTAATTATTTCAGCGATATAAAATGACAAGAGGGAGCGTTTAGAGCTCATTTCGCTCCTTCTCATCTTCGCCATTCGGTCGGGCGGTCCAGAAGTAGCCGCAGATCATCATGTCGACCGCGGGTGGTAAGGCGGCGGGAGTGAACCCGTGGCAGGCGGTGGAAGCCATCGTGAATCCGGCACCGGGGTTCCAGCCAAGTTCGAATAAGGCCGACCCTTCCGACTCGAGCATCGTCCCCTTCACCGCCCGCCCTGCCGAGGTCCTGTGGCCGGCCGGCAATGGAACGCGAATCGTTCGGGTGAGTCAGGCAATAACCAAGTTCGGATTCTGATTTTGGCGGGAAATTTTGTTCTCGATTAAAATTTAATTAAACTAAAAAAAAATTATTTAATTTCTTTTCTCTGACAGCTGACGAACAACTCGACCGAGCACGTGGCCGTGAAGATTCGCTGCTCGCACAACAACGTCTTCCAGATCGACCCGGTATACTGTCCAGCCGAAAGTTTGGGTTGACTACAAGGTCAAAGAGATGATTCTATCTAAAATCCAGTCCCGATTTCGCATTCCAGCGCTACTTCTTTTGAAAAGGAGCTACATAGCTTTTGGATTGCGAAATAAGATGTAAATTTACGTCTTAATATGAGAATATTTTGAATGTCCTTTTATTATGGAAAGTAAGAAACTAACATTAAATTTCCTTTCAGATTCAGAAGATTGCGGAGCTGTCGGTGCCTGCCAAGATGGTCCTCCAGATCTTCCCGATCTTGAAGAACGGAAAGGTCAATTATTACTGTACTTTGAAAGAAGAAATTCTTGTTCTTAACAGGATGCCAAGGCGATGCGCCGGGCGCGTTTCCTCGCCAGCGCGTCGACTTGCCCTTCCTTCCTCAGAAGTAGGCTCCGCCTACCCGTCCCTGCCTCCGCCCATTCGACTTCAAGACCCCGGTCACGTGTCGGCTTTGAGACCCCGCCCCCTCGACCATTCTTTATCGTCGTCGCCTCTCTCCCTTAAACATGGCATCTGTGGATAAAGTGGGGAATTATCGGCCGTTAAATTGTCGGGACAATTATAAATCGGGACATCGAATTCTGGAAAATAAAAGAGTAGCGACGGAATCAGCGAAAACGTGCACAAACTGCAAAGTTGCCGTCTCTGATGTATTGCAACTGCAAAGTCATTCGCTATTTCCACCTCTTATTTAAAACATTCTGAAGCGTATTGATATTTCCAAATTGATGCTTCCGGGAAAGAGTACGAACATGTAGTAGCTAAAAAAATAACGTCAGAATTATTTATAACTGGTATTTTATCTTTCCCTAAACTTTAACCATTCATTTCATGCAACCTTCTTGCACTCGATCGTTTCTCTCTTATTCAGCAAACATTTTGGATATTATTGATATCACTTTTTTGTAACATTCTAAATGCTGAATTAATTAAATATTGTAGGAATGCATATTTCTTCCTTCTACTTTAGCACACCGACAATTATGTTCGATCTTTATTGTTTATATTCTCGGGTTGAAAAGTAGATCATATTTCTGCACTTGCATAAGTTTATGCAATTAGGCGTTCTAACCTTAAAGAAGGGCGATCACCGAAAAACTGCAATTGTATTTTCAAACGTGCAAAGGTTTCAAACGGAAGTCCATTTAATTACTCAAAATATTACTGTAGACAAGGAGACTAAAGTAGCGCTGGTTTCGAAAAATCCGTTTCTTTTTCAAAGCGATATGTTATTGCCCGTTTACTAATTTGATACTGTTTTGCCTAAAATTCTTTAGCTTACTCAAGAAAATTCACATAAGAAAGGTGGTAAAGCATAAACCAAAAAATGTCTTGAAATATTTATAAATTTAATCTTCCCGGGATGTGTACGTGGCCGTTAATCTACCATCGAGTGCCATTTTGCACTGACACCAATCACAAATTCATTTAAAATTTGTACTTTCAAGCATCTTATACTTGAATATGGAACCTTTTTTGTGCTTTTCATTTGCTTTTTCTTTTTCCTCATGCCCGAGACTATTCGAAAATAGCTAAGATGTTTCATAAATCGGCTATGACTTTTCGGTGATCGCCCTCCTTTAAGCAAAAAAAGAGTGCACATTCATTCTTTGACCACTTTTCAAAGCCAAATAAAAGCTGGGGAAACTCTTGTTCCCCTGATTTCCCGTTGATCAGAAGAGACATTTATATTCGCGCACTTCGCACGAATATAAATGCCGTCTTTTTGGCTTCCGGTCCGAGATCGAATAAAGGTTTAAAAAAATCACAAGTACATATGTAGTACTAAGTATTCTCTAACAAAACATACTACTCACTTTTTTCACCGATGTTCTATTTGCCCTCTGCAATATATTGAGATAAACAATATAAATACATATATATGTAGCTGAATGTAACTAACGGTTAAAATTATACATGACAATTATGCAATTAAAAGATTTTTTTTTTCAATTTCAACATATCTATAATGAGTATCTATAATTTCTCGTTTGAAGAAAACAGCCGCGCATTTAATCTGTCCAAAGTTTGCAACGTGTTCGAAACAATCCTGTTTCGAACATATTGTCAGCTTGTTCTCATCCTGTGACAACAACGCCAATGTTGGGAACAAGAATTTCGAACATGTTTCAAACTTTAGACAGATTGAATGCGCGGCAGAAATATAAAAATTTAGCAGCACATTTGGGAATATTTCATTCATATTGCGCAAACATAAAAATTTAACTATATTACAAATTTCGCAAATATATTCCAACGCCTTTTCCGTGTACTTAAATAAATCGTTAGGCAAACCTTTCATATGGCAAACCTTTCTGCAAGAACGTGAGAAAAACAGAATTGCGGATATGTATTACGGAAAAGTGCTAAAATCCATATTTAAAAGTTCAACATGTCTCCCGCTTTGATTTGTCTCCGCTAGCCTCTGCGCTCACTTCTTCTGCTACACTCTCTCGCCAAGTCTGCTCTCACCGTCGATCCCCCCGCGGCCGCTGTCCCCGCTGCTGGTGGAGCTTCCGTTCACCAGCTCGCGAACCCGGGCGCGGCTCGCCTTGTCTTCAAGGTTTGTTTCCCCCTCAAGATTATAAACTACATACTTTTCACTAGAATGAAAGAGCAGCAGCTAGAATTTCAGAAATAAAATTTGATTTTCCTGCAGGTGAAGTCGTCGAACAACAATGATCACCGCCTGAAGCCGGTGTTCGGCTTCGTTGAGCCGGGCGCGGCTGCTCCCCTCGAGATCACGCGGCTGGCCGGCGCGCCCAAGCAGGACAAGCTGGTCATCCAGTACGCCGAGGCGCCCGCCGACGCAGCGGACGCCACCGCCGCTTTCAAGGTGCTCAGCGATATGAGGGAAGAGACCAAGCATTCCATGGCTCATATCGGAAGGAGACTGCCATTCTTTGTGCTCAGAACTTTGCTCAATGACTGATTTGCTCGAGTCTTATGTTAGCATTATTACAGTTTTAGAAGAGAGTAACTGTAAAATGAGATGAGTTTGAAGAAACAATTCATGTTTCCTCTTCATGTGCAGGCAGCTGCCGTTGCCTTCGAGGTGACTCTGCCTGTCACGGCTGAGTAGAAGAATTGCCTCTCTCCTTCCTTCTTCTTCCCTCCTACACGATAAATCCTCCGCTCTATTACTATTCACAGTTTTAATGGGTGTGAAATGTACGAAAATAAAATATTGAAAAAAAATAAAGTTAATATAGGGATATATTGGTAGGATGACTATTGGATGGGATGGAGTCCAAACCGCTTTTCGGGCCTTGAATGAAAATTTGTTTGAAAATGAATGAAAAAAAAATGAATGGCTGTATGTATTGGCGAAGAAAAAAACTATTGAAATGCATAATTTGGATAAGAGCGTAAACTTGAAAAAAAAATTAGTAAATCGGATAACGAAAGCTTTATTTTACTATAGTTTAGTCGATTGTACTACATACTCTGGGCACTTTGTACTGAATTTCCTGAGCAACTACAAAGTTATCACCAGGGTTTTCTAACTTTTTCGAGAGGGCTCCTAAGTTGCCATCTATGGATCTAAGTTCATGGGGAGTTCAGCTGATTCGAATATGCTGTCAACTTGGTTTGTGCGACCCCCGATATACATACAGACCCCTCTAGTTTTAGCATTTTCGCGTAACGCTTTTTTGAATCCTCTAACAAAAGCTAAAAGTATTTGACTTTTATTTCTTTCTGCTTGCAACATAAAAGAGTACTTATATTACTGTACAAAAAACATATACAGTCCCGCCCAGGATCTTGGTACTAAGGAGGGATCGGATGCATCGGAGGGATCCAAATGCATCCTCGCTTATAACAATTGTTCTAGGAAAGACTAAAATATTTTAAATGGTTCATTAGTTTGCTCATAGAGAACGGATGTTACTGTTAAAAAATCGATAATTTGTTATCATTTGATAAAAAATTATCAGTTTTTGCCTATAAAAAATTTCATTTTTAATATTTTTCAAAGAAATTTCTCCTGTACCATTATTTTGTCTCTACGCACATCCCCAAATTATAATATAAGAGATTTTATCATTGTTAAATGAAATCGTTAAATCAGACCTTATCATACATGTTCATGTTATGTAAAGATTCTCCTTACGACGCTGAAGCTAAATATGAAAACAGTTTTCAAAACAAAGCATCCGTTGACTATATATTTCTGAATGTGTTTAATTGGAATGAGTTTCTTCAGGATTCCCCATTGTCTTTGTCTTTCTCAAAATATTGGTCTGGTATGATTATTCAAATCTAGGTTGCTGCACTCGTATTCAACCTTCGAACTTTAGCGCGCTACATTTTCGCTTCCGGTTTAATTACCCAAGTTTGAGGTAGCGAAATAGCACGGGCAGAGAAAAAAAGGGTTAGGCCACGCCCCCTCGGCCTGCGAGGCCTCTCTGCCCGGTTTTTTCTCAAGTAAGTAATGCAAAGTAAGCACATTCAGAAATATATCGTCAACGTATGCTTTGTTTTGAAAACTGTTTTCATATTTAGCTTCAGCGTCGTAAGGCGAATCTTTACATAACATGAACATGTGTGATAAGGTCTGATTTAGCGATTTCGGTTAACAATGATAAAATCTCTTATATTATCATTTGGGGATGTGCGTAGAGACAAAATAATGGTACAGGAGAAATTTCTTTGAAAAACAATAAAAATGAAATTTTTATAGGCAAAAACTGATAACTTCTTATCAAATGATAAGAAATTATCGATTTTTTAACAGCAACATCCGTTCTCTATGAGCAAACTAATGTACCATTTAAAATATTTTAGTCTTTCCTAGGACAATTGTTATAAGCGAGGATGCATTTGGATCCCTCCGATGCATCCGATCCCTCCTTAGTACCAAGATCCTGGGCGGGACTGTATTTCATTATTAATTTTATATGGTTTCAAGAGGCTATGCTACCCCTAAAATATCTCTTCGTCAATTCCGAGTTAGCCTTTTATGGTGGATTTATTCCTTGGCAAATGTTGCAAAGATCGATTTTTGAATCGATGACTGTGCGCTCTATGTTGTTTACGAGATAACCGAAGAAGTCTCCTGCGAATTCGCACTCTTTTTCCCCTTGTCAGTCATTGCTGTTCGATGTTCGCTGTCTCTCTCTCTCTCTCTCTCTCTCTTTGTCTCTCTCACTCTTTTTTTTCTCTCTCTTATTCTTTCTCTCTCTCGACTGTCAATTTTTCTTTTTATCAGAATTTGTTCCTAGTGTTGTTGACAACATACTGGAAGAATTTCAGAGAGAGGAGAGAGAGAGAGAGAGCGATATGCTGCGGATCCTATTATTCATTCAATAGTCTGTCACCGACGGTTCTTCTCTCTCTTCCCTTTCGCTTCAAACAATTTTGGCTAAAAAAAAGATATACCGGCAAAACTGGTCACTGGCAAAGATAGAAGATTTATGGTGATTTAGAGATTGATTGTGATAAAAGTAAGGAAGGACACATTGACAGATGCACGACGAGCCGAGTGCTCTTGGGCGGTTCTGTACTCCGCTTCAGTTGAAGTTGCATGCGGCACCACTGTTCCTGTAGCCGACGATGGCACTACACTGGACTCGCTCGACGTAGTCGAAGATGCAGTTGAGGTTGTTGCAGCCACCGATGGCACTGCTGTGGACTTGGGCGATGACGCTTCCCGCATGAAATCACGAATTCCAGTATGCGTACTGCTGAAGACAGCGGTATAATTCCATTTTTGCTGCGTCGACTGCAGCGTCCCTTGCGTAAAAGTCTCCATATTCTCCATGTGCCGATGAAATGCCTAGAAAATGTTAGATGCTAAACATACCGTTTTTACAATTAATAGCTGTGGCTTCAACAGGCTAAATGGTTATTAATTGGAAACCATATTTCTTTAATTCTTTATGAAATACAGTGCTTACAAATGTTTACGAGTGTGTCTCTAATTGTAAGTTATTAGTTATGGAAATAAAGTTGAATGTATCGTTGTGTTCTATGAACATGCTTATTTGGATTTTCTTGTACTGAAAACCTAATTCCTTGGGAAACATTTCGAAAGACTCCATTTTGTTGAAGCTTGCATTGAATTACAAAAATATTAACCTGAACGCTTCGAGAGTCCAGACATCCATAATCTTCAAATCGACCGCAGGTCATCTCCAACGCAGATGTAGAATTTTGACTGAAAACAGATATAGGAGGCATCATAATTTATACATTTTCTCTCAGAGTTAGAAGAATATACATGATAAGAATGTATTTGTTTAAGTTTATCTTTTGAAATGTTCATTCCGTATATGATGTTTTTACATACATACACATGTAGTAAGCATTAGAATTGAAACGTACTTTTGCACATGCTGGGCATTCTTCCACTGTTAAGGTCTTCAGTTTCTTGAAGATGGAACTGTCGAGTCCAGCAATTTCCTGCCCAACAATACATTCGTAGGCAACGAAGACATCCCATGCGATGGCAGCGAAAAGGAAGAAGAAGAAGAAGAAGCTGCGACCGCCAGATGACATCTCATGATTTCTGAAGCACTATTCCATTCCATAACAACAACCAATTGGGAGTTATAACCGAATTCTGCTGAAGCAAGAAGCAAGAATAAAGAAATGAAATGGAAGGGGTAGATGACACAGTTTTATATCGATGAAGCTGGCAGCTCTTCTCCGATTTTTCTCGTTGTTCATTTTCCTGCCTTTTCTTCTGACACGTCATTGCTTATTCACTTTGTTGTTCTATTAATGAATCACGACGGCCAACTCGACTCTCCTCGTTTCCTTCGCGATCTCTACATATGAATGGTGCCTGCCGTCTTGCAGTCTTAAAGTTGACTTCCTGGTGAAAATACTTGTCTATGTGAGATTTTCTTTGCGCATATTCATACCGAAAGACAGACAAACAGAGTTGGACGTAAAATGACTGTGAGAAAACTTGGAAGGCAATGGGAAAGGAGAGCGAGGGCATATTACGTGATGACTTACAGATAACTTGATCACAAACTGCTAAGTGATACTCACATGCCCTAATTTAGGTTTTACAAAAGATTTTGTTCGAATTTGTCTTCTCGAGGAGTATCTCGGCTTATGTTTCGTGACATGAATTTCTATAATTGTATTTCTTCTGCGAGGGTGTCGTATGGCCTCCTGAACCGGAAACTGATTATACGATATCTTTATTCGTGCAGTTGTGAGAGTTTCTATACGTTTATCGTAGTGGAATTTGCATAGCCAACTGACCAATTGGTTATATGTATTATTGGGTTCCTCGCATTGTATTTCAAGTCAGTCACTCCAGGCTCTTCGTGAGCGGCTGCTCCCACCTTTTTTTTGACAACTGCTCGCTGGTTTCTGAGATAATATGTGAACTACCCGAGTTAGTCGTATAAAGGTATTCATAATTATTTGTAACCAGGGACACACAAATATATGTAGGCATGACTGTCTATACAAGTTATTTAAGTTAAGACAGAAATAATTAATCCGTTCTAACTAAATTCCTAAACGTTATACAGCTTCCGTTATCCGGTCTGTAAGCAGCGTTTCTTTATTTAATATCATTTATACGAAGAAATCACAGTTAAGAAGTGGCAAAAAAAGGAGAAAAAGGCATTAAAGCGATACCCGCAAGTAAGCAAATTCACGCAATTAGAAAATAAATTTTTTAAAATGTGTTCTGCCGGATGATGAAACAAATCATTGTGAAAAGGCGCTGAATTGGTTGGCAGCGACAAAGAGAGAGAGAGAGAGAGAGAGAGAGAGAGAGAGAGAACAAGAGCGATAGAGAGAGTGAGAGTGAGAGAGAGAGAGAGATGCTAACTAGCACTGCATAATTGCACGTTGATATGGCATTTTTGTGGACTAGACACATAAATTGGGCATTGCAATTGAATTTTGAAGGGAAAGAAAACAAAGAGAAGAGTAAGAAAATGTTCTAATTCTACAGCAGTCTCCATTTAGGATAAACAATAAAAAAAAACTTAGGAATTTGGATAGGAAAATTACAACAACTGCTTTCAAAAAATAATCGATATATCAATATGTCGGAAGAAAAAGAGGAATGATTGGATCGTACCGGACATTGACGGATGGGAGGCACCGTGTCTTTTTGTTGGAAAATACGATATAATAATAATGGTAATAAATATTAAACCAATCGATATTTTAAAAGGGATATGTCTCTTTAAAATTAAACATGAGCAGAAATCTAGCAAGTTCAAGGGCACAATAGACACGCTTAACATACACAGGCAGGAGACTTGCGGGTAAACAGTTAGGAGTAACTCGAAATAATAAAAAAAAAGTTTTGGAATTGTGTGCATCTTCTTGGTGTACTCTGTTTTCATTCTACTCTCTCGCTAAATGAGAGCTTGTGAGTTTGTGAGGAGTGCACTTTTGTGATAAAAGAAGTCAATAAAATCGTGTGAGTTAAAAAGTCGATCGATGTTAGGAGCTAAAATGTAAAGAGTTAAATCAGGTCATGTCCAGGGGCAGCAGGAGTCGACTTACATTTAGCAATAATTGTATGTGCTCAATTTGGTAGGACTTTCTTTACAGAAATATCCGAACAAACGACGCTTCGTTCGAGAAAAGAACTTGCATATTAAAGGAGCCTTTCTATTCGTCCTCTGAAGAGTGGCCGGCGTTTGCAGCAGCGCGCGAGAAATCGAGGAAGACCTTGAAAATGGATATTGAAACTGTTTGCAAGAAATGTGTGCAAGATTTTAGTGAGGACTTGGAAAATGACTTCATTTTCCTCACTATTAGGTATAAAGCGATAAGCAGGAAAACCATATGGGTCGTTCAGATGAGAAATTTGACAGAAATAATTTTACTACCATACAAACGTTAAGAGTTCATTAAAAAAAAGTGTGTAGGGTTTAATTCAAAACGAAGGAAAAGCAATTTTTCGCATAAAAACAATCCTGAATTTTTATGATGTAAAATTGAATTAAATTAATTGAAGACCCTCCCACCTGCTCGAGTGTCGTTTGACTCAGCGAATAGTCGTCGAATCGGAGCTCGATCGCAATGCGCTCGATGCTTTCGAAGAGTGTCGACCACCTCAGAGATGACGTCATCATGGACGGGTGGGCGGAGTCTGTGTCCAGCTTCGTCAGGTGCGAGCTGCTACTCCGCGCACTGCCAGCGCCATTTGAGGAGTCGGTGCGCGGCAGTTCAAAGTTCAACTGAACCATGTGCTCCTCCTGGAATAAATGAGTAGCATTAGAATTATTCGTTTATGATAAATTTGTTTTTATGATATAAGTATTAGTTTACAAAAAGAATCATAATTATCGTAAATAAAATGTATTTGTTTAATTTAATAAAGTATTTTAAATTGGCTTGAAAAAAGGCCTATTAAACCTTTAGCGTCGCGCCCTGGAACTCGGCGAGAATCCGCCGCTTTGTCTCACCGGCGTCCGCAGCGTCGCGAAGTCGCACGAGCAGTGTGTAGCCGGCGCCGTAGCGACTCTGGAAAGGAAAAAAAAAAACAATTTAACTGAATACTTTTGTTTTCATATGACACACACACTTATTTGTCTTCATGCACCACCTTTGAGAACGATAATTCCTTATTAATTAGAACAATAACAAGAGAGAAATCGAAAGATCTACACTGCAAAACGACACACTAAAAATGAAGACGTACCTTGATGTGCTGCGTGCTTCCGTAGCAGCGCAGCTGGCCGTACACCATAATTGCCAGCTGGGTGCAGAGCGCCTCGCATTCGTCCATCGAATGCGACGTGAGTACGAGCGCCGTGCCCTGCTCGCGTACCTAGAATGCAGACGGGGTGTATACACTAGGAAATTTTAAGCTAAAAAAAACATTTAAAATACTTTAAAATATAACAAGAGTAATATATATATATATATATATAATACATATAAAGTAAAACATGTTCGTACACACCTTGCTGAGAATGTTCCAGATGACCCTGCGTGCCTTGGGATCGACGCCCGTCGTCGGCTCGTCGAGGAGCAGCACGTCGGGGAGGCCGACCAGCGCCATTCCGAGAGACAGGCGGCGCTTGTTGCCGCCGCTCAAATTGATTTTCTTTTTAGAGCTATTAACTAAATGCTTTATTTTATCTTTAAACGTATAAAAATTCACCAATACATATAAATATATTGCTTTATAACCTTGAGCAAGATGTGATACACCTATTCATTCACCTTTTTCATCTCTCGTTTTCTCTCACTACTCTTCTTCATCTCCCTCTCTCTCCACTTTCCAACCTGTAAGTCTTGATCTGTCTCTTGGCGTAGATGCCAATGCCAATTGCATGCACGACAGCATCGACAACTCTTCTAATCTCTCCTTCCGGAATCCCGCGAATTCGCGCGAACATCCACAGAGTCTCCTCGCCGCTCATCTCCTACGAATTCGATCAATTATTTTTTTTTTACTTTTATATGAGCTATAAATCAATAAATTATCAATACAAAATATGAGGCCTCATAAGTTATTGACTTCACCATCAAATATTTTTTAACGAATTTGTGATTCCCCAGCGTGTGAAAAACAAAACACTAGCAAGAAAAGAATAGTCATCAATGAGAACCCAAGTAAAAAGAACTCTTATTTTTCCGATTCCTTTTCATCTGACTGACTTTAATAATTGCGTCAAACTGTGGGCAGTAACCGACGTTTGCGGCTGCCTGAACGAATAAAGTTGTCTTTATCTCTCCCCTCTCACCATCTCTCTCACCCTCTTCTTCCTCTCCTTTCTTTCTATTTGTCTTTCTCTGCCACGCCCTTTTTCTCAAGCTCCTTTTATCTCTCTTTTTTCGCTCTCTTCTTCCACTCCCTCTCTCTCTCCGACTTACTCTTCCTGACTCTCACACTCTTCTCCTCTCTCTTTCTCTCTCACCTCTCTCCAATTGGCGCGAACACTCCATCCTTTGATGAATGCATCGCCTGCCGACACTCCGTTCTCGCCCGTCAGCATCTGGAAGGTGCTCGTCTTGCCGGCTCCGTTCACGCCTGAATCAGGGAGCATTTGGATCTCATTGTCAGGAAATGCTAACAATAAGCTAATAAAATCCCCCTCCCCCCTCACCCGAACGGCTAAGTCCTCGTTTAATATTATTTACTGTACGCTTTAATAAATAGGAGAGTGACCAACCGAGCAGCCCGAAACACTCGCCAATGTCGACGTGGAAGTTGACGCCTTTCACTGCGTGCAAATCGCCATACCTAAATCAGGTATTTTATTATTATAAAATAGAACCTATTATTATTATAGATAGAATTTAATAGAATTTACATGTACTATTATTATTCTTTAATATAACGAATTAGATAGAAATAGTGGAAAAATCTGAACAAGCAATTTGAGCAAACTGAAGCAATAAAAGATGATACCACATTTTAAATTCATTATTAAATGATAGCGTACCACTTCTGAATGTCATCGACAACGACGGCGGTCTCCCCTCGCGGCAGCTGCTTCACCAACTCCTTCTCGTTCAGCACGTCCGAGTCCTCAACTGCGACTGCTGGAGGCGGTTCAGACGTCCACGGCTGGAAGAGAGAGAGAGAGAGAGAGAGAGAGAGAGAGAGAAAGAGAGAGAGAGAGAGTGCGAGATAAAGAGAGAGAGAGAGAGATAGGGAGCGAGAGAGAGAGATAGTGAGAGAGAGACGGTGAGAGAATAAGACAGTGAGATAAAGAGAGATGGGAGAGAGAGAAAGAGCGAGAAAGTAAAAGAGGGAGAGAGCGATGGTGAGAGTATTTTGAGAATTCTTTTATGGTTCTTAACATTAATTTTAATCATGATGCAAACGCCTGCCTACCTCCTCCTTGGTGGTCGCGACCTTGTTCCGTCGGTTCTTCTTGCCGAACGACATGAGCGTCTCCTTGACTCGGCCAACCCAGCCGGCCTCGATAGCCACGAGAAGCAGCCAATAAAGGAAGCCCTGAGGGGAGGAGGCGGAAATGGGGAGGAGCATGAGGAAACTAGTATTGGCATTGTTTCGTTCTACCTCGTCCTCAAATTGGACGATCCCAAGAAAACTACATAGAACTAACAGTAGACATTCCCTTGAGATGTCAAATATCCGTCGAAAGTAAGTAAGAAGAAAACCTGAATGGCGAAGAAAGCGACCCCGATGAGGACGCCCTTCTTCGTCGAGTCACCGAGGATCGAGTTGGTGTAGACGAGCTCTGAATTTGTGTACTGTAACTTCGCTCCCACCCCGTCTCTGTCTCTCGCGCTCTTTCTATTTCTCTCTCTCTCTCTCACTCTCTCTCTCATTCTCTCTCACCCTCTCTCACAATGTTTCTCTCTGTCATTCTCTTTCTCTAACTCGCCCATCTCACTTCTCTCTCTCTCTCTCACAATGTTTATCTCTCTCTCTCCCTTTCTCTCTCTCTTCTCTACCGTCTGGTGTTCCGCAGCACTGAATGTTGGCCTTGAACAGCTCGCTCGCGTCGCAGTCCATGAGCGCGCATGCGTTGCGGCCAAATTCATTGTTGTAGATCTAATAGGGCAAAATAAACCTGCATTTCGTATGTATTTTTACGAATATTGTTATTCATTTTCCTAAATTATACGTATGTATATAAGCAAGTAAGCGTATTGACGACTTCTGGAGACCTTCTGGAAGACGTTGGAGATGTTGTAGAGCGGGAAGAGCCACGCGAAGACGATGCTCCAGACGTACGCTGTGTCCTCGTCCGCCGTCTGCGTGATGATCGGCACGGCAATCGAGCCAATCATGGCTGGAAGGGATTACGGTAGGGAAGAGTGGGAGAGTACGGTATCTTTGAAACATTCTAAGCGCGTACGACATATACAAGGCATATCGTCACGTACATACTTTATATGTATAAAACACTGTATTTATGGAAAAAAACATTAAGTATTAAGAAAGGAAAACGGAAACGAAATATATTTATAAAAAAAAACTATCATAAATATTCACACTGACACGAGATGATGTTGTACATGACAATCATCGTGTAGCCCTTGGGAGCCGACGTGAAGAGGAAGGAGAAGCAGTACACAAATGGAATGGCCGTCCAGCCGAAGAGCAACTTAACGGATTATTCCATTGGAAATGATAGTAGTTAGTTTGGAAAGATTTAACTGCAAAAAAAAGAGGCAAAAAAGTAACTGTTATTATTCTTAAATTGACATCATATAATACTATGTATATTTTCGCGCCACAAACCTGAACCAACAACAACTCGCCGATCGTCTGGCCGCGACCGGTCAGCTCCTTTAGAAAAGTAAAAACGTTATTCTGGAGAATACTTCATCATATCCTAACCATAAAATAATCATCTCTTTTATAATGTATTTTAAATAATTTTAATTTGTGCCCAAGCGAGAGATTGTAAAAACGGCTAAATTTTTTTCCCTTATCAATAAATCAATGAATAATTCTTTTCCTAACCGTCATTGAGAAGGCGGCGAAGACGCCGATGAAGGCGCAGATTGGAATGATGAAGCAGACGGCGTCCCAGATGAAGGCGGTCAGCCAGTACAGCCAGGGACGAAGGCCGGACATCATCTGGAGAGGGAGAGAGAGATGCAACGAGAGAGAGAGAGAGAGTGAGAGTGAGAGAAGGATGCAGAGAGAAAAGAGAGAAAGAGAGAGATAGATAGAAAGAGAGCGAAGATGGAGGGATGCAGAGAGAGATAGAGAGAAATGAGAAATGTAGAGAGAGTGAAAAAGAGATGTAGAGAGAATAAGAGATAGAAAGAGATCCAGAAAAAAGCGAACCTGCATATGCTTGCTGCGCTTCTTTCGCTCTCGAATCAGAAAGGACGCATAACCCGAAACGGCCATGCTCATACAGACTGCAAACGAATAATCGATTTAAAAATAAATCATTATTTGATTGGTAAATACCGTTTTGAATTCGCGCGAAAACCGTAAACAAAAGGGAGAACCTGTGATCGCGTAGCCGAGAAAGTAGCCGGCCGTGCTCGAGATAGCGCGATTCTTGAGCTGATCGGCTGAGGTTGGCGGCAGGGGATGATTTACGACCTTTAAGAAAAAAAAACAATTTAGTAAAAAAAATTTGATTTTAATTTCATGAAAGGGCCAATTCGTCGATAAACGCTCTCTGGTTAACATGTTGTCACACTTTCCTTATTATGTCTCTCTAAAACATCACCGAACTCAATGTTTGCTCAGTTTATCTTCAATTTACCGAATATGAGCTTGCTCGCATTTATTCAACTCCAC
Source organism: Allodiplogaster sudhausi (assembly GCA_945643635.1). NCBI lineage: Eukaryota > Metazoa > Nematoda > Chromadorea > Rhabditida > Diplogasteridae > Allodiplogaster > Allodiplogaster sudhausi. The sequence goes on from CALZFC010000051.1 coordinate 2,095,944, forward strand.
TGACGGAGAGCACAAACGGAGTCGCCGTGTTGTTGGTGGCGAGCGAAAGGCTCAGAGCGTCGGCCAGTGAGACGGCCAGCGCAGGTGTCGCGTAGCCAAAGTTGTCGAAGAGTCCTGCGAATATAGGAGAACAGGTTACGGTTCTTTTCGTGGCAGGACCAAGTTGGATTCAAAGAAGATACTTTAATTAGCTAGCAGAAAATGCTCAGAAGTGTAAGCGAGCACCAACCAACGAGCTCTTCCGGAATCATCTGCTGGCCGAGTGGATGCATTGTGTCGATCGCGACAGGGTAGGAGACACCGAAGCCGCGTGAGCCAATCTTGGAGAAAAGAGGGAGAGAGAGAAGAGAGATAGAGAGAGAGAAACAGGGAGGCAGAGAGAAGTGAGGAAACGGAGAGAGCAGTGTCAAAGGCGACGGAGAGAAAGAGGGAAAGAAGAGCATGAGAAGGGGGAGGAGAGCGAAGACGAGACAGGGATAAAGATAGGGAAAAGGAGAGAGAAACAGACAGCAAGAGAGAGAGAGGTAGAGAGAAACGAGGATGACGGAGTTACCTTACCTTATCAATGGCTGAGAAGACAGCCTCTTGGACCGATGCTGCGCTCTCCACTTGAGTCGCATTGTGCACAGCGTGGACGACGCTGGTGACCAGGCTGTGAAAGACAAAAGTAGAGAGAGAAAAGATATAATTTAAAAAAGATATAGATAAAAATAAACTTTTAAAACATTGTTTTAACATTTAACAATAACAAATACGGTGCTTGTTATTAGTTAATGTCTTAATTAGAATACCTGGCGAGATCCATCTTCTCAAAGGTCTTGTTGGCGACGATGACATTTCCGGGCGAGCCGCCCTCAACCGTGTAAGGCGCGAGGTTGATTGAGAGAGGCGGCTGCTCGCGGGCAGAGGGCACCGCCTTGGCTGCCGCCATCATTAGGGCGAGGTAAGCGATCTAAGGTTAAGGCTAGGATTAAGGTTAGGTTAGGGTTAAGGCTACGGTTAAGACGCTAAGGCTTTCGCAAAAAGATAAAGATAATTGATTCTGTAAATTTGGCATATAATTGTGTAGCGGCGGTTTCATTGAATGCTTCGCCTATAAATAAAGTGACGATCAATTTTAGATGTTATATAACCGATATTTAAGCTGTAATAAATTTAGTTATATAATAGACAATGGTACCGGCACTAGGAGCTGCGGAATGAACTGGGTCCAGCGGCGGTAGAAGTAGATGGCACGTTTCGCGAACATCGCACGGATGTGAGAGGCGTAAAGACGGAAGCCAGAGAGACGGAAGGGGGCACGGAGGTCTGGAGAGGAGAGAGAGAGAGAGAGGGAGACAGAGAGAACAGAGACAGAGAGAGGAGAGATATGTAGAAAGAGAAAAGAGAAAGAAAGATGACAGAAAGAAAGAGAGGGAGAGCTAGAGATGAGAGAAGAAAAAAAGGTGGCTATAATAGGATGGTTGCAGCATGGGGTACTATGTATGAAAAGTATAAAATAAAAACTTTAAAAAAGAACAGTAGAGGGCAAGATGTAGATTGACAGCGATCTTCTCAAGGCTTTTTCTTCATCTAATCCAATTTTCTTTCCTGTTTTGCTCACGTTTTCTCCTCATCCCTTCTCTTTCTCTCAGTCAACCTCACATTCTCTCTCCCTCTCCCCCTCTCTCTCTTTAGCTCTCTCAATCTCCATAATCTCCCTCTCGCTTTCATTCTCTCATCTTTCTCTCTCTCTCTCTCTCCTATCCCTCTCATGCTCACTCTTGAGGCATGGATCATCAGAGGTGAGCTCCTCGCTTGAGGATGCCTTGCTCGGTGTGAGAGAGACGACATCGTAGAGCGATGCAGTTGAAGCGGTAGTTGTCGTCGACTGGTCGGCGAGGTCGCCGACTCTTCAAGCGAAGAGATTACGGTATTAATAGGAGAAGGAGAAAGCTAAGTTTAAGGTTAAACTTAAGGTTAAGGTCATCTAAGGTAAGGTTAAGGCAATAAATATTCACCTTAGGAAGACCTCCTCCATGGTCGTGATGGACACTCCGAACGAGCTGATGCCAAGACGCGCCTGCGACTCTTCCAAATCGCGGAAGAGCGTCGGGAACCTAGAAAAAAATTGCAACCGTAACCCAAGAATTTCGCGCTATGATACGGGATCATTTGAAAAAGAAGCACTTTGGTCGATGATGCGCGCCGAGCAGAAAAGTGGCCTCCTGGCCGACGGACGACTGCAACTCGACGTCATCGACATGCCTGAAGAAAACAAGTTTCAAAAACTATTTTCACAAAAACTTTTAAAATTAATATTTTAAACACCTGTGTAAACATTGCAGCAATAACAAAAAGCATCATTTTTTAAAATTAATATTATTTTTGAACATTTTTTTTCACATCGCTGCATTAATTGCGTAAAAAGTGATTGCGAAAGGCTTCAGACTAGTCGAAGAATTAATAATAACTTTATAAAAGCATAAAATAAAAGTGCGCACATCTGAAGCAGCTTGCGCGTGCCTTCGACATCGCCGTGGCCGGCTGCCGATGGCTTGACTTGCAGTAGATTCGCCGAGCTGCCGTGGCGGCCGTAGACGACCGTCAAGTGGTAGCCGGCTCCTAGATTCATTCCATCTTTTTTTTCTCATCCCTTTCACCAAATAGGTAACTTATGTTAGTCATTAATAAAGATTATAGCCACAATTTATTAAGCCAGCCTACACAATGTATGTACATGTATTCATTTATTGATCTCGCTATACTTCTCGCCGTTGCAACGGACACATGTGAACACCATAATTATTTCTGCCACGCTATCCTCATGCTATTAATATATGAATATATTACTATCGTTAGGCTATTTATAGGACGCATACCGTAGTGTTGCTTGAGGAACATGGCCGAGCCGGCGCACTGGAGACGGCCGTGTGCCATGATGGCGATGCGGTCGCCGAGCACGTCGGCCTCCTCCATGAAGTGTGTCGTCAGCAGCATTGTACGCGACTCCTTCATAAAGGTCGTGGATATTTGCAACTCCTTTAGGACCATAAATTGTTAAAAATATTTTATTTTAAATACATGAATATGCACATATTTACTAATTATTATCAGCATATTCTTTTTTAAGCATCTTATTAATTGAAAGGACCTTCTCCGCTTGAAGCAGCGTCCACGTGTCGTGGCGGGCGCCTGGATCCATGCCGGAAGTGGGCTCGTCGAGCATGACAATCTGTATTCAAAAAATAGCAAAAACTAATTTTTTAAACATTTATTGCTAATAATCTGGGAAAGAAATTTAAAATAATAATTGTACAATATGCCTATTTCACGGCCCACCGCTGGCCAAACCTCAGAGCCGCCGATGAGGGCGATCGCGAGCGAGAGCTTCCGCTTCTGGCCGCCCGAAAGCGTGCCGGCGCGCGCGTCTCTCTTGATGTCGATCTTGAGCCGCGCGAGCATGTTGGAAGCCTCGAGCGCGTCGAAGTCGGCGCCTTTCAGCTGAAAGAGAAAATAATTAAAATTAAAATTAATTTTTTTAAATAATAGATACCGAGCAAATTAAAAAAAACTCTGTACCTGTGCGAAGAATTCCAAATGCTCCCACACGGTGAGCGAGTTGAAGAGGATGTTATATTGAGGGCAGAGACCGACGCGTCGGCGGATCTAGAAAGGAGTTGATAGGAAATGGCGCGAAAATAGTTCAAATTTAGATCATCTTTAGCGCTTCAATATTCTATCATCATCCAGCCAGACTCACTAAGCTCCTTCCATACCTGCGGTAGTGCTTCGCGAATGTCGAGATCGTCAATGTAGGCGGTGCCCGATGTCGGCGTAATCACTCCTAAATATATATAAATTTTTTAAAGCTTCATTTTTATATTCAATAAACCTCCTAGAATATTTTTAAAGTAAATATTCCTCAATAACATAAAGCAGTATGTTTTTGTTTGCTTCCTGACTGATTATTGATTGATCGTAAATGGTTGTTGTTCGACAATCGATTGATTGACAGTTTATTTTTGTTCATGGATAGATTATCGTTGAATAGATTATTGATTGGCGATAATCGATTATTGCGATGCAGCCACCTGTTAGCATGGAGAATGTGGTGCTCTTGCCGGCGCCATTGTGGCCTAGAAGGGCGGTGATCTGGCCCTCGAACATGCGTAGACTCAGCCCGTCAACGGCACGTTTCTCGCCAAGGGCGCCCTGACAATGAGACATTGAAATATATTTTAATTTAGACAATGATATGTATGTAAAGATATGTATATTCAACAATTAATATATATGTATGTAAATTGAGTTATTCATAGAAATCTAAATTATTTAAAATATGCCTGCCAGGCTAGGCTCCCCAGGCTAGTTTGGAGCAATATTGAGAAGACGAGCGAAAAGTTAGGAGAGCAAGAAGTGTAACGTGTAGAGACAGAGAGAACGAGAGAGAGAGAGAGAGAGCGGGAGAGAGAGAGAGAATCAGCAACAGTTGCATGTGCCATCTTCTAGAGAAGAACCAAATGGAACGCTACCAAATGGAAAGAAGGAAACTTCCTTCTCGAGGCCTCCAAAACGAAGGCTGAATTTATTCTAGCCGCGCCTTCTCTCGGGCGCGACGAGTAAAACTGCCTTTGGATAGAATCAATCATTGACCACGACACTGACAAACTTGCAGTCGAAGAGCTTCTTGACGAATGACTTGCCATACGTCTTGGAGAGGCCGACAATGTTGATGGAGGCTCGGAGATCGGGCTCCTTCTCGATCTGTACAAAATAGCCTGCCGTGAATATCAATACATATATTTTTTTTAATTACAATTAATAGCGAATGAGCAAAAACTCGCTCAAAATCACGAATGTACAAACCGAGCGAGAGCTAAAGAACGACGCGCTTAAAGTCTTAATAAATTAACTGCTCCAGAATCTCTTATCTCCGTATATATGATAATAAATATTTCTAATACATTAGAATTATTTATACTATAATAATTCTTGAATGAGTCGCACCTTCGCGGCGTTCTTGCCGTTCTCAACAGCGCTGCCATTGCTGCTGCCCATCTGCTCTGAAGCCGACCGCCTCATCGCTCGGCCATGCGGGAACCAGTACGATGGCTAAGGGCAGAGAACGGCCGTATTTTAGATTTTGCCTCTTCATAAAGTCCGTTGCAATATGTTCTTTTTTCGTCTGCAGTGCAATTGTGCTTCTAAAGTATTCCTACTTTATATTTTAAGAAAAGCATGTCGATGATATAGTTTAGAACTACATACGATACACATGTGAATCATACACGTTTTTAGCCATTTTAATATCTATTATTTATGGTTAGAAGAGGAACCCTAACCAGCACAAAGAACCACGGCTTCTGCGGCACGCCTTCACCACCCGGATTGACGGCCTCGACGTACCAAGTGACGAACATCAGAAGGATGCCATCGATCTAAGAAGAAAGGAGAGATAGAGATAGAGAGAGAGCTAGGGGATAAATTATGACTGCCATCCTTCATTCCTTCGTTCTTTCCCTGTCTATTCCCTCTCGCTATTAGAATAAAAATCCTTCTCTCACTATCCTCTTCATTTCTGGGCAGTTTCTCTCTATATTTCCTACACCACAGATTCTCTCTTTCTCTGTCTCACTATGAGCATAATGAAAGTGTGGCCCATTGTGAGCGGCTCATCTGGCGACGCCTGCGTGAAGAGGTTCGACCAGTGCAGACCTTGCGCTGAAAGAGGGAACAATTTCAAATATCCATAGGGCGCGAACTTTAAAAGTACAGTGTTGACGGCGAGATTCCCTAATTAGGGAAGACACAAATGTGATAATTTGGAAAACCACCTTGAACTTCGTACTCGGCGAGCAGATTAATTCCAAATTGAAGCGCAACGTTTGGGTTGATGCAGTTGAGAAGTCGTATGCCTGAATAGGCGGGAAATTCACGATTCAAATTCAAAATTTCACACTTTGCGCTCTTCTTATCGTTTCGTGCTAGGACCGACACTGTCTAACCCAGTGTGTACGGCTGCTGCGTGTCGATGCTGTTGAACATGGCCGCCCAAAAGTACAGCAACATCCAGCCGACCACTGCCATCAGAGTGCCAGCAGTGCCTAAAGTCAAATCATTTTTTTTCGCGCCAAATTTAAGCTTGAATTTCCTACATTTTTTGGTTCAGCCATGATATAGGCGTAATGGAACTAAAATATGCCTTTGAATGGTAAATATTTATATGCATTGCAATAAAAAAATTTGCCTGTCTAAGGAGCACGAAACACAACCGTTATACATTTTAAATTTCCTGAATAATGTAGTCGCATATGAACCTCTAAAGGCAGAACAAAAAGGCACGAATACAGGAGTGGGTTTTGGGCTCGTGTTTTCCAAATCTAATAAAACGGGCTTACCAGATTGCAAAAAGGTCGAGACTGCGAAGGCAAAGTAGGTGACATTGAAGGCGTAGAGAAGAAAGAAGACGAAGGCCACTGAAGGATCCGAGCGTTGCGTCACAAAGTAGCTGAGAATGAGAAATAAGCCAATCTCAGTTTACATTTCCGCACCATACTTTTCCATGTCTACAAAGCTTAATAAAATGTATGAACAAAAATATTAAATAGGGAAAAGGAATAAAGAGTTTTTTTTTAATAAAACGAATCCAATTTTTAAATATTATTTAATCTTTGTTAAATGAATCTGTTATTTTTGTTGTCATACACATTCGGCATAATTTTATCGAGACTGACAGCAGAATCGAGAGAACGACAACGGCGAACGCTAGCTTGATGTAGTTGACAATGAAGTGGGCGAGCCAGAGGATCCACTGCGAGAGACCCATCACACGCATGTACTCCTGCGAGAGTTAGGGTGAGGGAGAGATAGGGAAATAGAGAAAGAGAGAGCGGGAAAAAAGGGGTGAGGGAGATAGCGAAAGAGGGAAGGAGAGTCAGTATTACGGAGAATCTTTAAAAAAAAAATAGGGCAGGAAATAGAAAATCAGAATGATATCCAACGAATGCAAGAAAGAGAATAGAGGAATATTATTTTTATGTACTATGTCTGCGGTGATGAAAAGTGAAAGAAGCACCTTGAGTCGATTCTCCTTCTCCATGACGATACTTCGGACGATGTACACAACAGAAGTCATGAAGGAGAAGATCAGAACGACCGGCAGGAAGAAGGCGCCCACCTGAATAATGCAATTATTTACATTAAATAAAAATGTCATGTTTTCAACAACAAAAATTGTCATTATCAAATAGGCCTTTGATGAATCTGTTTAAAAAGAAAAGATTTTAGAATTTTTTCCTTCATGTTCTTGCAATACACTTTATGAGAATACTAAACTGTTTAAAAAAAAAAGCAAATTTTCATGACCATTGATTCATACACAAGATATTAGTAATGTTTATTACAAATAACTATAAAAAAGATAATAAATGATAAAAATTAACCAACTTCAATGATTTGAGTCGAGTACGCGGGAAAGGGTGTTCGTTGAAGCTGGAAAAGTGAGACTCTAGTGAGACTTTTTGTTCCTTACGTGAGAGCGAAAAACATTTTCTAGAGTGCATCTAAAACTAAAAGTATTACTTAACAAGCAAACAATCTTCATTGTTAACATTATTTTTTATTAAATTAAAAACTATTTATTTTTAATTTAAAAAGAACAAAACAGAGAACGAACACTGAGCGTCAAATCGATGGGCGATTCATTGAGAGATGCATCGCCGTGTGTGAGGAACTGACGGAGTGCGACATTCACGGCACGCTGCACGGTGAGAAAACCCTCTTGCCAGTAGCCTGGAGAGAGGAGTCAGAGAGGGAAAGAGAAAGAGAGAGATTAAAGAGAAATAGAAAAGAAGAAAAAAGCAATGAAGAGTGAGAGAGAAGAAAATGATGAGATAGTGAGAAAAGAGACTGAGCATGAGGGGGAAAACAACTTTTTAAATAAGAATAATTAAGTAATTGGCGTAAACAGACTCATGGGTGGGGAGCTACCAGCTCCACTCCCTTATCGCCTCAACTCTCACCTGGCAAACCGCCGTCGTAGTCGCCCGGGTTGATTGGTCCCGAGACGAATTGGATTGCAAAATCGCTATAAAAACAATTTACATATCCATAAATTGTTATAGCAGTTCATTATATTTAGGATAGTTTTCTTTTCTATTTTCAATGTGCCTTGGCCAATTTATAGTGTGCCGTTCCCACCGTGTCGTGTCCCATGGCTGGTATCCGCCATCGAAAGGCGACTTCTTGTTCCGCTTCGTGTTCGCGAGTCGAATGGCGTACGAGAGATTCCGTGAGGAGGATGCAGAGGCGAAGTCGACGAAAGTAGACTCGTCGAAAACGATTCCGGCTGCGAGGAAGAGATTCTCATTCTTTTTTCCTCCCTCTCTCTCTCTCTCTTTCTCTCTCTCTCTCTACCGTCCTTCCACTTTCTCTTTCTCCACACAGAAAAATAAGTTATGCTCTTAATAAGTTATGCTAGCAAAGTAGCGTGGACAAGTTACGTGGAGCAAAACATGTCAAGTGTTTGTCCTCTACGACGTCGTCGTCTCCTAAGAGTCAAAACGTAACTTTTTAAGTGAACCCCTGAAAGATACGTGGGGATATACTTAAAATGAACCAACACAAAATAAGTTATGCTCGACCGAATCGCTCCACTCCACAAAGAAAAGCAAGATACGTGGAGCGTAACTTATCTGCATTAAAGATAAGTTACGCTCTCATCACGAAGTAGCGATCTCGTCCGATCTGGCAAGTTAGGCAACGTCGAGCAGCGATATTTACGGGTTCACATTCACATGCGCGCAACAGTGCTTGAAAAAAGTTTTTGTGCACTTTTACATATTTTACATTAATTTGTTTTCGTGCAACATAATAAAATGTACATTATTCCGTATTTTTTTCATCTGTTTCTTTCTCTACGATTGTAATTGTCTTGAAAAAAAGCGTCCGTCAGTCGCGTTTTAATTGCAAACGCAGCCTCGGCCGTGAATTCGCTAGGGTGATTGCATACACACCAGGCATCACACTATTAATGCGGTGCAAGCGGGCGAAAATGTTTTTTCTCACTTGTTTGATTCTATTTAGTTTTCCAAGTGATTAGCTCTTTCATTTTTCATTGCAACATTATTCATTTCTTTCTTAAGGTTCCAGTACCATCGGTGAAGCGGATCAATTGGACTCTCGGTGGGAGCACCGCCGTTGCCGGCAGATCAGGTAGTAATAGTTATAACGCTATGTTGTGAATATTTTGATTGGAATGGTTTTAACTCTTAAAATGAAACATTATATTTGAATATCATGTTATGAGTTAGTTTCTACACTCCTAGCGTCTTTCTGCCAAAGTTGAGTGCTAATAGATGCATTATGAACCATGGCATCTTTAATTGTTGTTGTCAATGCCAAACTGTGTTGGACATAACAGTTTGGTAGATTACTGCGAACATACATTATTTCTAACACGATCGTTGCCTTACATGATGCTTTGACGACTAGGGATATTTTGAGCCGGATCGAATGCTATTGTTAAGTAGAGAACATCCGCAATTTTTAGTTCTATGAAATGCACGGGTATCGAAAATAGAAATATTCGAAATATTCCCTCCCGTTACTCTCTGCAGTTAACAGCTGCGCGTTTAGTCTGTGTTTATGCTATTTAATTTTTTGAAGTGGAATTTCTTGTGCATTATTTCATTCTCCTTTTTTCTTATCTGTAGACTTTACTTGTTACATATCTTGAAAGGCCCGTTTAGACTGTCAAAGTTGCTTCAGATTAGTTGCGTAATGAAATAATGATGCTGTTCTAAAGTGTTGAAGGACATACACATGCAAATCGATTCACAGATGAATCAGAAGTGAAGGAGAATAGGATGCTTTATACCTTTCATATTAGGACATCTCTCTCTCTCACTTTTTCACTCTCTCACTCTCTCGCTTTCTCTCTCTCCCCCCCCCCCCCTCTCTCTCTTTCTCTCTTTTACTCTTTCTCTTTCCTCTTTCACTCTCTCGCTTTCTCTCTCTCCCCCCCTCTCTCTCTCTCTCTCTCTCTCTCTCTTTCTCTCTTTTACTCTTTCTCTTTCCTCTTTCTCTCTCTCTCTCTCTCTTTTACTCTGTCTCTTTCCTCTTTCTGTCTCTCTCTCTCCATTCTCTTCGCAACGTTCTCTATGGGCGCCGCCCTTTTCATCTGGATATGTTCTTCAACATTCAGTTCGCTAGGGCGGGTAGTGTGGTGGTAGGGGCTTCGGTGTGGGGTGCGCGGGGTGGTGGTTCGGTCGGGTGAAAATGTCTTTCTCTGTCTCTCTCCTTCCACTTCCAGATCCCAAGACGACGGCACAGCTACATCGGACGATCACAGGTCAGTTCTATGCACTTTTGCCATATTTATAATTAGGTTTTCATTCATATTTTATAATAATAATGTGTTTTATTAGATAAATATACATACAAAGAATATACATAAAATTCATTTTGTAAATAATTCTAACCGCCTGGCCGTTGCAGTGAGAACGTAACTTTTTTGCATCAGCGAATAAGTTACGCCCCACGTATCTTGTGGGCCTGCGCACCCTGCCGTCGCAATGGCGAGAACATAACTTTTATGTTACGCCCCACGTATCTTGTGAGCATGCACATTGTAAGTAACGTCCAGAACCACATAAATTGTTCCGGTGCCGTAGAACCGCTTATAAGTTAAGGTCGAAAGTTACGCTCCACGTAACTCCCTTTTCTGTATGTCCCTCGCTGTTTCCTCTCTCTCTCTCTCTCTCTCTCCCTCTCTCTCACTAAAACTCTTTATCTGGCACTCTTAGTACTTTTCGAGCTCACACCTTAGTTCTCTGCAATAAAAATAAAAATTTGAAAACATGAATATAAATTAGTTAAGAAAAAAATAAAGGGAAAACAAAAATAAGCATTCCTCACCAACAAGCGGATTGTTGCACTGATCAACGAGCGACTTTGTCATGTACTTCACGAGGGCTGCCTCGTGATCGGCGGCTGAAACAGATTCAATATATTAAATAACTATTATCTTTATAATAGTTTTAATTTACTAACAATTAAACGATTTTAAATTATTACAAATGCTTACTTAACTATTCCATTTTGTTAGAGCAATCAGTTGTTTGATCATCATGCACTCGCCTGATCGATGTTTATTTTTTAAAAAAATTCAAAAGATTATAAATAATCTCACGAGTTACGATTCCGACGACTTTAATAGTGAGATTCTGCAACGGAAGAGGACTGCCACTCTGCTGGATGAAGGGACCGAAGAAGGTCATCAGATCGGCCACGTTATAGCGTTGCTGCAGAGAGAGAGAGAGAGAGAGAGAGAGAGAGAGAGAGAGAAAGAGACAGAGAAAGCGAGAGAGAGAGAAAAAGACAGAGAGAGAAATGGAAGGAGCGAGACAAGGAGCAAGTGAAATGAAGAGAGTAGGTGAGAGCGAGATGGTCAGGGCGTTGGAGTGAGAAAAAGAATAGGAAAATGGAAACATAGAGTGAAAAAGGCAGAAAGACTATTAAATTTTTAATTGCGATATAAAACTAAATTTAGTTTTTCTTCATTTTACCGAAATAGAAATATAAAATAAATAATAAATAGGGTGGAATGAAATAAATGGTAAGAATACCTTGACTCGTTGCATGATGTCAAATGTCGCAGTCGTGTTTGGCGCGTATGCGATCTCTATGGATACCTGAAACAATTACGACGTAAAATGAATGTTTTAAAATCGAGTTCAAAAATTTGAGCTGAAGAATATAAAAAGGGGGAGAACGGTACCTCGAAATCGGTCGGAGTTGAGTTGGTGATTCGCAGAAAGTTGCAGTCGCTAATGTCCGGATTCAGAAAGTAGAGCGGATTTAGGATGGTGCCCTGCAAGGAGAAAATTATTTTAAAATAATTATTAACAATTAAATTTTCGCCTCTTCCAGCCGACTTGTTTTTTGCTATTCCTAAAACAAGCTAGTAAGTAACAGAAAAATAAGTTTACAATTAGGCTATTACATCATTATCGACTAATTATGGTTGAGTCATCGATAGTGCATACATAAAAGCTGTATAATTCGATCATTCAGCAGATCATAAAATTTCGCCACCTTTCTTCAAAAAGCCGCAAAAGTGAGGCTAAAATAGTAATTACAATTGTTGTTGGATTCATCTATAAAAAAGGGAAAGGACAGTAAGAGCAGCGTGCTTTTGCGGTGCGAGCAAAAAAGGAAGAACATGAATGTCGAAGTAGCGGCTCTCTCTTCGCTGCTTGCATTTCACGTTACGCTGACTTTTAACATTTCCTTCTCAAATAAGATAACTTAGTTTAAATATTTTTTGCTTCAAATTAAATAAAATATCTGGAAAAACCGTATGTACTTTTTTCAACAACAGGAAATGCATTACATTTAGGCTAATTTTTTAACGACAGAATGGGGTGGAATGCAAAATACATATATATGTACATATGTTGCTTGTGTTACCGCATATTTCTTTATTTATTTCAAGTTCTATACGAGTTATAATTATGTTTTTACTTAACTTACAATGCCTTTGTCTTTCTTCTTTCATAATATTTTTTTAATCTGTCTCCCTCTCCACCTATCATCCTGTAATTGCATTTTCTTTAAAGGAAGTATCCGGCGAATCATTATACAGTAGCGCTAGAGTACGCATTTGAATGCTCGCGCTCATAAAGTTGCCTGTCGTTCGGTCGAGAGAGCATGTGAAATAGGAGGGCGGCTCTGGCCTACCGTAGCTAATTCTCTACCCGCCAGTTTTCACGTTACTATTGCTCAGAATGTAATGGAAGAAAATCGTTCAAACTTTCTGGATATATGTTTTCCGCCAAGATGAACGTATCCACATAGAATAAAACAGAGGTTAATTATTCCCCGGATACCTCCTTTAATTTTTCTAACTTTCTCGATTCCTTATCCATCTTTATGTCTTTATGTTGTTTCGCTTCCCTCTCTCTCTCACTTTCTCTCCCTCTTTCTTCCTATCTTTCTTTTTCTTTCCTTCACTCTCTCTTTATATTTCCTTCTCTCCTTCTCTCTCTCTCCCTCTCTGCTCAGACTTCACTCCGGCACCTCTGTTCTGTCTAGACCCGTGCTTCAGCATTAAACCCCGCATGAACGAGTGCGGCGCGACCATCTCTTCTGCCGCTGGTTCTCTCATCTCGATCCCAACTGGGCCAGACATGTGAAGAACAGCTTCGTTTAGTGCCATAGCAATTTTAACATTTTACTGAATAAAAGCAATCCGATGTACATACAACATTTGAAATCCCTTTTTTAAACATCGATATTCATTTGGTCTCTACTGTTTGATGTTGACCTCAAAAAGAAGCAGCATGCTAAGCCTCAGGATATTATCATACACAAGGAGAGTGCGTGACAATGCGAGAAACTCAGACGAAATTAACCGCATTGTACCACAATATAATGATTAGCCGCAGACAAGCGATTCTCTATGATGGCGGCAGGCCATTTTAAATCCTTTTGTAATTTGTCCCAATAATTTTGTGTTGAACAGATCCATATGTAGCTGCATACATAGATATCACTGAATATTTATTGCGTTCTATTCAATGTTCTATATTGCGAAATTAGACAGCAAAATTGATGGCTCATAATTTTCGTCGCCAAAAGTGCCGAAAGGCGCCTATTAACCATTCATTTTATGTGTTCTGCTGTTCCTGAAATGCGCCTTTAAAACAAGGAAGAGCGCGTCGGGACAGAACGAAACAGAAAGAGAGAGAGAGGAAGTGCCATCCGTCGGGGGAAGAGCCAGAATGATCAGCGGAGGAAAAGTCGTGCTCTTGCAGCTGTTCGTGCTGTATTTCATTGCATCGGCGAATGCCGGCAAATGCTACGTTGGGTCAGTGACTTACCGTATATTCTCTCTCTATTAGTACCTCCATTGGTACTATTTTTCAATACTCTTGCCAGTGAAATGTACCATTTTTATTTATGATATACCCAAAAAGTTGGATAACAAAATTTTGCTTTCAAAAGAGAGAAAATACTAATAGAGTAGAGAAAATACGGTAAGTTTTCATTCACAATATCATCAATCTATCACTAGATAATTTTTTTATATTTTTATATTTTTAGTGTGCTAAAAATGTAAATTGCAGAAAAGACGGCGCAGCAACCGTGGCCAAATGCGATACGCGCTTGCCATGCTGCGAAAAGTTTACGTTTGTCAATTTTTATGTGCATTCAGTACTTATTTATGTAATAAATTATTTCTATTTTACTAAGCTATTTAGTTATTCAAGTAGTCATAAAAAATTTATTTGCACATATTTTCTCTCTCCCTTTATATAGGAACTCTCTAACGCTCTCTCTCTCTCTCAATTATGGCATAAACTCAATTATGGCAGCAATAAAGTGCACATTATTGATTTATTCTTCCGCTGAATCATGTTAACTTAGTGCGTGTACTATATTGGTGCAAAGACTGAAAGATCCTGTTTAAACATGCACCTTTATCTTTCTTTTCTCTCGTGCAATTCTGCGACTGAACATTGAAATGACGATTTCTGGCGTCAGCTGAATCAACTGACGATGGAATTTCTACCGTAACTCTCAACTGAATCTACTGATTGTGAGGGTGGAATCTAACGTGAACTCTCTCCTCCTCCCCCCCCCACCGATCTCACGGTGACTCTGACCTTGAGTGTCTTGCTGGAGTTGGCGATGACTCCGCCGGCCGGCATGAGCAGATCGATGGCCGAGCCCATAATCGGCCACGCCGGGTAGATGCGCGCGTCGTTCTGGCGTTCGAAGGTGCCACGGAGCTTTAAGAACACATTTTAATTAATATTAAACGTATCTTAAAACCCTTTATAAACTACTAATATTTTAAACATAAAAATTGTTTTTAACTGCATAGATTGTTGAATGTTGTATATCTGCAACAAATTCGTCACACCACCCTTCTTATTTGGCTCTCTATTCAATCATCTCGCAATCGTTCTTTCTTTCTCTCTCTTTCCCTCTCTATCTGTCTCTTGTTCACGCTCTCTCTCTCTATCTGCCTCTTGTTCTCTCTTTCTCTGTCTCTTTCGCGCATCGAAACGAACCCCAATCATTAAACCGAAGCTCAGCCCAATTAGCAGAAGAGGAACGAGGAATTCGAAGAGTGTAAATATTGGCGATCTTAAAGTAGGGATGTTATGAAGGAAAATAGAGGGTGCAAAATCATAATTTTTTTTTGTCAAAAGTAATCATTAATAATGATGATTATAATAATAGTGGGTCACATCCCGAGTCACAACCACACACGCTCACCTGATCTGCTGTAGCCAATTCTTCCAGAGCAGCAGCCGAAGCTGCGCGAGCGCGCCCATTTTTCAAGCTTCTTTTTTTCTTTTTTTTTCTTTCTCTGGCCTCTCTCTCTCTCTCTCCTCTGTTGATTCCTTTCTTGGTCCTACAGCGATTTGCCTTCGTGCCCGGGAGGCCACGCTGACGACTCCGTTCGTGTATGCGCTGCAAGCGAGATGGGAAATTTTAATTTTAAAACATATTTTTAACAAATTTGACAACAATACACAAATTTTATTATGTTATGATTAATTTTGTTGTCAACTGAGTAGATAAAGAAGTCATTTGCTAGAATGCATATAAATAACAATAAACGTAAAACACTTTCAAACAGAAAGGAATGAATACTAGAGATTAACAAACTGAAAATAGCTGTTATTTCTGTCACTCAGTTTAATGTCTTAGAGAGCTGATAATACGGTATCGAGTGTGTATGCGAGAACGATGAAAGAGCGCCAGAAAGAGTCATCATCTAGCCATTCGGTGCCAAGATAAACAATGGATGATAATGTTACTCGAGTAGAAGAGAGTCAATATTCAATTGTCAAAACAGTCTCAATCAGCAGTGAGCTCTATTTGTCCATTTCATTCCAGTCTCTCATTCAATCCGTGCTCTTCAACTCCTTTTTGTACTACACTTCTACTTGCATTTCTCGGTCAAATAGCTCACTCCCTCACTACATATCAGTCTCTGGCATATATGTATTTAGAGAACAGTAAAAAAAACCATCCGCAGAGCCACAAAGGACAAAAGAAAACAAGAAAAGAACAGACCGACATTTGTTCTGGGAGACAATAAAATGAGATAAATTCCATGTAACGAGCAAAGTGGTCAGTTGGTTGCCGGTCGGAAAGGTCAATCTCTTATATCTGAATGAATCAACATTTAAAAGAACAGTCAGGTTACGTTTATGGACATTTTTAAAACAATAAAACGAATATTAAGTGGAATACTTCTATCACATCATTATGTGTGTCGAACACGTAGAAAGTATCCTTTAACTTGGGTAATTAAACCGATTCATCTCAAACACAAATTCGAAATGAAGAGAGAAAAATGATTAATAAGCGCTTGACTTCTCCTTTTAAAGCATGATTGAAAGCATTCCAGACATTCTATCTTCTATCACAATATCAAAGAAAGAAGAGGAGGTGGTGATTACAAATAAAATTACTAATATATTTCCTTGCAAGTTCACGCTCTCTCTCTCTCTCTTTCTCTCTTTCTCTTTCTCTCTCCCTCTCACTCTCTCTCAGTGCCGGGGTGATAACCAACAAGGAAACAGTGAAAGCAATGCCGATGGGGAGCGTCATGTATCGCCAAGGGGCAAGCGAACATCTCTTTTTGGCTGCCCGCCGCCCCCGCCGCCCCCTCTCCATGAGTATTGCGCACAGGATGGTCACAAGATACAGAATCGCCAAACTTCTTTTTTACTGGTTCCGTTCGTTCTGGAGCGAGAACGAAGAGGAACGAACTGCTTGTCGTTGAAGCGAGAGGACAAGCACTGAAGCTGGTCATGCGGAGAGTTGGAAAAAGGCAGGAGATGAGAGGAGATCAGAGAGAGAGAGAGAGAGACAGTGAGACAGAAAGGAGAAGCAGAGAAGGAGCAAAAGGGAGAGAGAGAGTGAGAAAGTGAAAGAATTCATCGGAAAAAATTGCAGAAGAATGCTCTCGAAAATTTATAGGAATGAAAGCATATGAAAAAAGTGACCAAAATGGGAAGATTGCCTTTCTAATTTCAATGAATAAATGTTAATATTCCGATTCAAAAAGAAGAATTTACTTAACAGATCTTTTGTCTGCAATTGCAAATAGTCATAACCAGAGTTTGGGAAGAAAAATTTAAGAGAGAGCGTGAAAGAGAGGGAGGGAGAGAGAGAGAGATAGTCCAAGGAAAATATAGCGAAAGAGAGAGAGAGAGACAGCGAGAGAGAGAGAGAGAGCGCGTGAAATAGATAGACAGAAAGGCAGCTGGCAAAAGAAAATGACTGCTAATGTGATAAGGAAACGGAAAGACATGCACTTGTATGGTATATATTCATGTATCTAATCCATCGATTATCAAAGCAGAGAAAGGATAATAAGAAGAAGCTAATTTCGAAACGAACTCATCTCTGACGTTCATCGCATATGACATATCGAAAAAGCAAGATGGAAGAAGGGGCGGAGTCAGTGATTAAAGATGTAAGTGATTATATGATAAATTAGAATAGCAGAAATGTATTCGGGTGAAAAGGGTACGAAGATTATCTGTCGTCGCAGCGGAATTATGCGAGATCGCGATAAGCCGAGTATAAAAGGGCGCATTTAGGGTAGCTCCAACCAAGTCTCCTATAGATGATTGATGAGAAAGGGGAAGGCGAGAGAAGGGGAAAGACAGAGTGAGAGAGAGAGAAGAGACCGAGAGTAAGAGAGAAAAAGTAAGGAGAGCGAGACCGAGAGACAAAAGGTCTGAGAGAGTTGACCAAAGAGGGAGGTCCCTGTACGTGAGCCGTCAGGACCTTGCGCCCGAGGGCGTGAGAGTGTTTCCTCTTTTGCAAGAACTGTCTGGTTGTCTCCTCTCTCTCTCGCACACTCTCTGTCTCTGCTCTTATTCTCTCCCTCCCTCTCTCTCTCACATCTCTCATCTCTGTTTCTTCTATCTTTCGCTCTCGATTCCACTGCCTAGCAGTTGGTCTTTCGATTCGTCTCTGCTGCCTTGCTCTCTCTCTCTCTCTCACATCGGTGAACTATTTCACTACCCTTATGTCAGTAGCTTCTTGCAGAGAGAAGTGCTGCGCAATAAAGTGCGAGTTTCTGAACACGCCGAGAGCGAGCCAAGGTAGTGAAGAGAAAGAGAGGGAGAAAGGAGGAGGGATAGAGGGGGAGGGGGAGATGAAGGGAGAGAGAGAACGATGAAATTTTTTCGCGTTTGTTTACTGATGCTATGATGACTCCCGCGCTAGTAGCCCAAGAGAGAGAGAGAGAGAGAGAGATAGAGAGACTGAGAAAGAGAGACTGAGCGAGAAAGAGAGAATGTGTGGCGTGCAGATTCTGAAAGATTAATATGTGGCCGATGTGAAAGAAAGGACGGATAATCACTGGCTATCAGAAGTAGGCATTAAAAAGCATTCACAGCGACAATCCTAGAGAAAGAGTGACAGAGAGAGAGAGAGAGAGAGAGAGAGACAGAGACAGAGTGACAAACAGAGAGAGAGAGAGAGAGAGAGAAAGAGAGAGAGCGCGAGAGACAGAGAGAGAGAGAGAGAGAGAGAGAAAGAGAAAACTAATGTGAGATTCAGGAAATCAGAGAAATGAGTGGTTAGGGAAAGGAAGAAGAAGAATAATATGAAAAGAATCTTATTGTAACGAAAAGACTCATGTCTGACGTTTGCATGAAATATTAAAAGACGAATGAAAAGTGTGCGAAATAATAAAACAAAAGCTGCAATCTCGCAGTCAAAAGAAATGTTTGGATAGAAGCAATGTGGTTCGAATGTTAGCGAAAAAAAACACATATATGTATGTACACACACATATGTGTTTGTACAATTGAACATTCGAATACTTGTTCAACAATTTCGGGAACTTCGAAATTTAGAAGCCGTAAAAAACGGCAGCTATGAAAGAAGGAAGGAGCTGGCAGGCTTCTATTGGGCATATCAAGTGTATGTACTGTGCTATCAGTTCGAAAAGTCAGAAAAGATGAAGCGCCTAAGCTCACGATTCGTCAGCCGAAGAAAGGTTAATGCTTCTCTCACTCTCTGTCTCTCACTCTCTCTCTCTCTCATTCTCTGTCTCTCTGACTATCTCGCTCTCGCTTTTCACTCTCTCACAGTATCCTTCTATTTTTTACTCTCTTTCTCTCTCACTCTCTTTCTCAATCAGACAATCTCAATCGCCTATTTTTAGCCCATAAAAGGTAACTCACGTGAATTGCAGGGTAAGGGCATTAGAGGTTAGAAATGAGAAGGCGGAACAGATTTCATTGAAGCCCGGGGATGCAAGTTTGAAATAACTCATGCATATTCAGATATTTACCCTGTCCACCCTTCATCTCTCTCTCTTTATCCCTCTCTCTCTCTATTTCTCCCTCTCTTACCTCTCTCCCTCTCTCTCCATCTCTCTCCCTCTCTGTCTCCCTCTTTTTCTTCTTTCTATCTCTCTCTCTCTCTCTTTCTTTCTCTTTTTTCTACCTCTCTACTCTCATGGCTACCTCGGCGCACCATGGCGAAATACACATTCGGACTGATAAGGAGTCCAAAAGTACTGCGTGCGCATTCAGAAAATGAGTCATCTTCCAATATTGGAAGGCAAAGAGGAAAAAGGAGAGGGAGAGAGCAAATCAGCATTACGTCAATAACAAAACTCTAGCAAGGGGAAGGATTCAAATCAGATTATTTTATTTCATTACAGAATGACTAACACTCTTACTTCAATTCCCTCAAGACATCTCGATTTCGTCAATTCATTTCAAATATCGCAAGCACTCACCAAGGAAATTCTTTAAAAAATTTAACTGACAAAAGATCGCTTTGTTTATATGATGTTTGCAGCTGAAGTTTACGTTGAGAAATCGTGGATGGAGAAGAAAAAACTATTCTTGATGAAGAAAAGAAATATTATGATAAATGCAAGTTATTAAATCGCATTTCCATGTGAAGAGCGCGTGATTCCGGTCCGAGGTGACCGGAGGGGAGCAGTGATTGGCTCCGCCCACCCGTCCATTCTCACAGAAGATTGACGCTGCTTGCGGAGACAGCTTGCGCAAGCATCTTATTTCTTGCCTGTTTTTCCCTCTCTATCTCTACTCCCTTGTTATCTCTCTCTCTTTCACTCTCTCTCTCTCTCTCTCTTTCTCTCTCAATCACTCACTCTCTTCAGTTGAAGCGCGAACGCAACCCTGAAGCATGTGAGATACAGCGAGAGAGAGAGAGAGAGAGAGAGAGAGAGAGATAGAGGAGAAAGAGGCCAGAGAGAGACGAGAGTGTACAGAAAAATGCCTACGGAACAGAAATGAGAAGAAAAAGAAATCATGCGAAATAAGAGATGGTCAAGTCGAGGAGCGAGCAGAGGAGAAGCTTCTCTCTCTTCATTTCTCTCTCTCTCTCTCTCTCTCTCTCTCTCTCTCTCTTTCTCTCTCTCTCTTCCTTTCTACCTCTTTTCCCTTTCTCTCTTTCTCTCACTCTCTTTCTCTCTCTCTCTTTTTTCTCGCCTTCTCTCCCAAGGCTCGCGAAGGAAGTCGCTGTAGCAGAAAGAAGTGCGATCATGGCAATCCCGGGGGGGGGGGCGAGGGGCAAGAAGAGTAAACACGAGAACACGCAGGTATCATGGTGCGTGGGCATCGGTTGCAGGGCTAGGCTCTCATGAGGAGCTGGTCAGGGGAGAAGAGAACGGCATGGAGGAGAGAGAAGAGAGAGAGAGAGAAAGAAGAGAGAGAGAGAAGAAAGAGAGAGAGAGAGAGAAAGAGAGAGAGAGAGAGAAACAAAAAAGGGGCGAAAGAAGTACATGAAGAAGGAACAATTGTGCATTTACATATATTACTGCATTAGTGAAGTATGTATTTAAGGATGACGAGGCAACTTTCAAATATGTATATCTCAAATAGAAGGAATCAAGTAGTCACAGATAGTAAGAAAAAGAGCAAAGGATGAGAGAAGGAAAAAGAAGAAAAATAAATAATGGATTAAAGAGACGGGTGGGAAGATGGAGACGGAGAGAAAGAGAGCAACAGGAAGATTTGCACTCGGCGAGGTGCGTGTGAACGATTCATAGATTGTGAACACTTTGAGGACAAGGCTTTTCTTTCACTTTCTTTTTCCCATTATCCCCTCATAATTCCCTCGTTCTGTCCCTACGCCTTTCTCTCTCCTCTCTCTCTTCTCTCCCCTTCTCTCTCTCTCTGTCTCTCTCTCTCTACCTCCCTCTCCCTGGCTTTCAGACGCCCGCAGGCCAATGCGACGCAGCAAATGGCGTTGCGTTCTACTCACGATCGAAGATCACGCTGAAAATGGCCGCGCAGTAGTATGCTCTCTTTTGTCTCTTTCTCTCTCTAAAATCCCCTGTCTCACTCCCTCCCATTCTTGAAACTTCTTTCTCTGTCTTCCTCTCTCTCTCTCTCTCTTTCTCTCTCTTTGTCTCTCTCTCTCTCTATCTCTGTCTTTTTCTCTCTCCGTCACACCTTCCGTCTTGCAGCAAGTACAGGAGTATAACACCACGCAACTTTCCAGCTTCTTCTTAAGCGCTCATGCATATTTGCATACAAACAAACAGACGTCTCATTTTTCTGTCCCCTTCTCTTTTCTACTCCGCGTCCTTCTTCGGCATCGGAAACAAGTCCATGAAGGAAGTGGAGAGGCAAAAAACAAGAACAGGAGAGGGCGCTTCATGACCATGAGCAATACATCCAACATAGTAGGAAGAAGAGGTGGGAGAGGAAAGGGAGAAAAGGGCCAGTGACCATGGTTGGCCATGTAAGCGTCGTATCCAGTTACCGTAGGCGCCGCACTAACCTTATCGACAAAACAAAGTACATCATTAGCTTAAATACGGCATAGATTCATATGTGGTAAAAGAAAAGAATGATTGATGAATTAATTTATAAGAGGCCGGAAAGCAATAGGCATAAAGATCGGTCGACAGGCTTAAAACTGTTCTCTCTCTATTTTTATATATTCCGCCTCCTCAAGTCATCGGGCAAGTCAGGAGGGATATTGACGCCATTCGATATTATTATACGACGTTGGCCCCTTTTTCTCTCTGCTCTTTCCTAACCATATGCAAGGTACTCTTTTGAGTTTTAGTTGCTTGTATATGGCTGTATGGGTCTCTCTCCCCTTTCTCTCTCTCTCTCTCTCTCTCTTTCTCTCTCTCTCTCCCTCGTTATCTTCATGACCAACAAAGTGATGAGGAAGCAGGAGTGATGAGTAAAGATGAAGCTTGTGAGTAATCACGTCACTTCTTCAGCATGAACGTGACGATTCTGGCACTCGAGACGAGAGATCGAAGTGAGGAGAACCGTGAAGTGTCCGCGTCAAGTAGGCAAGAGAGGTAGAGAGAGAAAGAGAGAGAGATGGAGAGAAAGAGAGAGAGAGAAGAGAGAGCGAGAGAGAGATAGAGAGAGAGATGGAGAGAAAGAGAGAGAGAGAAAGAGCGAGAAAGAGAGAAAGATACTCATGGGTTGTCGAAATGAGAAAAAAATTGATCTCTGTCTCCAGTCTTGAAGCGATTTTAGTGATAAGCTTTGGAAGAGTTATCGACAGTGAGAGAGAGAGAAAGGAAGAGAGAGAGAGTATGACAGAGCAGGAGATCAGAGAGAGGGAGAGAGGAAGTAGACAATGGTCTGCTAAGAACAAAATGATATTGGTTGTGCTGAGCGGGAACACTACTGTGAAATGACTGTTGAATCTGACTTGTGCGCGGATGGAATGATAAAATGATAAGAATATTGCACCGGGAAGGAAAGGAAGAAAAATAAGGCAGATGAACGAAAAGAAAACAACATTCGTACACAGGTGAATGCATTCTCGACCTCACAAGTGATTCACAGGCAGACACACAAGTCAGAGAAGCATCATTCGGAATGAGAATGAGAGAGAGGGAGAGGGAGGGAGGGGAGAGAAAGAGAGAGAGAAAGAGAGAGAGAGAAAGAGAGAGAGAGAAAGAGAGAGAGAGAAAGTGAATGGGAGAGAGTGAGAGGGATAGAATAAGAGAGAAACAAAGAAAAAAGAGAATGGTAGATAGAGACGGTGTGAGGTTGGTTTAGGAGAAAAAGGGCAAAGCCATCGGGGATTTAGCATGTCTTAAAAAATAAGGCGACTGCGCTTGAGTCGGAATAAAGAGTACGACGAGAAGAAAAGGAGCACAACTCTGCTCCGCTCACGCAAGAATGTTAAAAGAGCATGAAACTCAACCGTGATCTATTTTAATTTTCCTGCCCATTATAGTCGCAACTCTCTAAATCGCATGCTCTCTCGCCATGTGTCAGCCAAAAATTCAAAGTTTTTTGGCTCCTGTAAAATATATATTATCGACCATGCAAAAGGTAGACGGAGAAGAAAACCAAGTTTATCAAAATACATCGAGGAGAGAAACGAAAACAATTTTTTTAAGAGGGCGCTCAAAAGATGAAGAAAACGAAATACGATAGCTAACAAATTCATAAATCATAACGAAAGATGGCAATCAAGATGCTAACGAATTCGTGAAGAATGGAAGGGAAAAGCATGTATAAAGTATATTAGAAACAATAACTTTAATAATTGCTAGATGAAAAGGAAATATTAGGAATGGCCTGAAAGCAAGACAAAAGTTTGAAGGTCAGGGGATGAAATCTTGTTGAAATGTGGTGAGATTCTCTCACTCACATCCTGCAGAGGTTTTTCCTCTTTCTATTCTCTTTTTCCTTCTCCCTCTCTATCGATACGTCTCTCCCTCTCTCTATCTATCTCTTCCTTTCTCTCTTTCTCTTGCCTTCCCACTCGCACCGTTTCATTCCAAATGTTTCCTCTCGTTTCTATCTCTCGATTTTCTCTCTATCTCTCTTCTCTCTCGCTCCATCATTCTCTCTTTTTGTCTCTCTCTCAAACTCAATCTCTCTCCAATGGATGAAATCACATTCGCTGCCGAACAGCATCCAATTGCAGATTTGCCCTCTGTGAACTGTCGGGGGGCTATAGGGGGAGGACGGATTGTAGACTGAGGCATTACGAGAGACGCAGAGTGCAAGAGACGAAGGGAGTGAGTGAAAGGGAGAGCGAGAGAGAGAGAGAGAGAGAGAGAGAGAGTGGGAGAGAGAAGCGGAAGAAGACAATAACGGGTGTCAACAATCTCCCCTAAGGCTAGAGTGGGATAAGGAAACAGATCGGCCGTGGACAGAGATATAGAGAGTGAGAGCGAAAGAGAGAGCGAGAGAAGGAGGAGAGGCGAGGAGGGAGAGAGAGAGAGACATATTCGAGCAAAGAAGGTGAAGGATATTCGCAGGCGATCTAGCCTTAGCTAGACAACACATATATCCTTGTTGTCGAGACAGTATCCCTCTCTTTCTCGTCTCTCCTGTTCCATTCTCTCTTTCTCTCTCTCTCTTTCTCCTTCTTCCTTTCTTTCTCTCCGTTTCGCTCTCTCCCATTCTCGTCCCCCTATCTCTCTCCCTCTCTCCCCTCCATCTCTCTCTCTCCCTCTCCCTCTCTCTCTCCCTCTCTCTCCCTCTCTCTCTCTCTCCCTCTCTCTCCCTCCCTCTCTCTCTCTCTCTCTCTCTCTCTCTCTCTCTCTCTCTGGACATCTGAATGTGTGCCCTCCCACCTCCTCAATTTCCCGGTATGACACGAGCGAAGCCGGAGGGGGTTAGAGATGACTTGAGAGAAGAAGCAAGAATACGCCGTCGGGAACATTACGAAGCGGATCTCCTGATGCAAAGAAAAGAGGAAATGTACAGGGTGCTGCTGATTTGAATAGATAGACTATGAGGGAAGGGGGAGGAAGCAGGAGGTCATTGGCGAATGAATTGGATTCATTCAAGGATGGAGAGAGATATGTATGTATGTATGTAGAGACAACGAGGGACTAGTCAGAAAGGGAGGGATAATCGTAGTGATAGATAGAAAGAGAGAAAGAGAGAGAGAGAGAGAGAGAGAGAGAGAGAGAGAGATTAAGACCTCTGTCTTCACTACGATGAAAGAGTGAGGGGAGAGAGATAGAGGGAGAGAAACAGTGGGAGAGAGAGAAAGAGGGAGATTAAGCGGGTGTGCTAGAGAGAGAGAGAGAGAGAAGAGAGAGAGAGAAAAGATCTACATAAAAAGAAAGGATTCGACAGATCCGAACATTGGATCAGAACATCAACAAGCAGCGGCTGGTAGCGGAAGAGAAGAAGATCGGAAGATCGGAAGAGCGCTCTTCTTCTTCTTTTGTTGTCCTATCACGTTCTTGCAACCGACACCTCGACATCGTCTAATTGACCGCGCCTTGTCTTCTTTTTCTCCTGTTTCATTGCTACAACCTCATTGTAAAGCCCGCACCCTACTGCTATATTTCCAATACCAAAATGAAGAATATTAAGCTGATGAATGACAAAAGAATCAGTTAATGAGCATAACTCTCAATGAATAGTTAAGAATTCAGGATCATGGCGTGAAGTTGCATTAGAATGAAACTTTAAAAAAAAAAGTAGTTGAGCATAACAAAAATATTAATACGATCGCAATTTATATACAATCATACTAGAGGAGAAAGCTGCGAAGGAACGGGAAAGTCCATGAATATGGAAAAGACGCTAGGCTGACAAGAGTGGTCCGATGGGCGGGGCATCAGCAAACTTTACCAAAGGGGGCCTCAAGTTTTAAAGAGGAAAAAATGTTCGGAGCTGACAGCACAAAATTATGTGCATATATGTATACATAGAGGAAAAGTCCCATAGCTAGACATCTTTAGCTCACTCTCCCTCTTTTTCTCAGTCTCTCGCATCAGTCTCTCAGTCTCCCTCTTTTTCTCAGTCTCTCTCTTCAGTCTCTCAGTCTCCCTCTTTTTCTCAGCCTCTCTCTTCAGGCTCTTAGTCTCTCTCCACCTCCTCACTCCACTGTCTGGAATTCTGTGTAAAACCGTAGTCTCATCATATTTTCAGCACAATTCCGTCGATTTGGAGAAGCTTCTTCACCTTGGCGGACCCGAAAATAAAAGAAAAACGAGCAATTTGTCGCGAAAGCGTGAGAGAAGTGTGCTGATATTGCCCGGCCTTTCTCTATAAACACTGCAGAGAGCCGTCACAACAACACGCCTTCTCGTGTATGCACTTTGCTCCAGACAGAACGATGACCGAGCGGACTACCGTTATGACATACCGTAGTCATAATAAAAAGAACAAGCGTTATTATTGCTCAATAGATGGATTGCAGAGGTTGCTTGACCGCTTCCCTGACAGTTCAAATGCCGACGTATGTGCAAATATCAGACATGCTTGAAAGCTTGTTTACTAATTACTTACATATGTACATATGTATGAATCTATGTATAAGTTTTTGACATTTCTCTATCTGCTGAATATCTATGTCTACAAGTTGAAAGTATACAGCAGTGCATGTACAAATGCACATAAAATATGTATCTTCTCTTCCTCATGCCGCATAACAACTTTTGTGCATAAAAAGGTAATCCGGAGTTGTTAGAGGGATAATGGCGCCGGCAGCGCTGCGCGTTTTGCATTAGAGAGGAAGAGAGAGAGAGAGAGAGAGAGAGAGAGAGAATGAAAAGAGAATGAGAGGAAGAGAGAAGGGAAGAGAGAAAGAAAAACTAAGAGGTAGAAAGAGAGATAAAGAGGGCGAAAGAGTGAAAGTAAAAGTAAAGAGAGAGAAAAAAAACAAAAGATAGGGACAGCAAAGGACAAATAGAAGAGAAGTTGCAGTCAAAAAGTAGAAAAGAGGTAGAGAATAAAGTTAAATGGACAGGTGAGAAATTAATGGATAGAAATAGATAAAACATGGCAGATTGAAATAGCCTCATAATCAGGAAAGCTAAAGATACTGGAAAAATTACAAGCAGACCCAAAAATTCACAGTGAAAGATGCAGTGAGTAAAAGTGTGGGACAATGACAGATTCGGAGAATTGAAGCACCGACGGGAGTTAAGCATGCTCAGCTCCCAAAAGGAACGGGGGCGAAAATTCGACAAAGAAAGGGAGTGAAACAATGACGTTGGAGATGAGAGAGAGAGATGAGAGAGCGAGAGAGAAGAAAGCGAGAGAAAGATAGAAGAGAGAGAGAGAGCGAGAAGGAGGTGAAGAGTGAGAGAGAGAGAGTGAGAGAGAGAGAAAAGACAGGGATACCTGCTAAGCTTCTTGAACAATCTGACAGCTGTCAAAGGGTAAAGGTTCGTTTCATGAACAAGTAAAAAAAAGCAATGATGATTTTTAGATGAGGGGAGGCCTCGAGGGGGAGGAGGAGCGAAGTGAGCAGGAGGAGGATCGCAGAGTCAAGCTTCTGCTGACTTGGGGGTTCTTTCATTGTTAGTACCCCCTTTCTCTGTTTCTCTGTTTCTCTTCCACCTACTCTCTCTCTGACCTTTTGTCTTTCTCCGTATCTCGCGTTCTCATGCGCACTCTCTATATCTCCATTCCCTTTCCTAATCCCTTACTCTCTCCTTTTCCCTCTCGACTCTCTGGCTGTCCGTTTTTTCGCCATCTTTCTCCGTGTGTCGCAATTGCTATCTCGCTCTTATTCTCTCTTCTCTCTCTCTCTCTCACTGCCCCTATCTTTTCTCTCCAATGCTTAGCTTGTTCTACCATCACACTCTAGTTTCCTCTCTCGGCCTTATCTTGCTGTTCCCTTTGAACTCTCCTTGACGTTTTGGTTCCTTTCATCCTCTGTTCCTCGATATCTTTCTCTATCTCTGTTGTTCAATCTCCTTATCCTGTTCCCTTTTCTCTCCATCTTATAACCTCCCCATTATTTCTACACTTTTCACTCTTTATCTCACTCTCACTCACTCTCTCTCACTCTTTCTCTCTCTCTCTCTCTGCTAGGTCTCTCTCTCTCTCTCTGCTCGGTCTGCCTCTCTCTCTCTCTCGCTCTCTCTCTGCTTGGTCTGCCTCTATCTCTCTATCTCTCTCTCTCTCTCTCTCTCTCTCTCTCTCTTTCTACCTTTCTCTATGTTCTACTCACCTTTATGAAGTGGCTTCTGTTGTGTTAGACGTCCGCCTTGTCGTTCGTCGCCACTCATGAACAGCAGTGATGTAACAAGGGCTAAAGATAGAGAGAGAGAGAGAGGAAAGATATAAAGGGAGAGAGTGAGAGGTAGAGAAAGAAAGAGAGAAAGAGAGAGAAAGAGAGAAGGAGAGATATAGAGAAAAGCAAGAAAAATGGAAGGAGAAGGAGGGAGAGAGTGAGAGAGTTGAGAGAGAAAGAGAGATATAAAGAGAGAGAGAAATAGAGAGATATTACAAAAAAAAGTTGCTGTTCACCGCCCCAAAGAAGGAGGTAGAGCAGTGGGCGCTTGAGCCGATGAAGAGCGTGTTTGAGTCTTGCTGTCGTCTTATAACCCGCAGCATGAGTACTAGGCCTTGGGAAGGAGAGATGTAGCTAAGAGAGAGAGAACAGAGACAGAGAGAGCAAGGCAGAGAGACAGAGCGAGAGAGAGAGAGAGAGAGAGAGCGAGAGCGAAAGGCAACCATCTGAGCCATGTAAAGGGAACACCGTGCACACGATAATAGGCTTGGGCAAAGAAAAAGAGCCGGAGGATAGATTTGGGAGCGAGAGTCAACGGCCAAAAATACTGAGCCGTTATTGTTGTTGTTGTTGCAGTTTTTCCTTGTCAATTTCAAAGGAGAAGTCAGGAGAGATGGCCAGAAGATCAGAGGAAGAAGAAGAAGAAGAAGGAAAGGACAGCAGCTCAAGGAATGAGAGAAGAAAACACCAAAGCCACTGGATATTGCATCTTGTGCATATATGTTAAGACCTCGAGTTTGACTTCGAGTTTCTCTCTCTCTCTCTCTCTCTCTCTCTCTCTCTCTCTGCTTGACATCTTACTTAGTTAGCAGGTGTACTGTAAAGCGTAGGCGAATTTCTCAAAGTCAAAATGTGTCATCATTTTTGAAAACAGTGGGATTGGAGGGAAATGGATATTATAGAGAGCGAGAAAGAGAATATGTAAGAGAGAGAGGGTGAAAGAGAGAGAGAGAGGAGATAGAGAGAGAGAGAGAGAGAGAGAGAGAGAGAGAGAGAGTGGGCGCCAGAAGAGTTAGCGCCCACTCTCTCTCCCTCTATCCGAGTGGGGTCCAACCCAAGGGCTCGGCTCTGTTCCCGATTGGACCCGATTACTTAATCCCCATATGCAATATGTTCACAATGTATTGTGCTTTTGATGTGAGAATTCGCTAAACAAGACGGTAGAAAAGTGTGGAGGATTTCGTGTGAAAAATTATGTTTAAAAAACTTTGTTTTTGCATTATAGGTGGCAATGTTTCAAGGGCCCGAAAAGTGCGGGCTGCCGGTATCTCTCTCACCCTCTTTCTCTCTCTCGCTCACCCTCTTTCTCTCACCCTCTTTCACTCTCTTTATCCCTCTGTCTTTCTCTCTCAACCTCTTCCCCTCAATGTGCAGACGTGTCAACAATGAATGCCCGAATATGCAGAAAGGGAGGCTTATGCACGGAAGCAACACGTTCTTCTTCAAAGATGTCACTGCATTTTTTTTCTTTCTCTCCCTCCCTCTCTTTCTCTCACTTTCTCTCATTCTTTTTCTTTCTCAATTTCTCTTTCTCTTTCGCTCTTTCTCATTCTCTCTCTCTTTCTTTCTCTCTTTATTTCTTACTCTCCTTTACACACCCGAATCGCGCGCTTGCGCATTGCCTTTTTACGGAATCACGAGAGCAGAAGAGAAGTTTCTTGTGGTGTGGTCTTTTTTTTCTTTATATAAACTTTTCTTATTTATCCTGTCTCTCTCACTCTGCATATATATATATATATTTTTTCCACTTTTCCGTTTCTTCTTTCTTTCCCTCTCTCTAACATTCAGTCTATCTCTCGCCCTCTTTCACTCTCCCTCTCTTCTCTAAAGACATGCCTTCATGGCAAGCACAGTCATCATCCGAGACTCCTTTCTGGCAACTCTTCTATGACCACGTTTCCGAAGAAGAACACTAAGTGTACACACACAAGCAAACAATTATTCCTGTCCATGATTCCGCATCTCACGCCTGAGGGAAAGTTGATGGAATAAGCGCCTCGCTGAAGCAAAACCTGACGATTGTAAGGCGCTCGATTTTATATACAACCAGTTAAAATAAATGTACCAGCTTGTGGATCAAGCCGTAAATTCGCGGTTTCATTAAGGTCCTTTGCTTTCGAGTCGCTTCGTTGAAAATGCTGCCGGGATCTTTTTAATGTTTCAATTAGAATTTTTATGGTTTATATCACTGATGGCTTCATACGTAGACTCACATCAATGAATTAAATAAGATTTATCAGAATTAATTTATATATGTAAAACAATTACGAATTGTTCTCTCAATTACGAGAACTTTTTAACTCTCTTTTTATAATTATTTAATAAGATCATAAATTTTTATGCATTAAAATTTTTTTTTTACTGTAAGATGTAAAATGAATGTTGTGCTCTCCGCAGAAAGTGGTGTGCTCTTCAGCGGGGTTAGACGGTGATATCCTTTGTCGTCGTCGAGCCTCACCTCCTAGAATGTAGTGAGACATAAGAGGAAGAGAATGTGTAAGTGCACATGGGTACATTCATAGCAACAAGAGACTCTTCGTAGTAGGGATAGAGAGAGAAAGAAAGAGAGTGAGAGTGAGTGATAGAGAACAGAGAGATTGAAAGAGAAAGAAAGAGAGTGAGAGAGATGAGAGATAGAGAGTGAGAAAGCAATACGCAAGTTGAGAAGTCTGCACACTCCAAGCCCCTTTTGACCAAGCCGGAGGAGGTAGTGAAAGACTAACTATCAGCGTAACGAAGAAAAAACGGCTTACCCATAAGGGGTGAAGGGTTACGGTTGTCGAGGAAATGAGAAACTCTTTGTCAGATCACAAGGGCGTTTGTAAAACAGGGTTTCAAAAAAAAATTCTCCCGTAAACCACTCCTTCCCGTTTCCTAATGCTGTATTGTCTCTCTTTCTCTCTCTTTCTCGCTCTCTCTTCCTCTCTCTTTTCTCTCTCACATTTTCCATTTCTCTCCCTCACTCTTCCTCTTAACAGGCAAGTTCGGCTCGATTACGTGCGGACACCCCGTAAAATGACCTGTTGAAAGGAAAGGACGATGTTTTTTTGCAACAACGCTTGCCTCAATCTTTGTCACGTTGTACAAAGTCTCTCTCTCTCTCATTCTCTCTGGCTCCTGCTGACCTCAGGGTGCTCTCACACCCTTTCATGTGTGGAGAGGGCCACTAGAGCACTCTGGAGTAGAGCGAGAGTGAATGAGTGAGGTTTGTAGGAGTAAACGATATGCCTCTCTCCCCACTTCTCGCTCCTGTGTATGCGTACTATGTCTGAATCAGTCGCCATTGCTGAGACAGAGAGAGAAACAGAGACAGAGAGAGAGCGCGAGAGATAGAGAGGGAGAGAGAGAAAGAGAGAAGGACAAGTAGAGGAGACTGGGAGAGAGAGAGAGCAAAAGAGAGATCCAAATAGAATAGTACCCCGGGGGTACTAATAAAGAAAATACGTTATATACATATGAAGAGAGAAAGAGAAATCAGGGAGATAGGGATGGACGCAGTTGAGTCACCTGCCGGCTTCATCTTTTAATTACAGACTGATTTAATTACAGAGTGATGTTAGAAGAGTCACTAGTAAGCTGGGGTTTGAAAGGTCGAGGCTTCTTTTGATATTTGAATCTATTTTGCACATTTGTGATTGACGGGAAACCAAAAGATCGACGTGACAAGCAGATTGGACACCAGAGAGCATATTGCATATAAAAAAAGAATCCCTCGGGGCTGCAACCACAATTTACACTGTCAAATATACATAGAACACGGGCCAGCGGATACAAAGGTTTACATCAATTTGTGACTGGGAGGGGCGGCTTCTGTTTATATGCGCCCCCGAGGCGCGTCCGAGAGCGCCTAAATACATTTTGTACGTTACTTGAATGACAACAAGTGTGAGGAATTCTCGACGCTTCTCATTTTAGCAAGCCATGTACGTCGACATTGCGGACAGGTTAGAGGCTCTCCGCGTCTTCCCTTGACCTTATCTCATCTCCTTCTCCCTCTCTCTCCCAATCTTTCTCCTATCTCTCTAAATCTCGCTCCCCTGTCTCTCACTCCCTCTTCACTCTCTTTCTCTCATTATCTAAATCCTCCCCCTCTCTCAACTTTCCTCTCTATCTCGATCACTCTCCTATCTCTTTCTCTCACTGTCACTCTCCTCTCTTTCCTTCATCACTATCTCTCTTTCTTTCCATCCATATCGTATCCCTCTCTCAATAACTCTCCTATCTCTATCTCTATCTCTATCTCTATCTCTATCTCTATCTCTATCTCTATCTCTATCTCTATCTCTATCTCTATCTCTATCTCTATCTCTATCTCTATCTCTATCTCTATCTCTATCTCTATCTCTATCTCTATCTCTATCTCTATCTCTATCTCTATCTCTATCTCTATCTCTATCTCTATCTCTATCTCTATCTCTATCTCTATCTCTATCTCTATCTCTATCTCTATCTCTATCTCTATCTCTCTCCCTCTCCCCCCTCTCTCTCTCGCTCTCATTCTCTCTCTCTGTTGAGCAATCCTCTCTCTCTCTCACTCTCTTGCCCACTATCTCTCTCTCACTCTCTCTCTCCCTCTCTCTCTCTCCCTCTCTCTCTCTCTCTCCAGCTACTACAATGTCTACTCCTGGAGCGGAGTAGCGGCCCTCACCTTCTTCGTTTATCCATTCGCGATCGCCGCGTCCGTTTATCTGCTCCTCTCACTGCGAGACGACCCAACGCATTTCCGCCTTCTAAGCTCCGCCCACCCGTCCGCAGATCCGGCCTTCCGAATACTCATCGCCGTCAAAAGTGTATAATTATATTTATTATTTAATAAAATATATGCATATTTCAAAATACAATCTTCATAGCAGTTAATATAGAAAAAGAATTGTAAAAAAAAATTAAAATCCGAATTGTCTGTTGCCAGCCACGGTGGGAATTGCATGTGGCGTCGCTCAGCTCCTCGAATCGGCGACTTACCGTAGTCCCATCGCACTAAAAATCAATGTCATCGCGATCGAAGCAGCCGCAGACGTCGCTACGGGGCTCGTTCCGCTCCTCGCCGCACATCGCGCGTTCGCTGCGGCGCTTTCGCCTCAGGACCTAGCAAGAGTGCGCGGGAAATTTGAATTACTTGTCGTGGAGATGAATTGGTAGAAATATGGAAGAAAAATTGTTATGATAAAAAAAGTCAAATTTCCCGCGAAATCTCTCCAGGTCGTGAAGGGATTTGTCATGCACATTTAAGGGAGTACGCAGCTATTTGAATTCTTCATGACCATTAATGTACATATATTATTACATGAAGACACTCACTCCGCTCCGGACGACGGGCGCCATTCTCTTCACTTCTCTTCACGTCTGCCTGCTCTTCCGCTACTTCAACAATGTCATCGAATTTCGAAACGAATCTTATCTCGAGCATCCCTTTGGCTACACTCTCGTACATCATATTCGGCCGGTTATTGAATGAAAAAGGGGAATTGAAAGAGTTGGGAGAAAGAGGGTGAGAGGGTGAGAGAGAGGGCAGAGATAGAGAGACAATTCGAGAGAATGAGGGATGGAAGAGACATGGATTGAGAGGGCAGAGGAGAAAGTGATTCCTTATTGAGAGTGAAAACAATATTTATTAAGAAAGGAAAAAAAATTAAATCACTAGGATGAGCTCTACATTGCGTTCATCGGCGACATAGGCAAGATGCTCACGGCATCGTCCGCTTGCGTTGTCGCCATCGTACTCATGATTATTAATCAGGTTAGGGGAAAGGAAGAGAAAGGGATAAAAAATATTTCAAATTAACATTTTCGACTGAAACATTCTTCCGCTATGCAATTTCAATTTGACGCGATTAGCCACGAGCTGGCAAGACTTGTGTCTTGTTCAGGGATGTCCAAAGTGGGCGCAGCCCGCAGTTGAAAATCGGGCGGGTTTTTTTCAATCGTGGGTTGCGCCTAATTTTAATTTTCAACTCCATGCATCTAAAAAATAGCTGCGGTATCGGACCATCAGACACGCTCTCTCCTCTCAGCCCGTCGTGACTCGCGCCGACGTCAGCCTCGCCGTGTACGCCGTGCTCGAGACGGTGCTGCTCTTCTCGTCGCAGGCCTTCTTCTGGCACGTCTCATTCAATCCAAGCCACAACAACATCGGCCTGCATAGCGTGCTCGTCAACAAGGCGTCTTCTTCTCTTCTTTTTTCCTTTTCTTTTTGCTCTTTGTAACTTCTGGTTTGGCCCCTTTCTTGCTGGCTTTTTTTTAAAATAAAAAATTAGCTTTTCTGCCCCTGCCTTGCTGACCACGAGGCCTGACAGATGCATTTGGTAATAATGGAAACGTGATTAATGAAATTATATAAATAAATAAATAAATAAACCTTCTTCCAAACTTCCAGAAGCTCTGGACGGACTTTCTGCTCGTCCTGGGCGGGCCTCTCTTCCTCTTCGTGTTCGCCCGATCGCTCTTTGTTCTGCCGTGCAAGCCGGCTGTCAGATCGGAGCAGGTCGCAACGACGATGAGGTCAAACCGGAAGGGGGCGGCACCTAAGTTTGAAAAGGGCGGGACCAAAATTTGAAGGGACGTAGCCAAAATTCCAAAGGGGCGGGGCCAACATTCCGTAGAAGCGGGGCCGAAATTTGCATCTTGATGGTGGTAGGCCTAGAAATCTCTGGCAACGACGAAAGTAGTTTAAGAAATTGATGAGGATAATAATTTCTCGAACTATTAACCTAGCCTCTAATTTTAAGTCCATTTGTCTTTAAAAAAGAAGTCATTTAATATTAAAGTATTTATTGATTTCTGTCCAAAGCTCGATTACCCATGGCAATTGTTTCCCTAACGGAATAATCCTCCACTGTTCAGCGGCGGCAAGCAGCTCTCGAATCGGGGAGCAATGCCGGCTTCGACCTCATAAACGTGTGAGAATTATCGCCAACATGAATTTGGCGAATGACATATCTATTAATAAAAACTTCAATTTGCATTATCAAGGCCTTCTCATTGTGCGATAAAATTCTCACAAGCACACATTCCGACATTCTGTAGCAAAGGCGAAATTGAAGGGGCAGGAGAACAATGGATATTTCTTGCCATATAACTTCAATTTCTCATCGTATAGATCTTAATGCTTTTTTTACACTTACCAATAAACGAGAATATAATATTTTGTGATCTCGGGAATCTTTTCTCATTTGTACCAAGTCAAAATCAAATGTCAAACGGAACAAATTTAGTCGAGAGGAACGGTTCTGGGCAATGGTGGGAGTTGGAGAGAACGAAGCGAGCAAAGGCTTAACGGTAGAGGTAAACGGAAGCGTGGTGGTTACGGAGCTCCTCGAGGTTTCCCTGCAATTCAAAATGAAACGAATTTTTTTTTAAATAGCTTAATTAATTAAATATCTAATTTAATTGTGAATGTATTGAACGATGTTTTTTATTTATTCGATGGATTTTTTTTAATGGAAAAGGCTTCGGTTACCTCGGTGCCGTTGCCAATCTTGGGAAGGTAGACGGGAATCTCGCGGACATCGATGCCCGTCGCGAGATTGGTGGCCGAGCCCGAGGGACGCGGCTGGTAGAAGCAGGCGCGGCAGCCGTCGTAGTAGAGGCCTCGAAATGTTTTCTTATTCTAACGCTCTCCCATTTTCCACTTCTTTAGAAGAGCTTGGTTGTTCCGGAATTCTCCCTCCCTCTACAGATTTTAACACGTATGCCTTGCTCGCTCGCAACCTTTGCTGGGTTACCTGTTCTGGTTTACCCTTATACTAGAGAATTTGCTCTAATTTAATTGCTTATGCCATGTGCATCTCGCTGCCTTTCCATCCAATTGCATATGCTCCGCTTGCACAACAAACCACGGTCGGCATCGTAGAATGCTGGCCGTCCGCTGTACTGCTTGGCGACGTGATCGGGCGCCTCGTATCGAGAGCCGTAACCATGCCCGTAGTACTTCTTCTCCAGGTCGAAAGGCGCCGGGGCCACCTGGTTTCCCTGGTAAAGTTGGTGCGCGGGCGCCTGGTACTGCTGCGAGGGAAGGACGCGTTGCGGAAGACCATATACGGACGACTGAATTAGTAAAATTGATTTTTTTAATTGAAAAATATATTTAGAAATACACATTGCTATTTAATAATATAAAAAATATTTTTTATTTAATGTTTTTTTTTATTTTAATGGTTTTCTTTTTATTTTATTGTTTTTTTTCTTTTTTGTGTCTCGTACGCTCGCCAGATGGATGGCCGTGTTGACATTCGACGATGGCGCATCCGAAAAGTAGAAAGCGCGGTGGCCATCGTAGTAGATGCCTAGAGAAGAGAGAGTATTGATGCCTTAACATGAACAAGAAAGGATCCGACTTTGCACCCTCATAAGGCAGACATGAGAATGGTTGCCCTTTGTCTTTCGCAACCATCATTCCACTCCTCCCTCCGACTCGCATCCGGTCGGCAGGCATCCCATCTCTCATATCCCTCAATCACCCATGACCCTTGACGGCGTCGTCGAAGGCCGGCCGGCCCGCGTACTCCGCAGCCACGTGCGACGGAGCCTCGTGGCGGTGGTTCAGAGCGACGTGGTGAGGAGGACCCTGAAAGTAGATAAACGAATGTTAATCAATAATTTCACGATTGGATCTTAAAATATAAAAGTATATATCAATATATATCTATATATATATATATATCAATCTATAAAAGAATTCGATTTTGTTTTTCAAAGGCATCCCACTTAAATGCCCTGGCGCTCGACGGCCGTCTCAACGTTCCTCTCGTGGTAGTCGAAGAAGTACGCACGCTGACCGTCAAAGTAGAGTCCTGCAACGGGCATCAATTGTACTGAGTTCTTTTTATAATTTGTTCTTTTTTTCTTCAGATTGCAAGGGACATGAAAGAATTTGAGCTTATTTGTTAGATTATATTCTAGGACATCGATTCGGGGGAGGGCGAAAGTGCTGGAGAAGCCATAAACTAACAGCAGACTGGTAGTCCATTTTCGCGAGAGCGAAAGAAGTTTTCGTTGATCAGGAGACGGCGGGATATAATGAAAAAATGATTGATCCTAGCCCTTTCATACTCTTTCAAATTGCAGAAAAATTTGCAATTTAAATGCACAAACCAGTTTTTTTTGCGTGGGTTTTTGGCAATTGTACTTACATTATGTACGTGCAAATTCCGAATATTACGAATGCACTTTTCTGCTATAAACCTTTCCTTCTCGATCGCACCAAAGGTTATGAAGCATGTTGATAAAGTGTTCAAGAATAACTTACCTAGATTTCTAGTAGAAATCACTGAACAATGGAATGACGAAAGGGCAGGCAAATGAACATCACGTGAAGAGTGAGGAAGAGTTCCTATCAATTAGATAAAGAAAACGATGACATTCGCTTAATGTCTTTAATCTTAAAAGTTTTATTGAAATCTTATGTTAGACATGATAATGCCATAAAGTGAGCCAAATGATAATGATAATGTTTAACGCACGGCGTATACTCAAATTCCAACTTTCCAACTTTCTTCGCTAACATATTTTCACATGGCCATGTTCAGCGAAGAAAGTTGGAAAGTTGGAATTTTTGTTGCTATCTGTATAATAAATACGTCTGCAATGTTCACGTTGATTGAAGTCGAACAATGATTCTTTCTTTTTTGAGGTTAAAATGCTGTTGCAAATTTTAAGTGTTTCATATTGAAAAAATAATACCCTCATTCCAGTAGAACTATATAATAAATATGTCTGCAATGTTCGCGTTGACAGTGATAATATTTGCCATGTCGCTTTGTAACATTATGGTCTGCACCATAGTCAAAAGGTTCGAGGCACGAATGACAGCTCTCAAGCGTCTCTCTTTTAAAAAAAAATCTACTAGTGATGTAGTACTACGACATTGGCAGCTTCTACAGGAAATTTGTGGGCATAAACGACATTGGCATTGGAATCCAACGAAACGTTTTGCGCGACAATAAGAGAAGATTTAATTTGTGTACAAATCGGAATTCGGAATAGAATAAAGGTCGGAATTCCGATACACCCCTGTTAACTACTTTCACGATTGATAAAAAAAAACACCCAAAACCAACGTTTTCCTTGGTTTTCCATCCATGACCATCACCAGTGGCCATCGCCAAAAGAGGATTCCTTCCGATCTCATTGACAACCAAAGTCTTTGCTGCTTTTAGCTATGCATGCCGACAATATGTGTCGCCTTTCCAGTTTTCAATCCCATTTGTAAGGGCAGAGGTGCTCAACGATATGGAGGCACCGAGGTTCGAACCTGGGACCACCTACACATGAGTCGGCTTCTATACCACTGAGCTACACCACCGAAACGTGCTTCGTTGGCTACTCGGTTCACATCCACCACTCATGCTATGAAAGATTCAGAATTACGGTGCTTTCCAATATATATATATATACAGATGTATGCCAGCACGGCAATATGATTGCAAAGTGAAAGGGTGACAAATACTGTCGGCACGCATAGCTCGGAGTTAGTTACACATTATGTAAGTAGGCAATGTGTGATGGTAAACAATTTACGCCCACACTAAATGAGCAATTAGACAGTTCAGCGTAACATAAGTTTTTAAGGCTGCACTCCCACCCCCCCCCCCCCCCCAACTATTGACAGATTACCGCAGATCTATTTTCAACTGTTATGTGTTAACTTTAAAACATAAATCACACAACAGGTGACAATGACTCAAACAAAACTTGCTAAAGGTTACTCTGAGAATATCATGATGACTGCAATTCTAAATTGCTAATTTTGAGTACAATTTAAAAGCGAATGACATCGTCGGCCACGGTGTAGCTGCCAATTTTCTTTGAAAATGGCGGCAATATTCAAAGTAGAGAATATTGTTAATTTCCTCAGGGCAGAGGTTTACGTATGCGTAGGTGTTCGATATGACAACGGATCTTACTTTTCTGAAGGCAGATAAGATCTTCGGATTGACAGAAGACTGCTACTCTGTCATCAATGGCTTTTTTCAATATATTATACCGGTTCATTCTCTCCTTAGGTTTACATGAAACATTTCTCTGCTAATAACGCTCTAAAATATTTATTCATGTATTTTAACATTATTACCATTTTCTTGGCTACAATTCAATTTCTTTATCTTCATGGACAGAAATAACGTCATTTTATGCTGTAATAATGTCACGCGAAGACTTCAGTTGAAAATATTGATTTCACTATTTCTGATCTCGTTCTCATCATCATATGCCAATAACCGCAGCTGAATGCTCGTCAGGTGAGAAGACTTCTTCTTCCGGTTCAAGTACGGTGCCATTCGAGGCGGAAGCAGACTCCAGAATGGTGGAGGTTTCATTTGTGAAGGTTTCAGACGGCTTGTGCCTGACATTTGTGAAGGTTTCGGACGATGGGGCCGTAACAATTGTGAAGGTTTCAGACAATGGGGCCTTGGCATTTCTGAAGGTTTCAGACGATGGGGACCTGACATTTGTGAAGGTTTCAGACGATGGGGCCGTAACAATTGTGAAGGTTTCAGACAATGGGGCCTTGGCATTTCTAAAGGTTTCAGACGATGGGGACCTGACAATTGTGAAGGTTTCAGACAATGGGGCCCTAACATTTGTGAAGGTTTCAGACGATGGGGCCCTGGCATTCGTGAAGGTTTCAGACGATGGGGCCCTGGCATTCGTGAAGGTTTCAGACGAAGGGGCCCTGACGTTTGTGAAGGTTTCAGACGATGGGGCCGTAACAATTGTGAAGGTTTCAGACAATGGGGCCTTGGCATTTCTGAAGGTTTCAGACGATGGGGACCTGACATTTGTGAAGGTTTCAGACGATGGGGCCGTAACAATTGTGAAGGTTTCAGACAATGGGGCCTTGGCATTTCTGAAGGTTTCAGACGATGGGGACCTGACATTTGTGAAGGTTTCAGACGATGGGGCCGTAACAATTGTGAAGGTTTCAGACAATGGGGCCTTGGCATTTCTGAAGGTTTCAGACGATGGGGACCTGACAATTGTGAAGGTTTCAGACAATGGGGCCCTAACATTTGTGAAGGTTTCAGACGATGGGGCCCTGGCATTCGTGAAGGTTTCAGACGAAGGGGCCCTGACGTTTGTGAAGGTTTCAGACGATGGGGCGCTTACATTTGTGAAGGCTTCAGAAGATGGGGCCCTGACAACTGTGAAGGTTTCAGACAATGGGGCCTTGGCATTTCTGAAGGTTTCAGACGATGGGGACCTGACATTTGTGAAGGTTTCAGACGATGGGGCCCTGACGATTCTGAAGGTTTCTGACGATGGGGCATTAACATTTGTGAAGGATTCAGACGATGAGGCCTTGGCATTTCTAAAGGTTTCAGACGATGGGGACCTGACAATTGTGAAGGTTTCAGACAATGGGGCCTTGGCATTTCTGAAGGTTTCAGACGATGGGGACCTGACATTTGTGAAGGTTTCAGACGATGGGGACCTGACATTTGTGAAGGTTTCAGACGATGGGGCCGTAACAATTGTGAAGGTTTCAGACAATGGGGCCTTGGCATTTCTGAAGGTTTCAGACGATGGGGACCTGACATTTGTGAAGGTTTCAGACAATGGGGCCTTGGCATTTCTGAAGGTTTCAGACGATGGGGACCTGACAATTGTGAAGGTTTCAGACAATGGGGCCCTAACATTTGTGAAGGTTTCAGACGATGGGGCCCTGGCATTCGTGAAGGTTTCAGACGAAGGGGCCCTGACGTTTGTGAAGGTTTCAGACGATGGAGACCTGACATTTGTGAAGGTTTCAGACGATGGGGCCGTAACAATTGTGAAGGTTTCAGACAATGGGGCCTTGGCATTTCTGAAGGTTTCAGACGATGGGGACCTGACATTTGTGAAGGTTTCAGACGATGGGGCCCTGACGATTCTGAAGGTTTCTGACGATGGGGCATTAACATTTGTGAAGGATTCAGACGATGAGGCCTTGGCATTTCTAAAGGTTTCAGACGATGGGGACCTGACATTTGTGAAGGTTTCAGACGATGGGGCCGTAACAATTGTGAAGGTTTCAGACAATGGGGCCTTGGCATTTCTGAAGGTTTCAGACGATGGGGACCTGACATTTGTGAAGGTTTCAGACGATGGGGCCCTGACGATTCTGAAGGTTTCTGACGATGGGCCATTAACATTTGTGAAGGATTCAGACGATGAGGCCTTGGCATTTCTGAAGGTTTCAGACGATGGGGACCTGACATTTGTGAAGGTTTCAGACGATGGGGCCGTAACAATTGTGAAGGTTTCAGACAATGGGGCCTTGGCATTTCTGAATGTTTCAGACGATGGGGACCTGACATTTGTGAAGGTTTCAGACGATGGGGCCCTGACGATTCTGAAGGTTTCTGACGATGGGGCATTAACATTTGTGAAGGATTCAGACGATGAGGCCCTGACATTGTTGAAGGTTGCAGAAGATGGGGCCCTGCCATTTTTGAAGGTTTCAGATGATGGGGCGCTTACATTTGTGAAGGTTTCAGAAGATGGGGCCCTGACAACTGTGCAGGTTTCAGACAATGGGGCCCGGACATTTGAGAAGGTTTCAGACAATGGGGCCTTGACATTTGTGAAGGTTTCAGACGATGGGGCCCTGACAATTGTGAAGGTTTCAGACAATGGGGCCCTAACATTTGTGAAGGTTTCAGACGATGGGGCCCTGGCATTCGTGAAGGTTTCAGACGATGGGGCCCTGGCATTCGTGAAGGTTTCAGACGATGGGGCCCTGTCATTTGTGAATGTTTCAGACGACGGTGCCCAGACATTTGTGAAGGTATCAGACGATGGGGCCCTGGCATTCGTGAAGGTTTCAGGCGATGGGGCTCTGACATTTGTGAAGGTTTCAGACGATGGGGCCCTGACATTTGTGAAGGTTTCAGACGATGGGGTCGTAACAATTGTGAAGGTTTCAGACAATGGGGCCTTGGCATTTCTGAAGGTTTCAGACGATGGGGACCTGACATTTGTGAAGGTTTCAGACGATGGGGCCCTGACGATTCTGAAGGTTTCTGACGATGGGGCATTAACATTTGTGAAGGATTCAGACGATGAGGCCCTGACATTGTTGAAGGTTGCAGAAAATGGGGCGCTGCCATTTTTGAAGGTTTCAGACGATGGGGCACTTACATTTGTGAAGGCTTCAGAAGATGGGGCCCTGACAACTGTGAAGGTTTCAGACAATGGGGCCCGGACATTTGAGAAGGTTTCAGACAATTGGGCCTTAACATTTGTGAGGGTTTCAGACGATGGGGCCCTGACATTTGTGAAGGTTTCAGACGATGGGGCCCTGGCATTCGTGAAGGTTTCAGACGATGGGGCCCTGACATTTCTGAAGGTTGCAGAAGATGGGGCCCTGACATTTGTGAAGGTTTCAGACGATGGGGCCCTGGCATTCGTGAAGGTTTCAGACGATGGGGCCCTGGCATTCGTGAAGGTTTCAGACGATGGGGCCCTGGCATTCGTGAAGGTATCAGACGATGGGGCCCTGGCATTCGTGAAGGTTTCAGGCGATGGGGCTCTGACATTTGTGAAGGTTTCAGACGATGGGGCCCTGACATTTGTGAAGGTTTCAGACGATGGGGTCGTAACAATTGTGAAGGTTTCAGACAATGGGGCCTTGGCATTTCTGAAGGTTTCAGACGATGGGGACCTGACATTTGTGAAGGTTTCAGACGATATGGCCCTGACGATTCTGAAGGTTTCTGACGATGGGGCATTAACATTTGTGAAGGATTCAGACGATGAGGCCCTGACATTGTTGAAGGTTGCAGAAGATGGGGCCCTGCCATTTTTGAAGGTTTCAGACGATGGGGCGCTTACATTTGTGAAGGTTTCAGAAGATGGGGCCCTGACAACTGTGCAGGTTTCAGACAATGTGGCCCGGACATTTAAGAAGGTTTCAGACAATGGGGCCTTGACATTTGTGAAGGTTTCAGACGATGGGGCCCTGACAATTGTGAAGGTTTCAGACAATGGGGCCCTAACATTTGTGAAGGTTTCAGACGATGGGGCCCTGGCATTCGTGAAGGTTTCAGACGATGGGGCCCTGGCATTCGTGAAGGTTTCAGACGAAGGGGCCCTGACGTTTGTGAAGGTTTCAGACGATGGGGCCGTAACAATTGTGAAGGTTTCAGACAATGGGGCCTTGGCATTTCTGAAGGTTTCAGACGATGGGGACCTGACATTTGTGAAGGTTTCAGACGATGGGGCCGTAACAATTGTGAAGGTTTCAGACAATGGGGCCTTGGCATTTCTGAAGGTTTCAGACGATGGGGACCTGACATTTGTGAAGGTTTCAGACGATGGGGCCGTAACAATTGTGAAGGTTTCAGACAATGGGGCCTTGGCATTTCTGAAGGTTTCAGACGATGGGGACCTGACAATTGTGAAGGTTTCAGACAATGGGGCCCTAACATTTGTGAAGGTTTCAGACGATGGGGCCCTGGCATTCGTGAAGGTTTCAGACGAAGGGGCCCTGACGTTTGTGAAGGTTTCAGACGATGGAGACCTGACATTTGTGAAGGTTTCAGACGATATGGCCCTGACGATTCTGAAGGATTCAGACGATGAGGCCCTGACATTGTTGAAGGTTGCAGAAGATGGGGCCCTGCCATTTTTGAAGGTTTCAGACGATGGGGCGCTTACATTTGTGAAGGTTTCAGAAGATGGGGCCCTGACAATTGTGAAGGTTTCAGACAATGGGGCCCTAACATTTGTGAAGGTTTCAGACGATGGGGCCCTGGCATTCGTGAAGGTTTCAGACGATGGGGCCCTGGCATTCGTGAAGGTTTCAGACGAAGGGGCCCTGACGTTTGTGAAGGTTTCAGACGATGGGGCCGTAACAATTGTGAAGGTTTCAGACAATGGGGCCTTGGCATTTCTGAAGGTTTCAGACGATGGGGACCTGACATTTGTGAAGGTTTCAGACGATGGGGCCGTAACAATTGTGAAGGTTTCAGACAATGGGGCCTTGGCATTTCTGAAGGTTTCAGACGATGGGGACCTGACATTTGTGAAGG
The DNA here is from genome assembly GCA_945643635.1 of Allodiplogaster sudhausi. NCBI lineage: Eukaryota > Metazoa > Nematoda > Chromadorea > Rhabditida > Diplogasteridae > Allodiplogaster > Allodiplogaster sudhausi. The sequence continues at coordinate 2,139,944 of CALZFC010000051.1, forward strand.
TTTCAGACGATGGGGCCGTAACAATTGTGAAGGTTTCAGACAATGGGGCCTTGGCATTTCTGAAGGTTTCAGACGATGGGGACCTGACAATTGTGAAGGTTTCAGACAATGGGGCCCTAACATTTGTGAAGGTTTCAGACGATGGGGCCCTGGCATTCGTGAAGGTTTCAGACGAAGGGGCCCTGACGTTTGTGAAGGTTTCAGACGATGGAGACCTGACATTTGTGAAGGTTTCAGACGATGGGGCCGTAACAATTGTGAAGGTTTCAGATAATGGGGCCTTGGCATTTCTGAAGGTTTCAGACGATGGGGACCTGACATTTGTGAAGGTTTCAGACGATGGGGCCCTGACGATTCTGAAGGTTTCTGACGATGGGGCATTAACATTTGTGAAGGATTCAGACGATGAGGCCTTGGCATTTCTAAAGGTTTCAGACGATGGGGCCTTGGCATTTCTGAAGGTTTCAGACGATGGGGACCTGACATTTGTGAAGGTTTCAGACGATGGGGCCGTAACAATTGTGAAGGTTTCAGACAATGGGGCCTTGGCATTTCTGAAGGTTTCAGACGATGGGGACCTGACATTTGTGAAGGTTTCAGACGATGGGGCCGTAACAATTGTGAAGGTTTCAGACAATGGGGCCTTGGCATTTCTGAAGGTTTCAGACGATGGGGACCTGACAATTGTGAAGGTTTCAGACAATGGGGCCCTAACATTTGTGAAGGTTTCAGACGATGGGGCCCTGGCATTCGTGAAGGTTTCAGACGAAGGGGCCCTGACGTTTGTGAAGGTTTCAGACGATGGAGACCTGACATTTGTGAAGGTTTCAGACGATGGGGCCGTAACAATTGTGAAGGTTTCAGACAATGGGGCCTTGGCATTTCTGAAGGTTTCAGACGATGGGGACCTGACATTTGTGAAGGTTTCAGACGATGGGGCCCTGACGATTCTGAAGGTTTCTGACGATGGGCCATTAACATTTGTGAAGGATTCAGACGATGAGGCCTTGGCATTTCTGAAGGTTTCAGACGATGGGGACCTGACATTTGTGAAGGTTTCAGACGATGGGGCCGTAACAATTGTGAAGGTTTCAGACAATGGGGCCTTGGCATTTCTGAAGGTTTCAGACGATGGGGACCTGACATTTGTGAAGGTTTCAGACGATATGGCCCTGACGATTCTGAAGGTTTCTGACGATGGGGCATTAACATTTGTGAAGGATTCAGACGATGAGGCCCTGACATTGTTGAAGGTTGCAGAAGATGGGGCCCTGCCATTTTTGAAGGTTTCAGACGATGGGGCGCTTACATTTGTGAAGGTTTCAGAAGATGGGGCCCTGACAACTGTGCAGGTTTCAGACAATGTGGCCCGGACATTTAAGAAGGTTTCAGACAATGGGGCCTTGACATTTGTGAAGGTTTCAGACGATGGGGCCCTGACAATTGTGAAGGTTTCAGACAATGGGGCCCTAACATTTGTGAAGGTTTCAGACGATGGGGCCCTGGCATTCGTGAAGGTTTCAGACGATGGGGCCCTGGCATTCGTGAAGGTTTCAGACGAAGGGGCCCTGACGTTTGTGAAGGTTTCAGACGATGGGGCCGTAACAATTGTGAAGGTTTCAGACAATGGGGCCTTGGCATTTCTGAAGGTTTCAGACGATGGGGACCTGACATTTGTGAAGGTTTCAGACGATGGGGCCGTAACAATTGTGAAGGTTTCAGACAATGGGGCCTTGGCATTTCTGAAGGTTTCAGACGATGGGGACCTGACATTTGTGAAGGTTTCAGACGATGGGGCCGTAACAATTGTGAAGGTTTCAGACAATGGGGCCTTGGCATTTCTGAAGGTTTCAGACGATGGGGACCTGACAATTGTGAAGGTTTCAGACAATGGGGCCCTAACATTTGTGAAGGTTTCAGACGATGGGGCCCTGGCATTCGTGAAGGTTTCAGACGAAGGGGCCCTGACGTTTGTGAAGGTTTCAGACGATGGAGACCTGACATTTGTGAAGGTTTCAGACGATGGGGCCGTAACAATTGTGAAGGTTTCAGACAATGGGGCCTTGGCATTTCTGAAGGTTTCAGACGATGGGGACCTGACATTTGTGAAGGTTTCAGACGATGGGGCCCTGACGATTCTGAAGGTTTCTGACGATGGGCCATTAACATTTGTGAAGGATTCAGACGATGAGGCCTTGGCATTTCTGAAGGTTTCAGACGATGGGGACCTGACATTTGTGAAGGTTTCAGACGATGGGGCCGTAACAATTGTGAAGGTTTCAGACAATGGGGCCTTGGCATTTCTGAAGGTTTCAGACGATGGGGACCTGACATTTGTGAAGGTTTCAGACGATATGGCCCTGACGATTCTGAAGGTTTCTGACGATGGGGCATTAACATTTGTGAAGGATTCAGACGATGAGGCCCTGACATTGTTGAAGGTTGCAGAAGATGGGGCCCTGCCATTTTTGAAGGTTTCAGACGATGGGGCGCTTACATTTGTGAAGGTTTCAGAAGATGGGGCCCTGACAACTGTGCAGGTTTCAGACAATGTGGCCCGGACATTTAAGAAGGTTTCAGACAATGGGGCCTTGACATTTGTGAAGGTTTCAGACGATGGGGCCCTGACAATTGTGAAGGTTTCAGACAATGGGGCCCTAACATTTGTGAAGGTTTCAGACGATGGGGCCCTGGCATTCGTGAAGGTTTCAGACGATGGGGCCCTGGCATTCGTGAAGGTTTCAGACGAAGGGGCCCTGACGTTTGTGAAGGTTTCAGACGATGGGGCCGTAACAATTGTGAAGGTTTCAGACAATGGGGCCTTGGCATTTCTGAAGGTTTCAGACGATGGGGACCTGACATTTGTGAAGGTTTCAGACGATGGGGCCGTAACAATTGTGAAGGTTTCAGACAATGGGGCCTTGGCATTTCTGAAGGTTTCAGACGATGGGGACCTGACATTTGTGAAGGTTTCAGACGATGGGGCCGTAACAATTGTGAAGGTTTCAGACAATGGGGCCTTGGCATTTCTGAAGGTTTCAGACGATGGGGACCTGACAATTGTGAAGGTTTCAGACAATGGGGCCCTAACATTTGTGAAGGTTTCAGACGATGGGGCCCTGGCATTCGTGAAGGTTTCAGACGAAGGGGCCCTGACGTTTGTGAAGGTTTCAGACGATGGAGACCTGACATTTGTGAAGGTTTCAGACGATGGGGCCGTAACAATTGTGAAGGTTTCAGACAATGGGGCCTTGGCATTTCTGAAGGTTTCAGACGATGGGGACCTGACATTTGTGAAGGTTTCAGACGATGGGGCCCTGACGATTCTGAAGGTTTCTGACGATGGGGCATTAACATTTGTGAAGGATTCAGACGATGAGGCCTTGGCATTTCTAAAGGTTTCAGACGATGGGGACCTGACATTTGTGAAGGTTTCAGACGATGGGGCCGTAACAATTGTGAAGGTTTCAGACAATGAGGCCTTGGCATTTCTGAAGGTTTCAGACGATGGGGACCTGACATTTGTGAAGGTTTCAGACGATGGGGCCCTGACGATTCTGAAGGTTTCTGACGATGGGCCATTAACATTTGTGAAGGATTCAGACGATGAGGCCTTGGCATTTCTGAAGGTTTCAGACGATGGGGACCTGACATTTGTGAAGGTTTCAGACGATGGGGCCCTGACAATTGTGAAGGTTTCAGACAATGGGGCCCTAACATTTGTGAAGGTTTCAGACGATGGGGCCCTGGCATTCGTGAAGGTTTCAGACGATGGGGCCCTGGCATTCGTGAAGGTTTCAGACGAAGGGGCCCTGACGTTTGTGAAGGTTTCAGACGATGGGGCCGTAACAATTGTGAAGGTTTCAGACAATGGGGCCTTGGCATTTCTGAAGGTTTCAGACGATGGGGACCTGACATTTGTGAAGGTTTCAGACGATGGGGCCGTAACAATTGTGAAGGTTTCAGACAATGGGGCCTTGGCATTTCTGAAGGTTTCAGGCGATGGGGACCTGACATTTGTGAAGGTTTCAGACGATGGGGCCGTAACAATTGTGAAGGTTTCAGACAATGGGGCCTTGGCATTTCTGAAGGTTTCAGACGATGGGGACCTGACAATTGTGAAGGTTTCAGACAATGGGGCCCTAACATTTGTGAAGGTTTCAGACGATGGGGCCCTGGCATTCGTGAAGGTTTCAGACGAAGGGGCCCTGACGTTTGTGAAGGTTTCAGACGATGGAGACCTGACATTTGTGAAGGTTTCAGACGATGGGGCCGTAACAATTGTGAAGGTTTCAGACAATGGGGCCTTGGCATTTCTGAAGGTTTCAGACGATGGGGACCTGACATTTGTGAAGGTTTCAGACGATATGGCCCTGACGATTCTGAAGGTTTCTGACGATGGGGCATTAACATTTGTGAAGGATTCAGACGATGAGGCCTTGGCATTTCTAAAGGTTTCAGACGATGGGGACCTGACATTTGTGAAGGTTTCAGACGATGGGCCGTAACAATTGTGAAGGTTTCAGACAATGAGGCCTTGGCATTTCTGAAGGTTTCAGACGATGGGGACCTGACATTTGTGAAGGTTTCAGACGATGGGGCCCTGACGATTCTGAAGGTTTCTGACGATGGGCCATTAACATTTGTGAAGGATTCAGACGATGAGGCCTTGGCATTTCTGAAGGTTTCAGACGATGGGGACCTGACATTTGTGAAGGTTTCAGACGATGGGGCCGTAACAATTGTGAAGGTTTCAGACAATGGGGCCTTGGCATTTCTGAATGTTTCAGACGATGGGGACCTGACATTTGTGAAGGTTTCAGACGATGGGGCCCTGACGATTCTGAAGGTTTCTGACGATGGGGCATTAACATTTGTGAAGGATTCAGACGATGAGGCCCTGACATTGTTGAAGGTTGCAGAAGATGGGGCCCTGCCATTTTTGAAGGTTTCAGACGATGGGGCGCTTACATTTGTGAAGGTTTCAGAAGATGGGGCCCTGACAACTGTGCAGGTTTCAGACAATGGGGCCCGGACATTTGAGAAGGTTTCAGACAATGGGGCCTTGACATTTGTGAAGGTTTCAGACGATGGGGCCCTGACAATTGTGAAGGTTTCAGACAATGGGGCCCTAACATTTGTGAAGGTTTCAGACGATGGGGCCCTGGCATTCGTGAAGGTTTCAGACGATGGGGCCCTGGCATTCGTGAAGGTTTCAGACGATGGGGCCCTGTCATTTGTGAATGTTTCAGACGACGGTGCCCAGACATTTGTGAAGGTATCAGACGATGGGGCCCTGGCATTCGTGAAGGTTTCAGGCGATGGGGCTCTGACAGTTCTGAAGGTTTCAGACGATGGGGCATTGACATTTGTGAAGGTTTCAGACGATGGGGCCCTGACAATTGTGAAGGTTTCAGACAATGGGGCCCTAACATTTGTGAAGGTTTCAGACAATGGGGCCTTGGCATTTCTGAAGGTTTCAGACGATGGGGACCTGACATTTGTGAAGGTTTCAGACGATGGGGCCCTGACGATTCTGAAGGTTTCTGACGATGGGCCATTAACATTTGTGAAGGATTCAGACGATGAGGCCTTGGCATTTCTGAAGGTTTCAGACGATGGGGACCTGACATGTGTGAAGGTTTCAGACGATGGGGCCGTAACAATTGTGAAGGTTTCAGACAATGGGGCCTTGGCATTTCTGAAGGTTTCAGACGATGGGGACCTGACATTTGTGAAGGTTTCAGACGATATGGCCCTGACGATTCTGAAGGTTTCTGACGATGGGGCATTAACATTTGTGAAGGATTCAGACGATGAGGCCCTGACATTGTTGAAGGTTGCAGAAGATGGGGCCCTGCCATTTTTGAAGGTTTCAGACGATGGGGCGCTTACATTTGTGAAGGTTTCAGAAGATGGGGCCCTGACAACTGTGCAGGTTTCAGACAATGTGGCCCGGACATTTGAGAAGGTTTCAGACAATGGGGCCTTGACATTTGTGAAGGTTTCAGACGATGGGGCCCTGACAATTGTGAAGGTTTCAGACAATGGGGCCCTAACATTTGTGAAGGTTTCAGACGATGGGGCCCTGGCATTCGTGAAGGTTTCAGACGATGGGGCCCTGGCATTCGTGAAGGTTTCAGACGAAGGGGCCCTGACGTTTGTGAAGGTTTCAGACGATGGGGCCGTAACAATTGTGAAGGTTTCAGACAATGGGGCCTTGGCATTTCTGAAGGTTTCAGACGATGGGGACCTGACATTTGTGAAGGTTTCAGACGATGGGGCCGTAACAATTGTGAAGGTTTCAGACAATGGGGCCTTGGCATTTCTGAAGGTTTCAGACGATGGGGACCTGACATTTGTGAAGGTTTCAGACGATGGGGCCGTAACAATTGTGAAGGTTTCAGACAATGGGGCCTTGGCATTTCTGAAGGTTTCAGACGATGGGGACCTGACAATTGTGAAGGTTTCAGACAATGGGGCCCTAACATTTGTGAAGGTTTCAGACGATGGGGCCCTGGCATTCGTGAAGGTTTCAGACGAAGGGGCCCTGACGTTTGTGAAGGTTTCAGACGATGGAGACCTGACATTTGTGAAGGTTTCAGACGATGGGGCCGTAACAATTATGAAGGTTTCAGACAATGGGGCCTTGGCATTTCTGAAGGTTTCAGACGATGGGGACCTGACATTTGTGAAGGTTTCAGACGATGGGGCCCTGACGATTCTGAAGGTTTCTGACGATGGGGCATTAACATTTGTGAAGGATTCAGACGATGAGGCCTTGGCATTTCTAAAGGTTTCAGACGATGGGGACCTGACATTTGTGAAGGTTTCAGACGATGGGGCCGTAACAATTGTGAAGGTTTCAGACAATGAGGCCTTGGCATTTCTGAAGGTTTCAGACGATGGGGACCTGACATTTGTGAAGGTTTCAGACGATGGGGCCCTGACGATTCTGAAGGTTTCTGACGATGGGCCATTAACATTTGTGAAGGATTCAGACGATGAGGCCTTGGCATTTCTGAAGGTTTCAGACGATGGGGACCTGACATTTGTGAAGGTTTCAGACGATGGGGCCGTAACAATTGTGAAGGTTTCAGACAATGGGGCCTTGGCATTTCTGAATGTTTCAGACGATGGGGACCTGACATTTGTGAAGGTTTCAGACGATGGGGCCCTGACGATTCTGAAGGTTTCTGACGATGGGGCATTAACATTTGTGAAGGATTCAGACGATGAGGCCCTGACATTGTTGAAGGTTGCAGAAGATGGGGCCCTGCCATTTTTGAAGGTTTCAGACGATGGGGCGCTTACATTTGTGAAGGTTTCAGAAGATGGGGCCCTGACAACTGTGCAGGTTTCAGACAATGGGGCCCGGACATTTGAGAAGGTTTCAGACAATGGGGCCTTGACATTTGTGAAGGTTTCAGACGATGGGGCCCTGACAATTGTGAAGGTTTCAGACAATGGGGCCCTAACATTTGTGAAGGTTTCAGACGATGGGGCCCTGGCATTCGTGAAGGTTTCAGACGATGGGGCCCTGGCATTCGTGAAGGTTTCAGACGATGGGGCCCTGTCATTTGTGAATGTTTCAGACGACGGTGCCCAGACATTTGTGAAGGTATCAGACGATGGGGCCCTGGCATTCGTGAAGGTTTCAGGCGATGGGGCTCTGACATTTGTGAAGGTTTCAGACGATGGGGCCCTGACATTTGTGAAGGTTTCAGACGATGGGGTCGTAACAATTGTGAAGGTTTCAGACAATGGGGCCTTGGCATTTCTGAAGGTTTCAGACGATGGGGACCTGACATTTGTGAAGGTTTCAGACGATGGGGCCCTGACGATTCTGAAGGTTTCTGACGATGGGGCATTAACATTTGTGAAGGATTCAGACGATGAGGCCCTGACATTGTTGAAGGTTGCAGAAAATGGGGCGCTGCCATTTTTGAAGGTTTCTGACGATGGGGCGCTTACATTTGTGAAGGCTTCAGAAGATGGGGCCCTGACAACTGTGAAGGTTTCAGACAATGGGGCCCGGACATTTGAGAAGGTTTCAGACAATTGGGCCTTAACATTTGTGAGGGTTTCAGACGATGGGGCCCTGACATTTGTGAAGGTTTCAGACGATGGGGCCCTGGCATTCGTGAAGGTTTCAGACGATGGGGCCCTGACATTTCTGAAGGTTGCAGAAGATGGGGCCCTGACATTTGTGAAGGTTTCAGACGATGGGGCCCTGGCATTCGTGAAGGTTTCAGACGATGGGGCCCTGGCATTCGTGAAGGTTTCAGACGATGGGGCCCTGGCATTCGTGAAGGTATCAGACGATGGGGCCCTGGCATTCGTGAAGGTTGCAGACGATGGGGCTCTGACAGTTCTGAAGGTTTCAGACGATGGGGCATTGACATTTGTGAAGGTTTCAGACGATGGGGCCCTGACAATTGTGAAGGTTTCAGACAATGGGGCCCTAACATTTGTGAAGGTTTCAGACAATGGGGCCTTGGCATTTCTGAAGGTTTCAGACGATGGGGACCTGACATTTGTGAAGGATTCAGACGATGGGGCCCTGACGATTCTGAAGGTTTCTGACGATGGGCCATTAACATTTGTGAAGGATTCAGACGATGAGGCCTTGGCATTTCTGAAGGTTTCAGACGATGGGGACCTGACATTTGTGAAGGTTTCAGACGATGGGGCCGTAACAATTGTGAAGGTTTCAGACAATGGGGCCTTGGCATTTCTGAAGGTTTCAGACGATGGGGACCTGACATTTGTGAAGGTTTCAGACGATATGGCCCTGACGATTCTGAAGGTTTCTGACGATGGGGCATTAACATTTGTGAAGGATTCAGACGATGAGGCCCTGACATTGTTGAAGGTTGCAGAAGATGGGGCCCTGCCATTTTTGAAGGTTTCAGACGATGGGGCGCTTACATTTGTGAAGGTTTCAGAAGATGGGGCCCTGACAACTGTGCAGGTTTCAGACAATGTGGCCCGGACATTTGAGAAGGTTTCAGACAATGGGGCCTTGACATTTGTGAAGGTTTCAGACGATGGGGCCCTGACAATTGTGAAGGTTTCAGACAATGGGGCCCTAACATTTGTGAAGGTTTCAGACGATGGGGCCCTGGCATTCGTGAAGGTTTCAGACGATGGGGCCCTGGCATTCGTGAAGGTTTCAGACGATGGGGCCCTGTCATTTGTGAATGTTTCAGACGACGGTGCCCAGACATTTGTGAAGGTATCAGACGATGGGGCCCTGGCATTCGTGAAGGTTTCAGGCGATGGTGCTCTGACATTTGTGAAGGTTTCAGACGATGGGGCCCTGACATTTGTGAAGGTTTCAGACGATGGGGCCGTAACAATTGTGAAGGTTTCAGACAATGGGGCCTTGACATTTCTGAAGGTTTCAGACGATGGGGACCTGACATTTGTGAAGGTTTCAGACGATGGGGCCCTGACGATTCTGAAGGTTTTTGACGATGGGGCATTAACATTTGTGAAGGATTCAGACGATGAGGCCCTGACATTGTTGAAGGTTGCAGAAGATGGGGCCCTTCCATTTTTGAAGGTTTCAGACGATGGGGCGCTTACATTTGTGAAGGCTTCAGAAGATGGGGCCCTGACAACTGTGAAGGTTACAGACAATGGGGCCCGGACATTTGAGAAGGTTTCAGACAATGGGGCCTTAACATTTGTGAAGGTTTCAGACGATGGGGCCCTGACATTTGTGAAGGTTTCAGACGATGGGGCCCTGGCATTCGTGAAGGTTTCAGACGATGGGGCCCTGACATTTCTGAAGGTTGCAGAAGATGGGGCCCTGACATTTGTGAAGGTTTCAGACGATGGGGCCCTGGCATTCGTGAAGGTTTCAGACGATGGGGCCCTGACATTCGTGAAGGTTTCAGACGATGGGGCCCTGGCATTCGTGAAGGTATCAGACGATGTAGCCCTGGCATTCGTGAAGGTTGCAGACGATGGGGCTCTGACAGTTCTGAAGGTTTCAGACGATGGCGCATTGACATTTGTGAAGGTTTCAGACGATGGGGCCCTGACAATTGTGAAGGTTTCAGACAATGGGGCCTTCTCATTTCTGAAGGTTTCAGACGATGGGGACCTGACATTTGTGAAGGTTTCAGACGAAGGGGCCCTGACGTTTGTGAAGGTTTCAGACGATGGGGCCGTAACAATTGTGAAGGTTTCAGACAATGGGGCCTTGGCATTTCTGAAGGTTTCAGACGATGGGGACCTGACATTTGTGAAGGTTTCAGACGATGGGGCCCTGACAATTGTGAAGGTTTCAGACAATGGGGCTCTAACATTTGTGAAGGTTTCAGACAATGGGGCCTTGGCATTTCTGAAGGTTTCAGACGATGGGGACCTGACATTTGTGAAGGTTTCAGACGAAGGGGCCCTGACGTTTGTGAAGGTTTCAGACGATGGGGCCGTAACAATTGTGAAGGTTTCAGACAATGGGGCCTTGGCATTTCTGAAGGTTTCAGACGATGGGGACCTGACATTTGTGAAGGTTTCAGACGATGGGGCCGTAACAATTGTGAAGGAGGTTTCAGACAATGGGGCCTTGGCATTTCTGAAGGTTTCAGACGATGGGGTCATGACATTTGTGAAGGTTTCAGAGGATGGGGCCTTATATTTTGTGAATGTTTCAGACGATGGTGCCCAGACATTTGTGAAGGTATCAAACGATGGGGCCCTGGCATTCGTGAAGGTTTCAGACGGTGGGGCCCAGGCATTCGTGGAGGTTTCAGACGATGGGGCCCTGGCATTCGTTAATGTTTCAGACGATGGTGCCCAGACATTTGTGAAGGTATCAAACGATGGGGCCCTGGCATTCGTGAAGGTTTCAGACGGTGGGGCCCAGGCATTCGTGGAGGTTTCAGACGATGGTGCCCAGACATTTGTGAAGGTATCAAACGATGGGGCCCTGGCATTCGTGAAGGTTTCAGACGGTGGGGCCCAGGCATTCGTGGAGGTTTCAGACGATGGGGCCCTGACATTCGAAGTTGTCCAATTTTTTTTAACAAAATACGAATAAATATATACCGTAAGTAAATAAATATAGTAGGAAAACGACCATACGCGATTTCCGTTGGGAAGGCTTGCGACATCTTGAGCATCGCCGACATCTTCAGATGGGACCAACACGGAATGCGAGAAGGTCAGAACAAAAGCGACCGTAAGTGATTTGACAAGGTTTTCGTGCATTGTCTGAAGCAAGAAAATAAAAGTTTTTTTTAACTAATAAAATTTTTATGGTCAGTCCTTTGTGAAGAAATAAAAAATTAATGAATTGGAAAGGTAAATAAATAAAAGGTGTTGTTTGGAGTGTGTTGAGACAGGGATTCGAATGTATAGTATATGCGTGTTTATAGAACACGTGGTACTGACAAATCTAATTGCAGGTGCATTTGCACGCGCTTTCCTTTTTATAACCGCGAGTCTTGGAACCGCCTTCGTCAAAAACACTTCGTCAAACGCCCTTTCATCAAATTTGTTTGCTTACCTTTCCTCAATACATAGGCCTTTTGTCAAAATAATTTCTCTTGGCGACTTTTCGCCAAACTACATTCCATTGACATTTTTCTTTTAAAAAAGCCCCCTTCGTCAATTTATTCACATTTTTATTCTTACATAGTTGGAAATCACAAGATGTTCACAAGTCGTCAATTAAAGGACCAAGAAACTTTGACGAGAGATCGTTTGACGAAGTGTCGCCACGCCGATATTACCATTGAGGGAAGAGATGAAAGAGTAGGAAGAACAAGAGAGTGTGAGAAAGATGAAAGAGGACAGAGAAATGAATGGAAATCATAATTGAAAACTCTTATTTTTCTTGCAGCCGCCCAACGCATTGCATGCAAAGGAATTCGAAGCATATCGTCACGGCAAGCTGGCCGAGAAGGCGCACGAAGAACAGGCCGATGGCTGCGGCGCTCGGAAAGAAACGACGATGCGGTGGAGGCGTTGAACTGCTGAAAAGTTGCTGGAATCAGTCAAGCAGAGAGGAGGAGAGCATCAACGAGAGAGATCGAGCGAGAGCGAAAGAAAGATAGAGAGAGAGAATGGGAGGGAGAAAGAGAGAGAGACAGAGAGATAGATAGAGAGAGAGAGAGAGAGGGGAAGAGTGCAAAGGATGAGAAATAGGATGAAAAGAGGCAGCAAAAAACAGTTAAAATTGCCAAAAGTAGTAAAACACGGACATTGTGAGCATCAATTCTAAGTCTCATTTTTCGATAGACCGTATCGAACATGAAAGTCACAAATCAAACAGTTACATTTTTAATCCGCTAAAAAATAATTTAATTACAAAGCATTGAAAACTGTTAGCTATATTATTATTATTGCATACAGAAAGTGTACAATTATGCATTTCAGAAAAAATGATCTTTTTGTTATTTGGCAAATACATTTCGCCAGATCGAAGCTTACTGGCTCGGCCGCCTTCTCCTCGTCGTTGCTCTTTCAAATTGCACTCGGACGGCGGACTCAGGGACTCGCTTCTCTCACTTTCTATTCGAGAATCTCAGATAATTGTCGGGTGCGAGGTGTTCGATACTACAACGGATCCTGCTTTTCTAAAGGCCGATCAAATCCTCCGGATTGACAGTCGACTGCTACTCTGTCAACAATGGCTTTTTTTAATATACTGGTTCATTTTCTCCTTAGGTTTCCATGAAACATGCCTCCGTTAACAGCTTGCTAAAATTGGAAAATAGAGCGAAGGATATACCAATATCTTTCGCTCTATTTTCACTATTTTAAAGATTTTACTCTATTATTTGTACATATAAACATATGATGCTGCATAAAAAAGTTATCCTGAATAGTAGAACTATGAATTCATAACAATCGTTATTTTTATTTTGAAAGCTGCAGAAAGACATATAAATATTTTTATTCAGGCATAACTGCATAAGTATATGTGTATGTACACGATTATATTGATTAGACATACATGAAAACACCGAAGATAAATGAGCACTAAAAGGATATGCGATTTTGGCAATAAAACTTGGCGGATTGAACGATTCCTAAGCCGCTCTACGAGCTCGCACCAGCGAGCACTCCGGGCCCGGTCAGCTCAATCTTCGGATCGACCGACAGCACGCCATCCTTCAAGCAATATATTATATAATTAGATTCTCAATATATATTTTTTTTCCAAATAGTTATACTTTCTTCTTCTTCTATTAATATATTAAAGCACTTAATAACTGTCTCAATAACCATCTTATCTTGTCTGAATAAAAAGAGTCTAATTTATTGTGAAGCTTCTCTGACTGAAAAATATCAATATTATTATCGATTTATCGATTATCGATTTTTAAAGTTATCGATTTTTTAATGACCTGGGGAATGTTGATGAGCGGCACGATCTCGAGGACCTTCTGCTCCTCAGTCGCGAAGGGACGCGCGTCCGCGACGTTGCTGATGGCGAGGAAGCAAAGAACGAGCAGAGTCACGAGAATGATCACGCGGGCAGACATCTCAGCTGCGAATTTGAAGGAAAAAAATAAATTTTAAAATTAAAAAAAAACGCGGGAAATTCCAAGACATACAAATTGTAAGCTAATTTCGCCATTTTTATTAAACGAAGAGCTGGAAGGGCAAATGGCCCGTGGCAATTATGATCGGCTGCCTTAATTTATACGCGTGAGCGATGAGACACAAAGGCTGAGCGGGCTCAGTTTCTGGCCATGCAAATCACAGAAAAAGAGCCAGAGTGTGACTGGCCTGGACAGCGAACGACACTCGCTTTTTGTGCAGGCCACCGATTTGGCGTTGCGAACGGATGAGCCCTATGATGATGTGAACAGTTAGAGAGAGAGAGAGAGAGAAAGAGAGATTGCTCGAGAACGAGAGAAAAGAGAGATCGAGAGAGATAGAGTAAGAGAAAGAAAAGGAAAAAGGGTGAGACCGCTCTGCTCCCCTCACCCCTTATTCGCCCAATCCACAGCGAAACCGGCCAGCCGAGTTTCAACCCACAACAAGTGAAACCTTCTCCTCGGGCTCCTTTTTATGCCCAGCATCCCTTCGAGATTTACCCGAGCACGCCCTTGTTATGGCATCAGTCCCCTAGATTTTGTGTCGCTCATCTTGAATATCAAAACTGATAGAATTAGAATAGTCAAAGGAGCCGACACTCAAGCGTATACATTTAAATTTTTCTGAATATTGTCGTCGGGATTCTCTAAATCACATGCTCTTTCGTCCTTGTTACGGGCAAAAAGGCCCGAATTCAAGTATGAGCTTTTGGCCTTTGCAACGAATAGCACTCAGCATAGTAGTCTTCATTGCCATTCTTTATGTGTTCGCCAAACAACCCTTTCACTTTCTACACTTTCCATATCTTTCGTTTGAATTTATGTCTGTAAGATGCATATCTCATCATTCTTTATAAGTACAATTAAATTTTTTAATCTTCATGGAAAGAAAAAAAAAAGCCATTTTTTATGCTATATTAATGCGAGGGAAGACTTCGATTGACAATTTTGATTTTACAAATTCATCAGTTGTTCTCATTCTTATCATCGTCTGCCAAGATCGCGGCAGCTGCATCCTCCTCGGGAGCGGCGACTTCTTCTTCCGGTTCAAGGACGGTGCCATTCGAGGCGGACGCAGACTCCAGAACGGTGGCATTCGAGAAAGAGTCTGATGATGGATCCTCAAGCTGAGACACATTTGACGCTTCAGAAGGCTCTTCCGCAGGTGCGGTCACATTTGTGAAGGAGACGTCAGGTACAGTTGAGGAAGCGTTGGGCTCTTCTGCTGCAGCTGCTAGCGGTTCAGACGGTGGGGCACTTGCATTGGACAAGGATTCATCAGAGGGTGGGGCCGTGACATTCGTGAAGGGTTCTGATGGTGGGGCCGTGACATTTGTGAAGGGTTCAAATGGTGGGGCCGTGACATTTGTGAAGGGTCCAGATGGTGGGGCCGTAACGTTGGTGAAGGGTTCAGACGGTGGGGCACTTGCATTGGACAAGGGCTCATCAGAGGGTGGGGCCGTGACATTCGTGAAGGGTCCTGATGGTGGGGCCGTGACATTTGTAAAGGGTTCAGATGGTGGGGCCGTAACATTGGTGAGGGGACTAGATGGTGGGGCCGTAACGTTGGTGAAGGGTCCAGATGGTGGGGCGGTCAAATTTGTGAAGGGTTCAGATGGTGGGCCGTGACATTTGTGAAGGTTTCAGATGGTGGGGCCGTAACGTTGGTGAAGGATTCATCGCCAGAAGTGGGTGCGGTCACATTCGTAAAAGGTGTAGTCACATTCGTGAAGGATCCAGAGGGCTCATCCACCGGTGCAGTAACATTCGTAAAGGAGTCCGAAACCGACTCATCAAGAGCTGTCGTGTTCGCACTGTCGGTGTCCTGTAAGGAATTGCGAACTTGCCAAAAACCAAATAAAATCTAAGTAATACCCTTTTGATAAATAAAAGCAATATTCGCCTCCATGTAGATAGAAGAAAAAAAAGATGTTGTGCAGTTATAAATATGTATAAAAATATAATATGAAAACGCCGTACGCTTGTTCCGTTGAGAAGGGTTGCGACATCTTGAGAATCACCGACATCTTCCGATTGGGCCAAGACGGAATGCGAGTAGGCCAGCAGAAAAGCTACCGCAAGTGATTTGACAAGGATTTCGTGCATTGTCTGAAGCAAGCAAATAAAACCTTTTTTTAACAAGTACAATTTATTTATGGCCACTCCTTTTTAGTTTTCGTTGAGTGTACAAATAAATAATTGAAGATTTGGACAGGTAAAATAATAAATGATGTGGTTCGGAGTGATATACATAGAGCTTGGGATTTCAATGTATACAGGCGTTGTAATCAGCACCATCGGTTCAATTTGTCACAAATGAATTGGCCGTGAACTGGGAGCAGAGGTGCAAGAGGCCCGGGCCGTAAATTTGTAGGCGAACATGCTCACGACCGCTATATTTCGTACTGGTCATACGTAATATTGCAAATTAGGAGTCGTATTCCGCTTTTCATTGCTATAAATGAAAGCTTAGTGAACATTAAATCGAAAAAAAAATTTTTTTATGATAAAGGGACGAATTAGAAGTAGGAATTACACATGTTTAAAAAATCGGGCCGGCCCGGGCCCAAAATTCAAGGGTCCGAAATCCGCGGGCCGGGCCGGGCCGAGATTTTAGGCCCTAAGGGCCGGCCGGGCCCAAAAAAGTTGGGCCAACTTGCACCTCTGACTGGGAGTATTCTTTAAATACGGTATACTCCGCTTTCGCATTAAAACGCGACGTCAAAGAAATGTCGCACTATGTCTATATAAATCCACGGAATATGACTATAGATTGGTAAAACAAGAGATGCTCCTAGCAATCAAACTGCTGGGGACAAAACGCTGTGAATGTATACCAGTTGATAGAGCGGCGTTTCTTACATATCTAGCTAGAAGTACGTCTGAATGCTCGTTTCCTTTCTTATATTCGCTAGTCTTGGAACCGAAGGAGAAGAACTAGTTGAATGGCAACCCCTTCCACGGTTTAATGAAAAGTTCTAGAATTGTGCATCTGTGATGAAGAAGTGATAAGAGCATGTCTATTTTTTAAAGAAGAAGAGAAAGGTAATAAATGGATAGCACGAGAGCAGGTTAGAAAGAGAGAGAACGAATAATCGAGAGGTAGAGGAAGAGCGAGTGAGGAAGGCAATGAGAGAGCGAGAGAGATAGACGTGGAATATGGAAAGGATAAAAGAACGAAGTAAAGAGAGTTGGCTGAACACGCTTCTGCTATATATTTATGGTTGGATGATTCATTCGGAACCTGTTGGACGATGTGATTTTGCCATAAAGAGGACGGTTCCAATTACAACCAGATGATAAGGGGAGATAGAACAAGATAATGTTAGGGAGATGAAAGAGGACAGAGAAATTAATGGAAATCATAATTAGAAATTATTCGTGACACGCATGCAAAATCATATTTTTTGGATTGATCTGAACCCTAATATACTTTTGACACACCTTATGTAAGATTAGTACCTTTATTTACATTCTTATGGTTAGTTAGGACAAATTCTTCGATTTCAGTATGTCCGTAAATTTGGAATGGAATTTCTTTTAACAATTTATTTCTCAAGCAATAAATGAACACTCTAACAAAAAGCGATTTGCGCTCATGGCAAACTGAATAGAAAATATGCTAGGCACGAATAGATAAATTAACAAAATAAGAAACAGAAACAAACTATCAGTAAAAATCCCTTTAAAAACTAACAAGCTACGTGTAAAGAAAACATGAACAAATATAAAAAAGAATAGGGATATATTAGGTGATTTCTGAAAAATCAAAAGGGCCAGGGAACCCCGGCTAAAAGCTCAATAACAACGGAATAAAATCACAATTACGGAAATTAAAAATTCTTAAAATAGATCGAAACTAAAAGCATTTATTACCGTAATAATTCAGGCATTGTTTCTAGTTTACTTCTTGCAAGAGTGCCTAATTTTACAAGCTATTCTCAGCTAACAACTAGAAAAAAGTTTCGCTTCTTATAACTCGTCAAGCATGAAATCTTCAAGTGCAAAGTTGCCAGGTTCCTGCTGATTCTTGTCGTTGGCGTCTCCAAATTCCTCGACATCTTCATCATTGACGTTTACGTCATCCATTTTTTCGACGATGGGATCTCCGCAGCTTCGATTTCCATCGCTTTCCTGACCGTCACTATCCTTTCCGTCGCTTCCATGTCCGTCATCCACAATTTTCCGCTTCCGATTTCTTCGCGCCGCTTCTGGTAAGATAACTGCTGCAAAGTAAATTTATTCAAGCTAGAAGAGAATTGGAGTATTTTTTTATAAAGGAAACATTAAGAAAAATTTGTTTAATGCGAAAAACATTAAGTAAAACTTTGAGCGCAAGGCGAGAAATAAGAGAACTGGTAACCAACAGCGATTTATGATGCTCCTGAGCTGCTGACCGAACTTCTCGACGACCAAAGTATTTGCAGCCTAAGTTAAGGAAGAAAATGTTGACAGGAAAGTCGAAATGAACAACATCTTTGCAATAGGAAGATGATAAGGAGAGCAGGCTATTTTAGGGGGCGATGGGAGAGTGAGAGAGAAGAGAGAGAAATGTGTTTAAAAAAAATTGAGCGGGACGGCGAAAAGATAAGGACCGCGAGGCCTAAAGTGAGAGATATAAATAGAGAGATGGAGAAAGAGAAAGAGAGGGGGGGGGGTGAAAGAGAGAGAGAGTGAATGGAAAGAAAGAGAGAGAAAATAAGATAAATAGAAATAGTTAAAGGGAAAGAGAGTAATTTATAGAATGCAACGGTATGCCATTCTGACCTCGCTAAGCGTCGCACGAAGCGCACTCGGGCGAGTGCATTTAGTCTTTCTAAAATATTCGTTTCTTTTAACGCTTTAGCACAAAATGAATCATACGCTTTATAAATCATTTAAATTGTAATACATATACATATATAGTATGAAAATGTAAAATAAAATATTTTTAAAAGGAAGAGAAAAATAGCTGACATCGCTTCAGCTTTGGTCGCCATGGTTGCAGAGGGTTCGGTTGGAGTAGGAAAACGGCGAAAGTCAGGGCGCGTCGCGGTTTCACGAGACGCGTCGCGGCTCTCGACCTTTGCATTGCCTGACTTCTCCAACAGCCGGTTCTGACGATAAGCCGCTGATTCCTTCGCATTTAGCGAGCGAAAGCGAGGGGTTCTGCCGCGTGCCGGCAGAGGAGTAGACTGCAGACAGTGAGAGAGAGAGAGAGAGATTTATGAAGAAAGCAGATTATGAGCAAAGAGAGAGAGAGCACAGTGAGGAGATAAACAAAGATAAAGAGATGGAGAGAGAGAAATACATAAATAGGAGAAAGACTAAAGAGAGACATTGAGAGAGATAGAGAAAGTGATAGAGAGCTCGCTAACGTTAAGCGTCGCTAGAGGTGTGCTCAGGCGTTTTACTCTCCAGCTGAAAAACATTTACCATGAAATTTGTCTAAACTACTTTACCATTAAAAAAATACAGAGCTGAAAATTGAACGTTGAAATTTTTAACAAAAAAAAATTGTGCCTAAAAGAGTTTTTAAAAATCGGGCTTACAGCGCTTCGCTGCGTCGTCCGCTGATAGTTGAGACGGTCTTAGGGTCAGCACGCGTCGCGGTCTCGTGAGAAGCGTCGCGGTTCTCGACGTTTCTATCGAATAATACTTTTATTTTGTTTACATATTTTTTTAAACTGTTATGTAAAATTTACTTAAAAATATATTCATATTTTTTTGCAGAAATTTAATAAGAAAAAGGAAATCAAAATAGCTTACGTCGCCTCGGCATGCGGACGTCTTCCACGCTTGGGTGGCTGCTCACGAAAGACCTTGGCCGGCTCGACGTCATCCGAAGAATTCGGAGAAAGTGACGGGCTAACGTCAGGACGCGCCGCGGTCTCGTCAGACGCGTCGCGGCTCTCGACCAATTCATCTTCGTCTAGCAGCTCCGCTGATTCCGGTGCACTCGGCACATTGGTGGGCGCAGGCGACCTTGTCGACTGCGAAAAAAAACATTCAAAGGTTAGTGTTTCATAAAAAGCTCAAATTTCATAAAAGTCAAACAAATTATTGATCGATATAAATTTTATTTTACAAAGAGTAAACAATATTTCACAACCTCAAAAAAACAACAATGGACCTCATTGCAGCTCTTAGAGGGGAGAGAAGAGCTCGGAAGGAAGCGACGATGTGGTGGAGGTGTTGAACTGCTGAAAAGACATCATCAAAGAAACCTCTCTCCCCCTTTCTCCAAGTGCTTACAGTGCCGCCGCTCCAGCTGCCCTTATTCGGCAGGCCGCGACGCTCTCCTTGGGCGCCTTCACCGGAAGCTTCTCCTCTGTTCGTTCTGTGCTCGCCGGCTTTTTTATCGCCGATGAGTGCAGGAAGCTGTCGGGCGGAGAATTCCTGAAAAAGTATCTCGATTACTCTACAACGAAATATGACATTTGACATTCTATTAAAAGAGAGAGAGAGAGAGAGAGGAGAGGAAAGGAAAAGATGTAGGAAGTTAGCTGACAGATGCTGCCTGCTAATCGGACGGAAAATGAGCCCGCCAATGCGGACGGGCCGTGGAGTATCGAAGTGCGAGTATGGCGATGAATTCGAAACGTCGCAAGGACGCGGATACCGGAACCTGAATAGAAGCAAGGTAACTTGCATTTATTATATATTTACCATATATGTTTATATTACGGTTTTATTTGTCATCTATTGCAATATTTTTTAAGCAAAAACGCGAAGTAACACTTATTGTTCGATCTATGTAGAGCAACTAACGTTGTTTCCTTTGGAGCGTCAAACTTATCAAGAACCAAGGACTGGTCGGCGGCGGGTCCTGAACAAGAAAATTCTATTTAGGGAATTTTTGTTCGTATTATAGAGGAATAAGGTCTACAGATTCATTGATCATTAATTACGAGTAATGTAGTAATGAAAATTGTATTTGAAGATAAAGAGAAAAGAGAGCCTCTGAAAAGATGAGTAGAGAAATCATGTATTATTTCCATTTTTCCACCATTTCACTCTCTCTTTTTCTCTCTCTCTCTTTCTCTCCCTCTCTTTCTCTCTCTGCCTCTCTGTTCAACGGCTTTTCCAACTTCACCTCTATCTCTCTCTCTCTCGCACTCGATCTCTCCCTCTCCTTTTCATATGTCCGCTTCGCACACCTTCGTTACTCAGAAGAGGCGGCGGGCCATCTTCTTCTTCGTCCCTGTCCTCGTCTGCCACTTGACTAGATTCTCCTCTCTCCTCCTCCTCCTCCGTGGTCTCTCTTCTACTCCTTCCGATCTCCGCTTCTCTCTTCTTGAGACCCACCATTGCTGAGGCCTAGATGTGTGTTTTATAGTGGTCATGCACTTGTAAGAAACATTTTTTCAGTAGATAAACTGAGCTCGCCGGTTCATAATCAAATAATGGCTATTTGTATGAAGAGGAAAAAAGAAAAGAAAACCTGAAAGTCTCTAAGCGCCCGAACGCGTGCGGTCGCGTCGCTTGCGTTGGTCACCGGCGTCGACATGATGGCAAGCAAGGAGGAATCCTTTTGGACGGATTGATTCTGGCCCGAATGCCTGGACGAATCGTTGGAGGCATCCTTCCTGCCGTCTTTGGCCGCCAATTCTGGCTTCCTGAAAAAGAAATGGATTGAAGAGATAAATACTTTTTAAAGAGATAGAGAGAGAGAGAGAGAGCGATCGAGAGAAAGAAAGCGATCCAAAGACATGGAGAACGCTTGCCTGAACGAGATATCATCTCTGTCTTCTTCCTTTACTGGATCCTCGATCAGCTCTAGCGGTTGTTGGCAAAGAGTCGAATCGGAGGAATCCGTAAGGCTCCTCTTCCTCAAAGAAATCGAAAAACGTATAGATTAGTTGTTTCTATCTTTACTCTATATTTCGCAATGTTTAATGCAGCTTTCGTTATATTTTAAAATTACAATTTTACTAAATACAAATAAAATTACATAATTTAAAGGCTAACTCTGTTCGCGCATAGAATGGAAACTTGAATGCTGGATTCGGCTTGCTCTTCAGCTGGACGCAAGGCTTCAGGGCTTTCGAGTTGGATCGGGTGCGCGGCATTCTCTGAGGAGAAAGTTCTGAAAATGTGAGTGACAGAGAGAAGAAGAGAGAGAAAGGGAGAAAGGGAAAAGAGAGAGATTTACTGACAAAGAGAGAGAGAGAGAGAGAAAGGGAACAAAAGAGAAATTTACTGACAAAGAGAGAGAGAGAGAGAGAGAGAGAGAGAGAGCTAGAAAAAATATACAAGAGGTATTGTTCGCGCAGTAGTGATTAACAGGAAAAAATTCAAAAGTTCATTGTATTTATATATGTATAAAGTGCGCAAGCACAAATACAAATCACACAGCTCACAAAGAAAAGCAGAATGTGTATGCACGAGTTGTCGATCGGAGGTGCTAAATTTGAAGAATTACCAGCAGCAGGACTAGCCGAAGATGTGTACAGGATAGAAGTGCGAATGGAGAAATGAGTTCTCTGTTTCTCTAGCAATCATCCTCTCTACTCTGCCTTGAAGCTGATCATTCTCTTGCTCTTCTTTCTCTCTCTCTCTCTCTCTTTCTCTCTTCTCGCTGAAAATCAACAGGTCCGAGTTTTTCACCTAATTATATTTATCCTCTCGAAATAGCAATTAGCACGGTAGCTTATGAGGTGTGAGATTGAGATCGAGAAAAAGAGAGAATACTTAAATTTCAGATGAACTTACAAATCACGCCATGTACATACATACATAGTTATGCTTTCTAGCGTATACCACAAAGAAGCAGATTGTCATAATTTTTGTTTGGTTATTACGGGAAAAAGCGAAAATATAGAGCTGCATCTAAGGGAAGTATATATGAAGATGGCAAGAAATGTATTCTTTGAAAACGATTGGGCTCTTTAAAGGAGGGCGATCACTGAAATGTCGTTGGCATATGAAATATCTTATTGTTAGGAAATCTTAAAAATATTGAACCTACACTACTGTATTTTCTTAACCATGTAATGTAATTTCATTTAAATAAAGTTTGTACAACGTTTATCTATATGCACATATAAAATTCATTAGAAAAATGTATTCGTGTAAAATAATATTCGAGTAAAGAAGGCATTAGAATATTTCCTGTGTGGATTAATGAACATGACACTAACAAAATGAACAAATGAACGGGGAAGGGCCTTTTTCTGAAAAGTCCGAAAGCGTCAGGGAGGCAGGAGGCAGGCGAGGTCTTTTAAGATGAAGCCGAAGGAGAAGAGAGCCGTTTAAGAAGAAAAAAAATATGCAAGAATTGGAGAGATTCATGCAAATAAGCTGAGCTCTACCTTTGTTCGTATTTTCACTGATGTTCTCAAGCACTGCTAAAGAGCATTCGCAAAAGTGCGGAAAAATAATGTACTTACCATCATCTAAGGAGGAAAGCTAGTTGCCATTCGTTGTCATTTCAACCTATTTTCTTCATCGATGGCGGATGACTCCGAAGTTTCTCCTCATCTAGAGAAGTCTGGCCGGCTTTTCTGAAGATTCCCGTTACCTTTTTCACACTGAAGAAATGCGTACCCGTGATGAAATGCATTTTTTAAGTTGTAATCACGACATGAAATAAAATGCTGTTATACCGAGCAAAGGCATTATTTTTTTTACCCTTTGTTTAATTTAAATAGGTAGTTTTGCAGGTTAAAATTTTATTTTTTTAAGAAGAAAGAATACCGTATTTTCTCTATTAGTGCCCCTCCCTCTATTAGAACCCCCCCCCCTCTAATAGTGCCCCCCTCTTGCAAGGGTATTGAAAAATAGTACAGCTCCCTCTAATAGAACCCCCCCCCCCTCCAATAGTGCCCCCTCCTAATTGTCTAATAGAGACGTACCTGTAATCTATGCTTGAGGTATGGGATGCTCTTCCCAATGAACTGATTGCAAATTCATTCAAAATCAACGGTAAAACTGTTATTCCAATGATGATTCCATTGAAGTAGAGCTATAATGCTTTGTTTTTGTGAATAAAATGTTGTTATCAAACTTTTAGTCAATCACATTGGAAAATAGTGCCTAATAGAACCCCCCCCCCCTCTAATAGTGCCCCCCTCTCGCAAGGGGATTGAAAAATAGTGCCCCCGGGGCACTAATAGAGAAAATACGGTATATTCGATTTATTAAAAATACTTTGGTTTTTTTGTTCAGGTTCTATTACAGCGTAGTCGATAATTACGCAGCGAATCCGAAGTCTAGGCGAAGGTTGGCTGATAAGCAATCACTCGTTAAAGAATAAGACTATTTTTCCGACTACTCATCGTTTTTAACTTACAACTATATTCTTTCTGTAATTCCTTACGTGTTCAGAGCCCTCAACTGGCCGGTGGACGAGCAAACGGCACTCGAACATTTCAGCCGCCGAGTCATAGACAGCTATGGATATTTTCTACCGGATCACAGCAACAGGTTCACTCTGGCACGGCTACACTCTTTTCTTTTTTTTTTTCAGGCGGAGTCTTATGATTCCTCTTTCTCATTTCGACTTATCACAATTCATTCGGTTTCACATTTTAATATGCAAAACAGCTCAATCTTTAGAGATTAATGCAGCGCATCATCATTATGCCTATAGTGGCATAATAACGCGAAGAAAATTTTTTGTCAGATCATTAAAAATTGTGCACTCATGTTAGGATCATAGCAATAATTGCAATAAAAAAATTCGTTTCTACACAAAAAGAAGGATGTAAAATGGAACAGTGCATTTTGAACTACAGAATAATGTGCATGAACTGCTCCGGATCATCTGATATACAGTACCGTCGGAAAGTCTATGAACTTTTGGTTTTTCATTCATAATTTCCTTCAAAGTGTGTGAAAGTTAATGAAATTTTCAGGGTTGCTCTTTTGTAATAATAGATCTTCAATATTGGATTCATTGATCCACTACAAAGCGAAATAAAAATCAATAACTCAAATTACAAGGGTTGCACATTTAGACGTGCTGGATAAAATGGTTTATTTCCTTGGTATTCGGTAATTTTTTATCGGACAAATGGTTTAGCTGCATGCTAGAACATCTCTACGATAACTTTTTGGTCTAGTCGATATTTAATCACATGTTTTTACATGCGGCCAGCCTCCAGTGCCAGATTCATGCAGTCGGCCTGAGATGCAGAAGGTTCAGAGGACAAAATCGATCATTTACTACAATATCTATAATAATCATGATGTCCATTTATTCGTAGATGATCATTGAACTTATTCACATCGTTATTATAGCAGTAGAAATTACATGTTGACTGTTTATGCACGCTATAACCACTGTGGACAACTTTCGTCCGCAGTCTGGACCAACTTAAAGTGATGCTATGCGGGAGTCTGATTTTCTAAAATGGGTTTGCCAATCTTAAATCATAGTTAATAGCCTTCTTCATGATCGATAGCCTTAGTTCTTTCCTGGCTTTAAGAGACCACCAGATAAAGTAGATCGTTTGAATGCACTCTTGGCATAGTGTAGTTCGGTGTCTTTAAAGGCAGGAAACTAAACCCGAACTTTTTTAGATCGAGTCGAAAATCACTATAATCTATACATCAGATTGTTCTGCAATTGTTTTAATGTCAATTAGCCAGTTTAATGTTGTGATTGTTTTAAAACACACAGCTGTCAAATACATCGTACCACTCTATGCAAGGGTGCCGTCAAACGATCTACTGTCCTAGTGGCCTCATGAAGACAGTGAATAAATAAAGATTCTGAACGTGGAAAAACCTATTAACTATCGTTATAGATAGGCAAGAGAGTTTTTGAAATAAGGACTCCTGCACAAGATCACTTTTACCAAGTTTGCACTGCGGACGAAAGTTGACCGCGGTGTCCAAAGTGGGCATAAATAGTTAGCATCTAATTTCCACAGATCACGTAAGCGCCTGAATTAGTTCAATGATCATCTCCGAATAAATGGACATCATGATTATTATAGATATTGTAGTAAATGATCGATTTTGTCCTCCTGAACCATCTGCATCTCAGGCCGACTGCATGGATCTGGCACTGGAGGCTGGCCGCATGTAATAACATGTGATTAAATATCGACTGGACCAAAAAGTTATCGCAGAGATGTTCTAGCATGCAGCTAAACAATTTGTCCGATAAAAAATTACCGAATACCAAGGAAATAAACCATTTTATCCAGCACTTCTAAATATGCAACCCTTGTAATTTGAGTTATTGATTTTTATTTCGCTTTGTAGTGGATCAATGAATCCAATATTCGGCTACTGAAGATCTATTATTACAAAAGAGCAACCCTGAAAATTTCATTAACTTTCATACAATTTGAAGGAAATTATGAATGAAAAACCAAAAGTTGTTCATAGACTTTCCGACGGTAGTGTAGGTCACGGCCTTTCTGCGAGCGGTCGACGAGAAGAAGCACCCGCTGTCGACCCTGAAAGTCTCTCTCGACGCACTCATCTGCCTGCTCCATTGGCACTTCTTCCACGACGACATCCACAACCGCCCAGTGAGAAAAGAGAACCAAGTTCTTATTATCAAAATTGCTTTAAAAATACAAGTAAAAACTAAATTGATTGTCAATTTAATCATTTTAAATATAAATCAGAGTCACTTCAGCACGATTTTTGGCCGCCGCTCGCGCGCCTCTTCAAGGCAGCCGACGGCGAGAACGACCACTCTGTCCCGGATCGACTTTGCCGTGTGATCGTGCATCAGAAGAAGGACTGCAACAAATGCACACGTCGCATTGTCAGACGGAACAGCTAGAAAGAGTGGAAGAGGGGGGTTGGAGGAGGGAAACAAGAAGACGGAAAATGAATAACATATAAAAATATATATATATATATAACTACATATCTCCATTAAAAGGCAAATAGAAAAGATATATGAATATATAAATATCTTCCCCATTTCAGCATCGTCTCCTGGCCCCCCTCTGCTCCTCTCTGCTCAGCCGCTTCTCGCAGATGGCTGATTCGCCCTTCAAGGAAATTGAACAGCTCGAAGCGTCGCTGAAGCTTCTCAAAGAGCACGTTGATCTCTGCGTAGGCCCCGAAGGATCAAAGGTTGTGAAAGTAAATGGAAGGTTGAAATGGATTTGGATTTCCTGGTGGTTGAGGAAATTGGTGAAGAGCGAAAATAAACGATCCAAGGCCTCTGGTAATTCTACTCTTCCAGTTGGCTCATGACCTCTGGCTGGCCATTCGGCCATCCTTCGCCACTGTCAACTTTGAGAGCGCCAGGGTGATGGCAGCCTTCCTCCGAATTTCCACCGAACAAGTTCCTTCATGGATAGTTGATATCTCTCTCTTATTTTATCACTATTTCTAGAATGACTTCGCGAAATGTTTCGCAAAGTCGCTGCTCTCTGACCAGCTGGCACGCATCTTCATTGTGAATTCCGTCCAGGACCATAACGACTGCACCGCGGGGTCTTTTTGTTGAAATATGTTTTTCGATTCTTGCCTAGGGGCATTCTTTGTGCTCTCCTCATTGAGATCCATTGAGATAAAAAGCGAGGGGATGAGAGTGCCTGGGATGGATGGAACAGGTAGAAGAAGACAGCTTCGTATTTCAGATGCATTGTTGCTCCTCTTCTCCTCCTGCTGCGAGTCAATCCTGGCCCAGTCTCCTCCATCGAAAATGGATTCCCTCACCTTCTCATCGATGCCGTCAGCAAGCGACTCATGCAGGGTCGTCTCCGTTGGCCGAGGAGCGACGTAAACTCACCCTACTTTTCTAGCTCCTCAGATTCCTACAGTATACCAAATTCAACTGTAGCCCCACCAAAATCCTTCCCATTTTCACAAAAGCCAATAACTCATGTCTTACGTCGACCATTACTAACGTAATCTATGATAATGGGCTCATGTCATCGAAGCCATTCAGGAGGAGCACTGGTATTGCGACTGCCTTCGCGATAGCTGCAAATGCTTGCTCAGCCGCTGCGCTGAAATTCTTGTGAAACTCGCTGAGACGGACGCTCTTGGCACATTCGTAAAGGTTCTGAACTATATATGGGCATATATTCATATTGAAATTCCAAGAAGCACAGTTAATCTACTCTTGGCGCGTCTTCCAAAGTTCACTGGCCGAGTAGGAGGAAGTGCTGCCTCGTCTCATGGACGCGACCGTCCTCCGCTTCGAACGCATGGCCGAAATGCCGTTTTGTTTGCGCGAAGACGTCGACGGGGCGCTCTCCATCATCCACTGCCACTTCCGCAGCAACTCGCAAGACGATGGATATGAGAAGGTTTTGCAGTGCACAGATAAACTAGTTTAAAATCAATAATTGATTAATTAAATAAGGCTATGCGATTATGGCTCTAATCATTAACATTTCTACTAAATAAATGTATGAACAGGTGACCTCCGCCGTACGCAAGGGTATCTACGGCTGTATCGAGTCGAACTCGCCGCACGATGATCATCTTCTGACGGTCGTCTCGCTCATCAGATACGCGGCGAAGTTTACCGACCGCAATCGGGTCACTTTTACTATCCGCAGAACCGAAAGAGACGAGCATAAGAGATATAACTTATAGCGTAGCAACCGAACTCGCTTCTTCCGCCACCTTCTGGGCGCGCTCTTTTCGGACTCGAAGATCACGATTCTTCTCCGAGGCACTCTTCCGCGAGCGATCTTGCGCTGTTGGGTGCGTCCACATTCTGGAAGCAATTAGTGGATGATTCTTGATGACACCTAAGCAGATTTTTGCACATTTTCCAAACAGAAGAACCAGTTCAAACTGCAATCGCTCATTACTTTCAGACCTGTAACTTGCTATATTCACGTATTTTTTTTTGCTTTCCTCCAAGCTTCTCTAGCATGTATGTACTAGTCTTTAAAAAACGCCCCCATATTGTATCGTTAATAATGTTAAAATCAAGCTTTTATAATACAAAAAATAGATGGATCGCGGAGAGTCTTATGGACGCGTTCGACTCTCGCTGGAGTAGGGACTTCTTCATTGACCAGAAAGCGCACTTGACTCTTGTCAACAGCATCCTTGAGTGTCTCCAGCGTGTCGTCAAGCAGGGAGTGCCGTGTGTTCGTTGCCGGGGCAATTCTGAATGTATCCGTAGCCAAAACTAGAGATTAATTTGAATATTCAGTCTGTGTCCGACGACTGCGATCCCGACTGCGAGTGTTTGTTTTTCGTCCGTCACTGCCTGCGTACTCTCGAACGTCTCGTATCTTCCGCCTCAGTCGGCGATTTCATCGACGTCAGTCAACCTGTCCTCTCTAAGTTCTTATTCCGATCAAGTCGACCTTGTCAATACAGCTCAACTGATAAAAATGCGCAAATAAAAAAGGAAACGCTTCCTTGAGCGCACCGGTCTGACGGAGGTCGTACGCGCCGCAGTCTTTGCCTCTTGCTTCGATTGGAACGAGGACGGAGAATCGGAAAAGGAGGAAGCCGCGAACCTCTTCATGAGCCTTTTAAAGAAGGGCGAACGGCAAGGAAGCATGGAAACGCTGCTCGGAAACGGCTCGTATTTTGCTCGCACTCTTCTCTATTTCCACAACAAGAGAAGCAGACAACAGAGAAAGAGGCTATTGAGAAGGAGCGATAGGGAGTGAGAGAGGGTAATAGAGAGTAAAGTAGAGGAAGAGAAAGAACGATGGATAGTGAAAAGAACGACTCTTGTAGCAACCTCACAAGAAAGTTACGTCTTTTCTGCAGGCGTGCTACTGGCACTGCTGGAGATGGACCCTGACCCTTTTCTCTCCCGTCGCCAGCGCTCGCTCCTTGATCGGATCCTCCAGAAGTTCCCTGGATGGGCATCGAAGATCACCAGCCGCTTCGACCCGTCTTCCAACATCCACCAGCACGCCGCCCCTTATGCGTACCGGACACTCACATCCTTTCTCCATTCATCGACATTCTCTGCTAGGCAATTCATGCTCCTAGAAGCCTGGAATCTTTCGATCTAAGACTAAAATCACGATTGAAGTGGTTAATTGCTAAAGCAATCTGCTTAAAGTTGTCTTTCTAAAACATCAGTTTAAGAACCCCTCCGCTTGTGAAGTCGCTGCTCTTTGAAGACCGCACCGTTGCGGGAGAATCTGTCTCCGTGGAGTGTGAAGTTAGCCAATATTCCTTACAGACAGATTTTGAGTACATTCATCTCTTCCTCAATAACTTATTTTTAACACATTTGCTTTTTGCAGAGTGCCGTATCTGCAACGGAGGACAGCGCCACCAGCACCCAAGCAGCTTCTGGTTAGCTCGCGGATATCTCAAAACGTATATTCAAATAATGGATTGCTTTTTGTTTGGGGATCTTTCTTCGTGACTCTCATTTTGGACCTTCAATTCGTCGGGAAAACATAATTTATTTTTATTTTTTATACTTTTTAGCCCCAGTGACCATACATTTAAAATGTTCCCTCAGACTCGCCCTCGCTGGCCGCGGCTTCCTCGCCTCGCGCGCGCGCCACTTCGTCGCCTCGCGCGCCCGCCTCGTCCTCGCCTCGCGCGCCCTCCTCCCCCGATGGACTATTCTCTCTGCCGGCGCTCGTTCTCTCTCTCATCACGTCATTCCTTTCTATCCCTGACCTCTCTTCACTCGCCCTCTCTTGCCGCGCTGCCTATGAGGTTATACATTTATGATTTCACCGTTTTTACTCGCAAACCTAATTTGACTAGCAATTTTCACTGAAATCTTGTTACGCTTTTAGCTCTTTTTTATGAATCTGTCAAAAATTATTTAATATAAGTAATGCATATAAAAACTTTTTTTAATTAAAAAAAAACGTATATTTATTTTCGAAAAGCTTGCAGCCGGTAATCCGCCATCTTCACTCGATCTCCGTGCTCTCTCTCCCCGTGCTTCGCCACCTCCTTCCCTCCGTCCCCCGCACTGCCCACACTCTCCGGAGTGTGCAAGCTGCCTGGTCCAAGGTGCAACAGCTCATGAGTCCCGCCGCGATCCGTCACGTCGATTTCGGCGGCATCGGCACCTTTAATGGCGGACAACTAGAGAAGCTCTTCGCGGTGAGCAATTTTATCTTCTTTTTCTCTCCAAACGAGTTGTGGAAAATTGGGATAATTATTATAGTTGTTATTTAATAACCGTTCTATGTGAAAATTAAACTTGATTTAATTTTAAGTGTTATCATCAATAAAGAGCTAATATATTATTTCATTTATCATTCATTTTTACTCATTTTTCTTGAGGAGCCATTCTCGTCGGTGGAGACGCTCTCCATGAAGGGAGTAGTCATCACGCCGGACACGTGGGCGATCCTCGGAGACATTTTCCCAAATGTCCGCCAGGTCTCCGTCTCTCCCCACCCCGCGCACGCAGTGTCAGTTATGAAGAATTATTCTACAATTACTAACAATACTTTTGACTTAATGGGTAATAGAGATATGAGTAAGCAATGGTGATTATTAGATAGCTT
The DNA here is from genome assembly GCA_945643635.1 of Allodiplogaster sudhausi. Lineage (NCBI taxonomy): Eukaryota > Metazoa > Nematoda > Chromadorea > Rhabditida > Diplogasteridae > Allodiplogaster > Allodiplogaster sudhausi. The sequence continues at coordinate 2,170,878 of CALZFC010000051.1, forward strand.
AGTCATATCTCTATTGCCCATTAAGTATTTATTCTTCCATGTGTTCCTTCTTTCCATCGTTTCATTCAACCACGAGCGAATAAATATATTACTTTGAAGGGACAACCCCGGCCATCTGCTTACCACAGAGGATCTGAAGGAGAAGGGTCAGCGAGTGCAGGGGAAGGAGTTCGACTGCCTTCTCCTCACTCTCATCGGCACCTTCCATCAGCTCGAGTACAGCGAGCTCGCGTAAAATGAGGTCCTTTATAATAACGTCTTTTCTGCTATTTTTTCGGCTCTACTCTTATAGAAGGGACCGAAAAATGTAATATGTACCTCTTTTAACTACTTCTTTATGACCTATTATGACTCATGGCACGCATCAAATGATAGAAGCAAACTTGGGGCACTCAAATGGTAAATACATATCTCATTTTTCGGTCCCTTGTTTTCTTTTCTACCCCTTTTTACGAGAGCCTTTTGTTATGAACATTAATTATTAGAAAAGGTTCAGTTTTATTACTAAACATAGTTTAATCTAGTCTCGAGGACTGTTCTATCTTTTTAATTTAGTGCCTTCTCTTCCTCGCAGTGTTCGCGCCATTCTCGCCCAGGCTCTTGCATCTCTCATTTATGAAAAGCAACTTACCATTAGAGTGAATTAAATTTCACGGAATGTAGTAGAATAAAAAGAATTCGTAAATGGTAAGTTCACACGCTAAATCTAGGCGATGATCAAGGCGCTTTGCAAGGATGACAATACCATTTTGAAATCAACTTCAACACTTCATAAAAGGTTTAACGGATATTGGTGTGTCTGAGATCGAGAAGTGCACGCGTTGGGCATCAGGAAAGATCATTGCGCTTTTTAAATAGGCCAACGGCTTATATAAACGCCTTGAAAGTCCGGAGCAGATAGGTTATCTTTCAATTAAAGGTTACTCTTACAGCTGCAAACGCTTGACTTCAGTGCTTTTGTTTCACTAATCTTTAGTATGGTTAGAAATTGACTTGTTTATTTTATTCTATATTACATTAATTACCAAAATCCGATTCATACATATCGTAGTAAGTATTTTTTCTTTATGCAGGTATAATGTAGCAGACATATTTTTGTTGTTGTTTTGTTGAAGTTTTATCATGTAAATGATTACATCATAATATATGAAAAAATATTATTGCATAGATGACGTCATCTCCCTCCTCCTCCCCTCGCCGCTTTCTCGACGTAGTCAGGAAGAGCGCAGTTTTTGTCGTATGCACTCGCACACACACAAAGGCCTCCCTCGACATTGCTCTCTGGAAAAATACGAGAAGTAGTTACTTCTATGTATAATCATTTTATTTTTTAATAATTTATTTATTTTTCTGCTTACTTATTTATACTCTACGTTCTTAATTTTAAAGCGCTAGCTTTGTTCTCCACTCTACAATTTCGATAATGTTTTTTTTACTTTATTTAAATCGGGCTGTATACTTATTCATGAGTATCTAGATGAAAAGGCCCTAAAACAGATACGGTGTTGGATAAACATTAAGAGTAACGAGGCTCGCAAGAAATCGAAGTGCATGCGCAGATCGAGAGAGAGATAAACATAGCACTATAGAGAATGAGAGAGAATAGAGAGAAAAGAAAGAGAGAAATATAAAGAGGGAGAGGGGAAAAGCGAGTGTAAGAGAGCGAGAGTCCTCGCTAACATAAGCATGTGCCCCCCCCCATTTATTTCATAGGTGCACAGAGAGGTAGAAGGCAGCGAACTTGCGAAAACGCACCAATTATAGGATGCTATAGGCACAGCGGCTTTATAAACGTCACGCTAATTCGAAGGAGCGAGAAGGTCCGATGGGCAGATGGGTTATCTGATCAAAGCCTCTGCGTAGGAAAGATCCCAACTGCGCTTAATTGAGCTCTGCTTTTTCGTTCTTTCTTTTCCTTATTAAAATCAAACTCCTTTGTTCTGCACAAAATTTACAATAGTTTTTGACCGAAAAAAATTAACCGTTTGTTAATTTTAACAATAGAATTTTTTCTCAATATTTTTTTAAACCAAAATCGAACAAAACACAGAGAAACGCAACAGACCGCAGCCCATCTTTCCACAAGCGCTGTAGCAGCCCCACGTGTAGCCAAAGTTGCCGCTGTAAAAGTAAAAAAAATTTCGTTGTTGCAACATTTTATTTGCCAGTTGTCATTATTAGATTCAAGTCAAATTCAGAATTAAATGCATTATTTGTACTGAAAGTAGTAATCATAATCGAATTATAAAATTGATTTTAAAATAGCCTTTCGAAAGCAAGAACAACAACCACGACTAACTCGTTGATGAAGACGCAACACTTCTCATGAGCGGCGCACGCGGTCATGACGGGCAGACGAGTCAGCACCGGTTCAGGACGGGAGGAGGATGAGGAGGAGGATGACGTCATCGATGGCTGATGTCGTGATGACGTCACTGGCGATGACCTGGAAGACGATGTGACCGAGGAAAAGTTGGAGAAGTGCATGGCTTGTTTCATTCGGTCGAAGAGGGGCAGCGGTGGGAGTGGCGGGAGAGGCGGGAGAGGCGGCAATGGCGAACGCATGTTTCGGGTGCTACAACAAGGCGCGCACTAATATTAAAAAGACGGCAACCGAAAAATAATTAATACACACTCCAATTTCCGCGCCTTAACTTCTTGGAGAAGGCGCTCTCTCATTCTCGCATGCTTTTTCTCACTTCGCACAAACTGCGTTCAAATAGCATACAAACTAATGAGGGTGCGAACGGCAGGACAATTTTAAATCTCGTAGAATTCTTCGTTGATCCCTCTCCTTTACGGGGCTTCAACATTTCGCAAGATATGTACATGTACATCATGCATAGCTCCTATGTAAATACTTATCTCTCGAATTTCTTTTATGCTGTCTATTTAAATAGCCTATTGGATGCCTTCATACATACATACATATCTACGTATGTATTTACATACATATATTATGAAAGTACGAAGGCGTTTTTGCAGCATGCTATTTTGTTCCCGATTCGATTGATTAGTATTAGATGTACATACCTATATAAATGAAACTGACGATACTAACTTGATCGGCCCGTAAGGCACACGGCCGACTTTACACTGAAGTCCATTCGAGGTGGCGACAACTAGGGCAGTGACGAAGAAGGCAAGGGTGAGCATCGCTTGATATGGCCGATTGTCCTTGTCACTTATGTATTTCCCACTCTTCCTTTCTCCCTTCCTCAACAGCCGATGATCGCCGAACGATCTTTTTCTCCCTTTTTGTTTCCAGCTAGGGCCCTCCTTTCTATCTGCTACTTTCACTCGCTTATCCACATATTCACAGCTATTTCTTGCTCCTTTTGCTCTATGTCTTCCTATTTCTATTGCGTTCTCACTCCCTAATCTTTGTCCAAACGAAGAAAACAGTTGAACGGTGTGACAGCGAATTGATACAGAGGTGGGAAACTGAAAAGTGCTCGTGTTTATGTGCAGAGCTGTTTGGCGGACAATCGATTTCACTGCTCAGATGAGGAGAAGAAGAACACGTTTCACTGTCTTCTCATAGCACAATTCATCAGTACATATCGAGTACAATTAATGCATATAAAAAACCATAAAGTGCAGTCCAACAGAATCGGGCTCAGAACTAATTGGAATAATTTGACTTGTCCCACAAATCATATTAATAAAGTACATTCGATTTTAATTTAATTCTTATATCGCTTATGTATCTTTTCAATAACAAAATAACACATTTGAACAATTGGCCATGACCATGGCGAATTGTTAACGTGGCACAACGACATTTACGAAGACATAAAGGGGCGACTTTCTCTTCTTAACGATCGACGCCGTGGCCATTTGTATTTCCACCGTCTGTGCCGATTGTTTGTATAAAGCAGCGTCAGCAGTAGAAAGCGACATTACGAAGAAGCCGCTTCCGTATTCAAGGCCTTCCTTTCCTTCAAATATGACCATTGCATAGGAAGAATTTAAATGTTTTCTTTCTTTACTCTCTAAAATAATGCTCTGTCTTCTTTTATCAGTTGCTCTCTTGATAATTAGCTTTCAAGTTCAAATTTTTGAAGGTCCCACGAAGATGTCTCGACTCCTTTCCGCGGTGATTCTCTTTCCTCTTCTTCTCAAGCTGAGCACCGGCCAGGAATTCGAGACTGTCGCTGTTGACGATAAGGAAGTTCTGGTGAACAGTGGGAAATATGGTTTTTATATTTCTATTAACCTATAATGAATTTATAGATCTAGTTTTCAAACTTCTGCTTATAATACATTGCTTATCAGGCCGTTAACCAAGAAGACATGGTGGGTGTACTGTGTAATATTTAGGAGAAATTGGTACTTTATTTTATAAAATCCAACAAGTAATAAGTGTTGAGTTGGGAACCAAATAACAAAAATAATCTTAGCGAGCATTGAGTGATGCTTGCTTAACTATCTAAAACGGCGAAATTGAGCAAAATGAAGTTCATATTCGGCTTCCTCGCATCAAATAACCATACCCTATGGCAAAGTTTCAGCAAAAATATATTTTTTTTTGGAAAACATTCTTGGGTAGGAGTTCTGAAATAGTACCTTAATAATAGCTTACATAGGCTGTGGTCCGCGCCTGCGCGCTTCCGGTGAACTTCGAAGCACCCCGCCCCAACGAAATGGACTCAATAAAAGGCTGGTGGTTCTTCAATACCGAAGAGGAGCTTGTTAGTTGCCCTTTCGACGACCGTAAAATTGAGAACGCCATCATTTTACGGACGCTTTTATTTATTCGAGATTCCATTAGGTGACCGCCGCCAAAAAGCGTCAGGTCGGCGCCCTCACCGAATATGAGATCCACACGACCTACGCCGAGAGTCACTGCAGAAAGTGAGTTCAATTTTTACGTTTAAATTTTAACATCAAATCAATAAATCATTAGTTTGTATTTTCAAAAACGATCAATGCATGATCAAAATCTAATTTCTTAAAGCAATTTGAGCCGAAATATTTCTTGTCTAAGTGCGCATATTTTCGCAACAAAATCTCAAATATTTCGCAATGCGCCAGCATCTGAACAATTGATTTCCACGCATTGCATAAATCATCAAATTCCGTAATTTGTAAATAGACATCAATATAATTATGAATGATTTAGTTTAATATCTCGTTTCAGGACGGATGTCAGGAGCCTTAATGACGCTGATAGATGCCTACCATGCCAGGGCTCCGAGCATTATGTAAGGCTGACTTTCAATTTTTTACAGGAACTCCCTATGTAGATTAATATGCCACAGGGAAGAATTTGGGAAGAAAAATCTTTCAAATGTTACTTTTGGTGGTGTAAATAAACAGACACGGCTACCCGCGAAAACACTTTTCAGTGAACACATTTCTATTGCATTTTAAAGTATTTTTAGGACGAATATTAAATAATTAATTAACTACTTTGGAATATAAAGTATAGTTACATTTAAGCCGTACATCGTGACGGTGAAGGTTGACAGCGAGGGAATATTCACCGATCTCCGAATGATCGTCGAGAAGAAGTAACTAATCTATCGTAAAGAAAAGTGTTTAAAATACTCAATTCCCTGTTGCAAAGTCATAAAGTGTTTGCCTGCATCGAGCGACGAAACAATCTATGCAAATTAATAAAACATGAAGAAGGCTTGTCTGAGTTGATGTGCAACAATGAAGTGAATTTTCTCTTTCGTTATTTTAATAATTGTTTACCACGTGTGTTACATAACAATGTTCCACCGTATAAATTGATTGATTGTTTGATTGAATGAGGCTGGCCACTCGCCTTCTTTTAGAGCTTGCTTTTTGCCTATTATTCATGACTTTCGTCTTTCATTTCCTAACCCGTTCATGCTGCTCTTTTCCTCCATCATAACATTTTCATTTTGGATTAAACCATAAACTAATATGAAGGATCTCTACTAAATGTCCCCACTTAGTTGGACTTTTGCTGCTGCAATACACACTCCCAAACACACACTGTTGCATCGACGGAGGGATCAGCGCCTCGAAGAAGCATTGCGTCGCATGTCGCGCTGAATTCGACGTCGGAGCCATGGTCGGCGCCGAATTCTGCGATGGATAAGACGCTGCAGTGGAAGAACACGCCATGGTTTCTCTTTAGACTACGACTGTCTTGTCATCTAAAGAAATCCCACGCCGTGTACTTCCACTGCAGCGTCGGAAGAATTTATGCTCACCAAGTTTCTGTTTTTTTTTTCTCCTTCGGAAGCCAGATGAGAGCCGACAGTTTAAGGTAAAAGCATAGCGGAGAGTGATAAATGCGGATCTTTCCCGTTTGGCATTTTTTCTAGACTTTGGCATTTTTACTGCTAACTTTTCTATTAGCATCTCCGCCAATCAGAATATTTAGTTCTTATCGATTTTTATTTTATCATCAAAGTAGAGAACCGTTAAATTCGTTTTTCAGGATAGCAAATGAATTGTATGTATCTGATATTAAATTTTGGTTATTCCCGACATTGTTTTGTTTAGAATGGAAACAGAATCAATTAGCATTTTCATCTCCCCTTCCTCACAAGGAGCAGAAAATTGTGTATGGATGTTTCAGGTACTTCAAGAAAGGTGTTTGTTTTTTTTTTAATTAGCTTTCAAGTTCAAATTTTTGAAGGTCCCACGAAGATGTCTCGACTCCTTTCCGCGGTGATTCTCTTTCCTCTTCTTCTCAAGCTGAGCGCCGGTAAGGAATTCGAGACTGTCCCTGTTGACGATAAGAAAGTAAAGGTGAGCAGTGGAAAATATGGTTTTAGTCTTTCAATTAACCTATTGTGAATTTATAGATCTGGTTTTCAAATATCTGCTTATAATACATTGCTTATCAGGCCTTTAACCATCTGAAAGCAGAAAGGGCATAATGGAGGAGTTTGAAATAAATATCTATGCATATAGATACATATGTATATATGTACATATGTATGTACCGTAGAGAAGGTTTGCGATTCGAATTCGCATGAAATAAGACATTTCCAACTATCTGCCAAGTTTAATTTGTAAAAATATATTAATAATAACCTTCCTAGGATATTCTCCGCCTGGTGGCGCTTGTTCTGAACATGGATAAGCAAAAATCCTACCCAGATGTCGCACCTGTGCCAGGCGCGTGGTTCTTCAATGTCGACCTGGACACTGTTAGTTGCCCTTTCGACGACCGTAAAATGGAGAAAGCCATCACTTTACGTGTAATAACAAGACGCTGTTATTGTAGTTCACTGCACTGCCTTTCGATGTAGAAGACGAGGGGAGGGATTGGGTTTTCAGAGGTTTATCTTCGATATCCGGCCAACACCAGGCCAACAAGAGGAAGGAACCGCTCACGAAGAGCCACCGAGGGGAGACTGCCGCTCACGAAGAGCCAAGGAAGGGACACTGACTAGGAATGGATGGAAGTCAGAAAGGTAATGGGGAGTTGCACTTAGATATACAAAGAAGGGAAAGGACGATAGGGAGTGAAGCGTGCGAAATGGGACATTTCGTTACATACGGTCGCTATTATTGATCATGCAAGATGCGAGATTCCTGCAGGTAACCGAAGCCAAAAAGCGTAAGGTCGACACCTTCACCGAATATGAGATCCACGTGTCCTACGGAGAGTCGGGCTGCATAAAGTGAGTTCAATATGGACATCTAATTTTAATATTAAATCGATAGATCGTTAGTTTGTATTTTTAAAAACGATCATCGCATTATCAAATTTTAATTTCCTAAAGCTAATTGAGTCAAAATGTTTCTTGTCCAAGTGCGCATATTTTTGCAACAAAGTCTCAAATATTTTGAACTTGGTCTTGTTGACCGACTTATGTCGCCCTGCGCCAGCATCTGAAGAATTGATTCATTTTTCTGTTCCCCTCCATCCGTTGCAAACTCATCAAAACCTTTAAAAAAAACATCAATATAATTATGAATGATTTAGTTTAATATCTCGTTTCAGGGCGGAGGTCAAGACCGTTGCAGAAGCTGATAAATGCCAACCATGCCCGGGTTCCCCCCGTAGAGTAAGGCAGACATTCAATTTTTCTCTCAAAATTTTATTTTTCTCCATAACTACAGGAACTCTCCATGATGATTAAAATGCCAGAGAGAAGAATTTTTGAAGGAAAGCCTTTCAAATGTTTCCTTTATCGGTGTAAATATTCAGGCACAGCAGCCCGCGAAAACACTTTTTCGAGATATTACTGAAAAATAAGCATAACTTTTTCTCCGACAGCTATTTAATTTAATAGAAAAGTTATAACCTCGAAAGGCTGGCTGTTGGATCAGAATTGGGGTGATAATACAATATATCTTTCATATTCAAGCACATTTCTATCGCATTTTTAAAATATTTTTAGAATGGATATTAAACTATTAATTAATTACATTGGAATGTAAAGTATAGTAAGATTTAAGGAGTACATCGTGACAGCCAAGCTTGACAACACCAATGGAATCAGATATATCAAAATGATCCTCGTGAGGACGTATTGATATAATAACTCTTTACATCTCTCTCTGAAGACTAAGCCAGGCCCCATACATTCGCTACACTCCCACGGACCCTCAGTCGAGTGTTCCCTACACGCGGCGGGCGGCCGCTTCCCGGCTCTCCCGCTTATTGTAGGACACTCGCATTCCCTCCAGCTCCACTCTGCTCTCTCAGCACTCATACTTGCTTTCTCTCTCTCTCACTCTCTCTCTCTCTCTCTCTCTCTTCCCCAAGCCCCCTCCCTATCTCTCTCAACAACGACATCGATACAAGAACAAGTCTCCTCCTATCTCTCCATCTCTCTTTTCTTCTCTTCTTTCCGCAACTATCACTCTGTATATTATTGTAAGATAACTGATAAACTTCTCTTCTTCACCCCTCCTATTCAAAAACGCATGCTACCGCTACACCTGAGATCAAAACACATACGTTCTTTCCCTCTCGAGCATCCCCGAGGAAGGAACGTGATGGATTAATCGAGACTCATTAAAGGAGAGAAGCGTTAAGTTCGTTCTCTCAAAAAGGGACAGAATCAAGAAGAGCCGCTTGATCGTAGGCGGCGTTGTAGATGCGTTAGGCAATCCTGTTGTCGCGGATGCTGATGACACGACACTGGACTCGGACGGAGACTCACTGTTACCGGAAGAATTTCCAGTCAAGCGGTAGATTTCACCATCGTCTGCACGGTAGAAAACAGCAGCATGATAGTTCTTATTGTCATCCACGGATCATCGTGGCAGTACATTTTTTCTCATTTCATCTCTCCAATCTTCCTCTCTCCAAGATCTGGTGTTACTTGCTCCCCCTAGGCGTCGTGCCCATACTAATCGCCGGCCTCGCTACGACTATTCCACTTCCTGTGAGAAATGCGTTCTACTCTGTTTTACAAATTAGCGTTTCCATCTCACCTTCCTCACAAGGAGCTGAAAATTGTGCATGGATGTTTCAGGTGCTTCAAGAAAGGTGTTTGTGGAGAGATTGTTAACAAGTAACACCATCTTCATTTCTCTTATAACCGCAACGATGAATTGGGAGAGAGAAGCAAATATGAATGGCGATATAAAGGCAAACGGAGTAAACGGAGTCGCTGAAGGAGTCCCATCTAGCAAGCACCACAGGTCTTCGGGCATGCAAGGCGGACCTGGAGAATTGTAAAAACATGCTCCTATTTTCTCACAATTTCTTCCTCAAGTAACAAGGAGTCCCCTAAACTAATTATTTACATAGAAATATTATAAATTCTAGACAAACTAAAATGTTATTTTAAAAATGAAATTAAGAAGAATAACTTGGTTAAACTGACGAAAGAGCAGAGACTCGCGTACTGCAAGCAGCAGCTGAAGAAGTCGACACAATTCTGAGAGAAGGAGCAGACGAAGAGAGCGGCGAGGACAAGGGCAACCTTCCACATCGCGGGAGATTTGATAGTTGAAGGATCCTTAAGATCAATCAATTAATACTTCCGAAAAGTATAGATTATAAAAGATTGAGCAACTTCCTGAAATACGCCGGGAAGTTCCACCGAGTCTATTCTTGCAAACTAGTTAAAGTATGTAATTTAAATCAGATTGCAAGAAACTGATTTTACAAATTTTTCTTAAGCAATAACAGTAAAGCACAATCTAGGATGAAACGGGACTATTGTCTGCAGTCCAAACGAAAATTTATACTTCCCCGTGTGTCATCTTCATTCATATCACCCACAGAAACTAACATAAGGAAAAGCTAGGGAGAAAGAGTGAGAGAGAGAGAGAGAGAGAGAGAGAGAGAGCTGTGCAAACATCTGCAGTGAGTCTGGGAGTTCCGCAAGTTATCTCCCTTATATTATCTTTGGTGCCTTAGCTGTCAGCAATGTTCTTGACATACATACTAGATCTCGTATTGCCTATTTCTTTTCTGTTAGTCTACGTGGCAAATAAAAACAGCTGACTTATCGTTAACAGATAAATTAACAGACATTACAAATGCATGCTGTAATCAGCATTTTAAAGGACGAGTGCGTATGCTATCAGTTAATTCTTTTTTTCCTACCTCAAGTGTGTACCGTATTTTCACCTCAAATTCTTGTTCGGTATTTCGTTCTTCCAATCCATATTGTTTTGATACAATAATAATACAATGTTTCGGTGGCCGTCCTTTACTTCACGACACAGAAATCAGAGTGGGAGGAGGGAGGGGGAGGGAGGGGAGGGTGGGAGAAGAAGTGGAAGGGTCGGGTTCTCGCTACTTGTTGACGTCGTTCTTGCCGACGGCGGCGAGAGTCTGGTAGTTGGGGTCATTCGTTGCTACAATATTGCATTTATATCTTTCAGTATAGAATAAACTTTCTTCTTTTCTGACGGACCAGCCTTGGCAGCCTGATTGACGGGCGCCTGCGGCTTGCCGCCGGCCCCTCCGGCCTTCTTGTCAGCACCGAAGCAGTCGTTGTTACCCACGGCCGCCAGCGTCTGGTAGTTCGGATCGCTGGTGGCTGAAAATATCAAAATTAGAGAACAACGGTCGCTCAGTTTCATTTCAGCTTAGAATTAGTTCACTAATATGACATCCAGATCTCGTAATTGCCTTCACTTTCGTCATTATTGTTCGTTTAATTGATTCGAAATTTAGGCAGAAATCCACTGTGCCCGTACCAGCCTTGGCGGCCTGGTTGGCTGGCGCCGTCGGCTTGCCGCCAGCCCCTCCGGCCTTCTTGTCGGCACCGAAACAGTCGTTGTTTCCCACGGCCGCCTCTGGTAGTTGGGGTCGGCGGTGGCTGTGTAAGAGACGGTTTACCGAGAAATCTTGTAAATGAGCATAAACTTTTAAATATTGATATTATTTCCCAGTTACTATGAGTAGTGCCATTCAATCTTGATCGAAGATAATTGCCACGTCATTCATTGCATACCAGCCTTGGCGGCCTGGTTGTCTGGCGCCTGTGGCTTTCCATCGCCTCCGCCTCCGCCCTTCTTGTCCGCGCCGAAGCAGTCGTTTGTCCCGACGGCGGCCAGCGTCTGGTAGTTGGGGTCATTGGTACCTAAAGGAAATTGTTCGCTTCTGTGACCACTTAATTTGTGATAATTGAACCACTCTCCTAACAAACCTGCCATTGCTCCGGCGGCCGGCTTAGCCGGTCCACCGCCACCCTCCTTCTTGTCGGCGCCGAAGCAGTCCTTGCCGCCAACGGCAGCGAGCGTCTGGTAGTTCGGGTCGTGGGTGCCTGGTTGAAAAGGGTAGATTGTATTAGTCCTATTTACTACATTCCACGTGATCGTTCACTCTGTGAGTCACCATGGTTGTACTGAGTATCTTTCATGTTTTGATCGTCACCTTCTTTTGGATGACTAATCACTCTACCTTTCCTTCACTCAGCAACGAATAAACGCTCCACCTATGTAACCCATGGTCAGAACAGTATTCAGTCTTCAGTCTACTCGTATTCTTTGTTTACTCGTCCGTAACTTCGGAGCGACTTCTCTATCTCTCTATGTTTCGTGGTAAACTTCTCCCGCCTCGCCTCTGGTCCCACACATTACTTTCCTTGTCCGCATCCTCGGAAGGACACAGCAGAAAGTATATCCCGGGAATAATTAGTTATCAAAAAGAAGTAGGGACCGGCCATTCCGCCGGCGGCCGGTTGCTGTGGCCCTCCGTCGCCTCCGCCCGCCGCCTTCTTGTCGGCGCCGAACGCGTCTCCGCCCACGGCCGCCAAGGTCTGGTAGTTCGGGTCGTGCGTTGCTGCAAAGACGTACACGGATCTAGTACAATCTGCTATTATTGAGATGTTGCGATATCGACAAAAATTTATGTAACAATAGGAACGATTTCAGTGGATGCTGACCGGCCATTCCGCCAGCGGCCGGTGCCTTTGGCCCTAAGCCGCCGCCCGCGCCTCCCGCGCCCGCCGTTTTGTCGGCGCCGAAGTCGGCATTCTTGGGCACGGCCGCGAGCGTCTGGTAGTTGGGGTCGTGGGTTCCTCGAATATTATTTTCGTTAAACTTCTTTTAATTTTAATTTGCACTTTTGAAATTCTCACCAGCCATTCCACCGCCTGTCGGCGGCTTCAGTTCCGGGCCAACCGGCTTCGGCTTTTCACCTGAAAAAATATAGAGAGAATAGGCTACAATGAAAATGAAGATGATTCTCCTGCATAAATATGAATAATATCGTGGCCTCAACTATCGCCATTTTCCATGTTGATGTGCATTCCACAAGAATATTATCCTCCGATAAGATCATAAACAGTTTTGATCGACAGGGTAAAGCAGCCAAACCCTCAGGTTCCTTCTTGTCCACTTCCATCTTTTCAGTTTCGCAATCTTCCAGCTCCGTCTTCTCCGTCTTCTGAACTCCTTTCGGCGCTGCCTTCGGAGGATAATTTTTCTTCTTCTTCTGTAATAATGAAAATTTTTTAACTAAAATAAGTACGAAACTTCCATTTGTAACTATGGTGCCTCGACTAATTTAATCTGGGGGAGGGGGGGGGGTGGGGAATATTCGATTGAAGGGGAGTGAGGGAAGCGTGAGAGATGAGAGAGAGTGATAAGATGAGAGATGACCGAGCAGAGCGCGAGGAGGAAGGCCGCAGTGACAGGGAACAAGCAGACGACAGCCGTGTTGAGAAGGCCTCCGGCTTGCTCTCACTCAGCAAGCCGCGCATTCTCTACTCGATCTGGAACAAAGAAAGCTTATCGTCTTAAAGCTGAAGATTAAAGTTCGAATCGGTAAAATATAAGACAGAAAGCGGAATTTATGGGAGTTTTTTTTAAAGATATTTTCAAATTCCAAACAATCGTGCTTAAATATAGGCAGAGGAACAAGAAAATGGGAGGGGGCAATGGAGTGAGCGAAGAGAGCCGACTGACTGGCAACGGTAGATAGCTGTAAAATGACATGAGAATGTGCCATTCGCCTCGCATCGAGATCGAATTTCTATAAATTTGCTTAAAGGTGATTCATTTAATGTTATTTCCTCCTCTTTCTCTCTCTTCTATGCGCACTATTTTCATGCACTCTCGCGTGTACTTTCTTTGCACCTAGAGAAGGACGAGAGATTATGGAAAGAAGAGAGGAAAAGGAGACGTGAAATTTCTTCAGATATTCACGCCTTGTCGATTGTTTAATTTAGATTTGCAAACATTCTTAAAATGGAACAGTGTCGACTTTTAGATAATTTGCTCGCGATTCTGCTAACCGGAGTTGCTTGTGAACTTTATATGCCTAGGTTCAATGCACACATCGATTTTGTTTTTATTTCAAACAATATTTACGTCTTTTCCGTTTCCTAAGAGGATTTTCTTCTTGCTTAAAAGCTAAATTGCGTCTATTTATTAGAGAATCGCTCTGAAAGCGATAAGGTAAATACGTTTGTCTTCACATTCTGTTCCAGATACTGGAGGCACCCATTTTAAATGGCATCATTATGCAATCACAGAAGACTGTGAGAAACCGAGATGAAAGCGAAGGAGACGGCGACGAACAATGGGATACTATTTTTTTAAATGCATTATCATGGGGGTACTATTAGAGGGGTTGTTCTAATAAAGTGGAACTAATAACTAATTTCATATATTTCTTAACACTTTTACAAAGGAGGGATTTATTGTCATTACGTTATAGTGCCATGCCAAAATGGCAAAAGTCATCAAATGAAACATTCACGACTACATTCGTATATCACTCACTACTTTTGTGTGAATAATCTCTGTATGTAGTTCATCCATACGAACATCGGAGCACACAAAACGGAATGTTCGTAACATTCACTTCTCGGCTTGAATGTTTTTTGGATGTTCGTCTGAGCAGAACATTCCAAGCGACTCAACCCGAACATTCCCACCCGCAGGGCAGCTGGCGCCGAATGTTACGCTCCCCTCGGGCGGAATGTTACGAACATTGCGCGGTCGTCGACGCAATGCTCGGGTCAGCTGAACATTCCGCCCTCGAGACCAATGTTCGTAACATTCCGCCCCAACACGCATTCATTGTCTGCATCTCCTCCTTGAATCTCTCTACCTCACCTCTCTCTATTTGTATCTTCCCGACCTCACTTTCTCTCCTCTCTCTCTCTCTCTCTCTCTCTCTCTCTCTCTCTCTCTTTTGCTGTCCCCCTCTCTCTCTATCCTTGTCTCCCCCCACTCTCTCTTTTTTGTTGTCTCTCTCACTCTCTTTTGCTGTCTCTCTCTCTCTCCCTCTCTCACTATCTCTTTTTCTGTGTTTTTATCCCTCTCTCGGTCTACTCTCTCTCTCTCTCTCTCCCTCTCTCTCTCTTTCTTTCTCTCTCACTGCCTTTCTCCCCGTATCTCTCTCATTCCCTCTCTCTCTCTCGCTCTCTCTCTCTCTCTCTCTCTCTCTGTCTCTCTCCCTCTCTGTATCTATCTCACGGTCTATTTCTATGTGTTTCACTCCCTTTGCATTCAAACAACTGCGAATCGATAGCCAAGATCGCTTCGAAGTAATTAGAATAAAGAGATAATGTTGCTCAAGCTATGTCTACAGTGAAAAGTGCTTCCCTTTCGTTAATTGGACTTTCGCCAACGAAATGTTGTGCCACGTTGTAGCAAAACGAATTATATTGCACAATAAAAAGTACTAAAAGTAGTTTGCCCTTCCCATATCATCTGGATACTTTCAGTGACATTCCCATTGCTAGCGCGGGCAGTGTGGTAGTAGTGGGTTGGGTATTTGTAGCTTTTATTTAATTAATATTAGCTCCTTTTAATCGTTTAAACACCAAAACGACGAAACAAAGGATTGATACCGCTCTGCTCTTTTTTTGCCTCGTCTCCCATTACAAACTCTTCTTAAAAATGCAATCGACAGAACAGAGAAACGCACTCAAAAGTGTTAATTAACTGGGTCTGGGTCGGTTGTGTCTTTCATGTACATATCTTCTTTTACAATCCACTGTTTTGTTGTTTAGAATTCTCAATAAGCTTCTTTGCCTTGTTCATTAATATGATTTCTCTCTCCCTGTCTCTGTCTCTCTTTCTTTCTGTCTGTCTGTCTGTCTGTGCCTGTCTCTGTCTCTCTCTCTCTATGTCTCTCTCTCTCCCTCTCCGCAGTGAGCGAGACAATGAGTGCATGTATGCTCGCAAAGTATTTCGCTCATTAGCACTCATTCAGCAACTGTTACTATGCAAATTACCCTTCCCACGCATCTCAAACAACTTACAATTAACAGGCTGTGAATGAAGGCGAAACACAATCATCCACTTTGTTTTACATTTGTAGTGTTAATTATTCGAAAAGAAAGTCTCATTAATAGAGATTGACAGAGGGAGAAGAAGAGAGCTGAGAGAGGTGCGAGAACGAAAGAGATGAGAGAGAGAAAGAAAGATGAGACAGAGTACGGTCAGGAGCAAAATGTCTCTCTCTCTCTCTCTCTTCGCCTACCCCCAGGCTCAACTAGCGACGACGACTCCCAACATCACACAGGGTCACAGGTTAGCTAAATTATCGACTCGAAAAAATTATATACTTTTGCGAACTTTATTGATATTTTATTCTATTTCACTGCTATTTTGTTCACAGAAGGGCCGAAAACAGTGAAATCTGCTGTTCGCAAAAGTTAGATAATTAGCTAACCTGATCCGGAGGATGGTGGGCAGCTATGAAAGAGAGAGAGAGAGAGAGAGAGAGAGAGAGAGAGAAAGAGAACGAGATGAGAGTGAGAGAGAGCTCATTTGGGGGGAGGGAAGTTGAAAATGAGGAGCGGCTGCCGCGGCGAAAAGCCAGCGGCGAATGATCTTCTGGGCAGAACATTGCAGACGAACATTGGTGCTCCGCTGAGCAGAGCATCAGAATGTTCTCCCAATCAGAGCATTTATGCTCCGGAGCCGAAATCGAGAATTAATGCTCCGCTTGAATGCTCGGCTGAGGCGAACATTCCGTTTTGTGTGAGCGCAATACAAATAATGAACACTACCTTCGTTTCTCTTTGTGACGAATTAGGAGGTCGCTTCTCAGTTGACTTCGATGAAGGCTGGGACGAATATTAAGAGAGCCAATCTGATAGAGTCGACCATGGGTGTGCAGGGAACAAAAATATTTTTTGATTTAAATTTCGTTTGAAGGGTTACTGTAGCACCCTATGAGGATCCGAAAAACGTTTTTTTTTTTCAAAAATTTATTTTCATTTTTAAGTACAGTATACCTCGAAATGTGGAAATGATATAAATTACCATAACTTTCTTCAAACTCAACCAAATTGAATTTTGAAACGTCTCTGATAATCGTTTTGAAAAAAAATCGTTTAAGGGGTCATATTGGCACCCAAATGTTTCGGTGACGAGGTTTGGGGCCCAAAACGTTACGAGCGCGCAGAAACGACAATATCACGTGAAAGAGGAGAATTTATTACCCCAAGAACAATGGTTCATAAACGGATTGGAGCACCTAATGGATACCTAATTTCAGCCTGAACAAGCACACTTGCTCAAACTGCGAACCTGGAAAATTGGCATAAATCGCTTGAAACTCAACGAAAATCAATATTGTTGTCTTCATTCGATTTGTCTTCTTAAAACTAACAATAAAGGACTATTTGATTTTTGCGCCAATTTCACTTTTTCACCATCATTTTGGCAAAAAACCTTTTTAGGTGACTAGAATTTAGCAACTTCTGGCCAGTTTCTGATATCTTCAGATCAGAGCGCGCAATAGCTTTGCCTTCATATGAAAGAGCATTCAATTTTACCTAGTTAAAGTTGGTTTAAACTTAGTTGGCACACCTAACTGATGCTATTTATCAGGCTGAAACCCCTCAACCCTGCCACGCATCAAAATTTAAAACAGCCGAATCCTACCAGGGAATCTTTTACTTGAGCTAGAAACAAGGTACGATTGTTCTCCAGTCGATTCTACACAGGTATGCTATGTTTGTACAACAATACAAAAAAATAATTGGTAAATTGTTTTTTCGGACCTCAAAAAAATCAACAATAACTATGACAATGTCTCTTTACAGCTCATTTCCAAACGATTTTCTGAAAATCTCTTTCGCCGTTAGAAAGAGGGTTTTTTCAACCGGTACAAGTGCCAATCAACTGAATATAGACACAATCTTTTTGATAACCTAGAAGTAAAGACAGAAAAACAAAGGTCCAAAAAAATTAAAAAAAAAAAAATTTTTTTTCAAATCGTTTTGTTGTTGTAAATTATGAGTTGCGATACATGAAAATCACGTTTGTTATTTATATTAATGATTTTTTTTACCATTTACAATATACATCTCGGAATAACTGGAAGACCAAGCAGGTGTATGCAGCCATCAATCACATTTGCTACGTTCTTTGTTCACATGTATACATACATATCCGTCTACTCTTGTTGACAGAAAGAATAAATGCTAGCGCATGATTGGTAACGTTGTTTTCATTGCACTTTGTAATGTTTAATTCTTCGTGATATGTTGTATACCAACGGAAGAGTTATTGTTTTCATAGTTATTGTTGATTTTTTTGAGGTCCGAAAAAACAATTTACCAATTATTTTTTTGTATTGTTGTACAAACATAGCATACCTGTGTAGAATCGACTGGAGAACAATCGTACCTTGTTTCTAGCTCAAGTAAAAGATTCCCTGGTAGGATTCGGCTGTTTTAAATTTTGATGCGTGGCAGGGTTGAGGGGTTTCAGCCTGATAAATAGCATCAGTTAGGTGTGCCAATTAAAGGAGGCGAAAACTCAATTTTTTTGCTATAAGGATGATTCTGTGAATGTGTCCGGATTGAGCTTGCGAAGGCATCAGCAAAAATTCAATTTACTAAACTAAAAGTTAAAGGAGTAATTTGCATCTGAAAAGAGTCCCCTGATCATGAGGGAAATATTAGTGATTTGTACAGAACTTTAAATTTATCATTAGTCCCCAGACCAAATTACGGCCAAATAGGTTTGCCGAGCATATCATGGTCGTCGACCGTAAAATATATGCCGGCATATTCATGATTCACCAAACGGACGCAAACCGCCAATTTGAAATCGCCGAATAAAACGCATGTTTTACGTGAAAAGGTTTCAAACAAGGATCTTGGCAAAATGCCAAGAACCTGCGGCTCACGACTACGGTACTTGAATGAGTCGGCATTTCGTGTTAGGAGTTAACGACTTTCAAGCTCCTTTAAGTTTAAAACCAACTTTAACTAGGTAAAATTGAATGCTCTTTCATATGAAGGCAAAGCTATCGCGTGCTCTGATCTAAAGATATCAGAAACTGGCCAGAAGTTGATAAAATACTAGACACCTAAAAAGGTTTTTTGCCAAAATGATGGTGAAAAAGTGAAATTGGCGCATCTATTTTTTTTTATTTCATTATTTATCATTTTTCGAATCTATTTGTAGGGTTATCTGGTCACATTAATATATTCTGATCATAACTCATTCCAGCATATTTTAGATCATGGAGAACTACAATGCAGACATTCTTCACACTATCAATGTTATTGTAATTCCTGCAATACTTCTTATTGGTTGGAGAATGGCTTGGAATAATGAATACGCGCAAAATTAAAATGTGCAGGACTCATCAATCAGTCCATCAACGTTTGTGTTCTTATGCAAATGTCGGGAATCAACTTGATCTTTTTAAAAGTTTGTAACGCATTTAACCTTTGAAATGCATTGAATTCGTGATTCGTGATAAAATTCATGATATACATACTTGGCGATTTCTCGATCGAGCACTAAATGTTTATAGGCCTCAGCTGCAATTGACGTCTTTTCCGTCATCTTTAGCTTCCTTTTCGCCATTGAGTTCTCGGGAGTCTATTTCAATAATTCCGCTGCTGCAATCTACTTTTTCGTCTTCTTCAATGTGAACATTCGAAGAGGCTTTTATGCGAGCAGTTATGAGAAGACGAAGTTAGTACGTGGAAGCTCAATTATTTTCCAGCGGCCTCTGCCTTCTTGCCATGACTATCGAGCGCTTTCTCTGCGTTTGGAGTCCTGTGCGCTTTCAAAAGGTAATAAGAACAGCTGCGGTAAATGCAGTAATACCGTTTAGTATGCATAAAATATCTTGCATCAAGATACACTAACTGTACCCAGCACTTAAGAATATACCATCCATTAAATATTAAACAGAAATATGTTGTAATGACAACCTCCGTCCGTCTTATTTAGCTTTCAACATCCGGCTGTATGGAACGACTCATTATTATTGCATTCTGTGTTTTGTCATCCTTTGGGGCGCAGGCTCCCTCAGCCTTAGCAGCTGGCATTGTGGAAACTACATTCAACGGAACGACGGTCACCGGATATTTTAGTAAACCAAAAATTGCTTTGAATTTAATTTTTTGTTCAGCACAACTTATGATTATTACTACGTCGATGAAGAAATCGGGTTATCATGCTGGTATCGAACTTATGAAACTGCCCGCGATGTACGATATTCGAAAGAACATAGTGATGCAATACATAGAATATGGATTATTTGCATGCTTTCATTGCAGTTTTATACAAGGTGGATTCCAATGATTCTTATTCTTCTCCTCACTGTTACCATGATCTTCAAGTTGTGCTATGCTCAGCGAAAGTTGGTAAACTAGGATCATGATTATTCGTATGACCACCACATCTATATGACCAGCACATCTATTGTACTGGAAAATTGTTACAATCAAACAAAAGTAGCTTCTTCATCTCCAAATGGACAATTTGGAATATTTTCTAATCAATATCTGAAAATTTTTAATCATATATTTTGTTCTTATTTTTGACCTTCTCAGTCAATGCGAAAAAGAAATTCAATTTAGTGAAATTTTAAAGAATCAGATTATTTGAAGTGAAGCGGAAGGGCGGGGCCAAGGATAACTGGCGCCTTTCTGCACTTCTGATCGCAACCGCCGCGAGCTTTCTTCTTTCCAATCTTCCTCGTTCTCTCAACTCTCTGCCATTCATTCTGTGGCCTGAAGACCGGACCGCAATTATTGCCATTCAGAACGTCACGCAGTTTCTTTCGTCAGAATTCTTTTGTCATTTTATATGATTTAGCATTAACTAGCAGAGCCAATGAACAGATACTTAGTGGATGTTCAGCTTCGTGCTGAACTTGTACGTGTACTCACTCTGCTCGAGTGAACTTGTACGTGTACTCACTCTGCTCGAGTGAACTTGTACGTGTACTCACTCTGCTCGAGTGAACTTGTACGTGTACTCACTCTGCTCGAGTGAACTTGTACGTGTACTCACTCTGCTCGAGTGAACTTGTACGTGTACTCACTCTGCTCGAGTGAACTTGTACGTGTACTCACTCTGCTCGAGTGAACTTGTACGTGTACTCACTCTGCTCGAGTGAACTTGTACGTGTACTCACTCTGCTCGAGTGAACTTGTACGTGTACTCACTCTGCTCGAGTGAACTTGTACGTGTACTCACTCTGCTCGAGTGAACTTGTACGTGTACTCACTCTGCTCGAGTGAACTTGTACGTGTACTCACTCTGCTCGAGTGAACTTGTACGTGTACTCACTCTGCTCGAGTGAACTTGTACGTGTACTCACTCTGCTCGAGTGAACTTGTACGTGTACTCACTCTGCTCGAGTGAACTTGTACGTGTACTCACTCTGCTCGAGTGAACTTGTACGTGTACTCACTCTGCTCGAGTGAACTTGTACGTGTACTCACTCTGCTCGAGTGAACTTGTACGTGTACTCACTCTGCTCGAGTGAACTTGTACGTGTACTCACTCTGCTCGAGTGAACTTGTACGTGTACTCACTCTGCTCGAGTGAACTTGTACGTGTACTCACTCTGCTCGAGTGAACTTGTACGTGTACTCACTCTGCTCGAGTGAACTTGTACGTGTACTCACTCTGCTCGAGTGAACTTGTACGTGTACTCACTCTGCTCGAGTGAACTTGTACGTGTACTCACTCTGCTCGAGTGCCCTGAGGCGACTCTTCTCACGCCTTCTCTTTCACTGAGAACCCTCTCTGATGGATTGGCTGTTGTGCAGTTGACGCCCCTTCATCCATTGTGTAGAATCCCGTGGTGTTTAGAGTTTGCTTATATTTTGTGCCCAGTGACATTTCATCGTTCATTTTACTACGAAGCATACTTCATTATTGGTCGTTCTTAGCTAGCCCAAGTCAGTGTGAGTTATCTTCCGCCCAGTAAGCGGTTGATTATAAAGTGTATATTATAAAGTGCTGGGTAGAGTTACTGTGTCTTGATGCTAGATGTGTATTCCAAACTGTACTGTTGGCATTTTCCGCAGCTGTTCTTATTACCTTTTGAAAATGCACCGGACTCCACACGCAGAGAAAGCGTTCAATGGTCATGGCAAGAAGGCAGAATCCGCTGCAAAAAATTTGAACTTCCATGTACAATCTTAATTTTCATCCACCTGATTCCTATAAGAGCTCTTCGAATGTTCATATTGAAGAAGGCGAAAAAGTAGATTGCAAAAGGGGAATTATCAAAATAGATTCCAGAGAACTCAATGGCGAAAAGGAAGCCAAAGATGATTGAAAGAACGTCAATTGCAGCTGACAATGAGGCCTGTGAACATTTCGTACTCGGTCGCGACAACGCCAGATACATATTCAATACATTTTAACGGTTAACCTTTAAAAAGATCATGTTGGTTCCCGACATTTTCATAAGAACACAAACGTTGATGGACTGATTGATGAGTCCTGCAATTGGCTAGTCATGCACATTTTAATATGCATTTTTCATAATGCCAAGCCATTCTCTAACCAATAACAAGTATTGCAGGAATGACAATAAGATTAACAGTGCGAACAATGTCTGCATTGTAGCTCTGAATGCTGAACTCTAAACTATGCATGTTAGAATGAGTTCTGATCAGAATAATATTTTAGTAGCAAGACACACTCTATAATTTGATTCGAAAAATGTGACAAATAAAATTAAGATAATTTACCCTTGTTCACTTTTCGACTCGTGTTCTCAGGACAGCGAAGGCTTCGGCGATGAAATTATGAGAAGAGTAGGCGGCAGTGCTTCGCAGTTCCTTTTTTCTCAAACAGCAGCGTGACATATGTATGTAAGTTACGTTGCTTCGAAATAGGTATAATAAAGATCTAACTGCTAAAGCGGAACTGCGTCGGCTGAACTGCGTCTGACGAGTTAAGGGTGGTGAGTTCAAACTGTGAGGTGGCTTAATATTGGTTCATCGAAGTCAACTTTCGTCACAAAGAGAAACGAATGTAGTGTCTATTATTTTTAATGCGCTCCGATGTTCGCATGGATGTCCATACCGAGATAATTCTCACTAAAAGGAGTAGTCCGTGATATAAGAATGTAGTCGTGAATGTTTCATTTTTATGACTTTTTGCATTTTGGCAAGTTTTTGGCAATAAAAAAATCCTTTTAGGAAATGGAAAAGACGTAAATATTATTTGAAATAAAAAAAAACCAAATCTACGTGCAGAACACAGACCATAACGCGCGTTGAACCTAGACCAAGAAAGTTCACATCAAACTCCGGTGAGCAGAATCACGAATAAATTATCTAACAATCAACACTGTTCCATTTTAAGAACGTTTGCAAATCTAAATCAATCCATCGATTAGGTGTGAATATCAGAAGAAATTTCACCCCTCCTTTTCTCTCTCTTTTCTATTATCTCTCTTCCTTTTCTAGGTGCAAAGAAAGTACACGCGAGAGCGCATGGAAATAGTGCGTATAGAAGAGAGAAAAATTATCAGGAAAACTTCTTCTGATAAGCACGCATATTAAATGAATCACCTTTAAGCAAATCTCTGGAAATTCGATCTCGATGCGAGGCGAAAGGCACATTCTTATGTCATTTCACAGCTATCTTCCGTTGCCAGTCAGTCGGCTCTCTTCGCTCGCTCCATTTTCCCCAATTTTCTTATTCCTCCGCCAATATTTGAGCCCTATTGTTTCTAGTTTCAAAAGATCTTTAAAAAATTACTGCCATAAATTCAGCTTTATGCATTAAATTTAACAGATGAGAAATTTAATCTCTAGCTTAAATAAGCCTTCGTTGTTACAGATCAAGTAGAGAATGCGCGGCTTGCTGAGTGACGCCGAAGAAGCCGGACTCCTTCTCAACACGGCTCTCGTCTGCTTGTTCCCCGTCACTGCGGCCTTCCTCCTCGCGCTCTGCTCGGTCCTCTCTCATCTCCTCACACTCTCTCATCTTTCATGCTCTCTCTCACGCTCCCCTCACTCTCCTTCAATCTAATATTCCTCTCCAGATTTCCCTAATCATAGTAATGGAAGTTTGCGTAATTATGTTAGTTGAAATATATTCATTTATTGCAGAAGAAGAAGAAGAAAAATGATCCTCCGAAGGCAGCACCGAAAGGAGGGCAAAAGACGGAGAAGACCGAGCTGGAAGATTGCGAACCTGACAAGGTGAAGGTGGAGAAGAAGGAACCTGAGGGTTCGGTTGCTTTGCCCTTTCAATCGATTTAAGTAAAAATAGGAGTAAAATTAAAACTAGAGATCGATTTTTTTTCTACAACTGTTTATGCTAATATTATTTTCTTCTATTCTAAAACAAATTCTTCTCAGGTGAAAAGCCAAAGCCGGTTGGGCCGGAACTGAAGCCGCCGACAGGCGGTGGAATGGCTGGTGAGAATTTCAAAAGTGCAAATTAAAATTAAAAGAAGTTTTACGAAAATAATATTGGAGGAACCCACGACCCCAACTACCAGACGCTCGCGGCCGTGCCCAAGAATGCCGACTTCGGCGCCGACAAAGCGGCGGGCGTGGGAGGCGCGGGCGGCGGCGGAGGGCCAAAGGCACCGGCCGCTGGCGGAATGGCCGGTCAGCATCCACTGAAATCGTTCCTATTGCTAGATTAATTTCTGTAAATATCGCAGAATCAAAATAATAGCAGATTCTGTTAGTTCCGTTTACGCCTTTGCAGCCACGCACGACCCGAACTACCAGACGTTGGCGGCCGTGGGCGGAGACGCGTTCGGCTCCGACAAGAAGGCGGCAGGCGGGGGCGGCGGAGGGCCACAGCAACCGGCCGCCGGCGGAATGGCCGGTCCCTACTTTTTGGATTACTAATTATTCTCGGGAGCTGTGTCCTTCCGAGGAGGCGGACAAGGAAAATAATGTGTGAGACGAGAGGTGAGGCGGTACAGGTTAACAGAAAGAGATGTCGTAGAAGTTACGGGCGAGTAAACGAAGAACACGAGTCGAATGATGACTGAATACTGTTCTGACCATGAGTTAAGCAGAGCGTGTATTCCTTTGGTTGGTGAAGGAAAGGCAGAGCCATGGGTTAGAGGCAAACAAACGTTACAATCAAAACATGAGAGGTAATCATCAAACTGCCAAGTGCTACTGAGTCATACCACTGAGCCAATAGTACTAATGCACATCTACCCTTTTCAACCAGGCACCCACGACCCGAACTACCAGACGCTCGCTGCCGTTGGCGGCAAGGACTGCTTCGGCGCCGACAAGAAGGAGGGTGGCGGTGGACCGGCTAAGCCGGCCGCCGGAGCAATGGCAGGTTTGTAAGGAGGATTTGTTCAATAATCACAAATTAAGTGGTCACAGAAGCGAACAATTTCCTTCAGGTACCAACGACCCCAACTACCAGACGCTGGCCGCCGTCGGGACCAACGACTGCTTTGGAGCGGACAAGAAGGGCGGAGGCGGAGGCGATGGAAAGCCGCAGGCGCCAGCCAACCAGGCCGCCAAGGCTGGTATGCAATGAATGACGTGGCAATTATCTTCAATCAAGATGAAATGACACTACTCATAGTAATTGGGAAACAATATCAATATTTAAAAGTTTACACACATTTACAAGATTTCTCGTTAAACCGTCTCATCCACAGCCACCGCCGACCCCAACTACCAGACGCTTGCTGCCGTGGGTAACAACGACTGCTTCGGCGCTGACAAGAAGGCCGGTGGGGCTGGCGGCAAGCCGACGGCGCCAGCCAACCAGGCCGCCAAGGCTGGTACGGGCACAGTGGATTTCTGGCTAAATTCCGAATCAATGAAAACGAACAATAATGACGAAAGTGAAGGCAATTTCGAGATCTGGATGTTATATTCGTGAACTAATTCTAAGCTGAAATGAAATTGAGTGACCGCTGTTCTCTAATTTTGATATTTTCAGCCACCACCGATCCGAACTACCAGACGCTGGCGGCCGTGGGTAACAACGACTGCTTCGGTGCTGACAAGAAGGCCGGAGGGGCCGGCGGCAAGCCGCAGGCGCCCGTCAATCAGGCTGCCAAGGCTGGTCCGTCAGAAAAGAAAAAAGGAAAGTTTATTCTATACTGAAAGATATTATTGAAATATTATAGCAACGAACGACCCCAACTACCAGACTCTCGCCGCCGTCGGCAAGAACGACGTCTTCAAGAAGTAAAGAGAAGCCGACCTTTCCACTTCTTCTCCCTCCCTCCCCTTCCCTCCCCCTCCCCCTTTGCTTTCCGGGTCGTGCAGTAAAGGACGACCACCGAAACATTATGCGTAGTATTACATCAAAACAATCAATTGGAAGAAAAAAATACTGAAGAACAATAGGCGGTGAAAAAAGATACATACTTTACGTCGGGAATAAATAAAAGAATTAACTCATCTGCAGATATGTTTGTCCTTTCAAATGCTGATTACAGCATGCTTTTGTAATGTCTCCTAGTTTCTTATAGTAAACTAAGGCGATTATTCCCTATTCTCGGTGTCTCTGTTAGCTGCTGTTATTTACCACTTAGAAGTGGAATCGTCGTAGCGCGGCCCGCGAATTTTGTGGGCAAATAGGTGAACATATATTGTGCGATTAAGTAAGTAATCGAGATGGCACAGTAGGAGAAAAAAGAATTTATGGCAAGGAAAGAGTAGGTTAGCACATGGATACAGATGGACTATGGGAGAGTCTAGGAATTAATATAGAAATAGTCTAGGAATAGAAACTTTGTTATTATTTTAAAAGTTTTGTTATTATTTTAAAAGTATTATTTTAAAAGCAGATGGACTATGAGAGAGTCTATATTCGGAATGTGAGCTCGATTGAGGAAGTAAGAGCGATGTGGATCCACTTGAATAAGGTAGGATTGACCTTGGCAAGTGCTAGGATGAGAGGTGCAATGGAAAAAGGTAAGGGGAGGGAATATTGGGAAAATGAACGTGAAAGATAAGACAGAGAAAAGGAATAATTATTGTGTTCCACTTCTCTGCGTGTCGATGTAGAAGACGAGGGGAATGATTGGGTTATCAAGGTTTATCTTCTTGAACCGCAGCAACCCTGCCAACAATCACGAGAAGAAACACGCTCAACTGCTGGCTAGGCAGGAAGAAACCAGAAATCAACCGCTCACTAGGCTGGAGACAACTCACACTGACTAGGGATAACCAAGAACAACCAATGATAACATATGCAACGTGGCATAATGAATAATGAAATTTCACTAGGTATAATATATAAGCAACCACTAAACAACATGGAACAACACAAAGGATGAAGCGCGCTATCGGATGGAAATGGTTGGTGATCGAAGGGAGCGTGGAAGAAGACGTGACAAGAGTCGCCTCATGGCAATTCGATAGGCACTCGAGCAGAGCGAGTACAGGTAGAAGTTCAGCACGAAGCTGAACATGGAGTTTCTGTGGTGCTATTAATCTAGGAAGAAACGAAGTTGAGCTAGACTTTTTTATCTAACTTTTTTTCGAATTGAGCGTAACTCTCAATGCAACGGCGCCCAGTTTTTTTCTATAGTGAATAGAGGATACCCTTTTTTTGTTTGTTTTTAACACTTTGTCTTCGAAGATTATTTTAAGATTTTAAGGCATTTTAATGTCCTCTTCGAGACATTCAAACGACTCAAAATTCTCGAAAGTTTTAAATTTCTTCGAGGATTTTGTGTTTCTGGTCAAATAATGTTCGCCTAGTTATCGTAAAATGAAAAAGAAATAGAAATAGCTAATGATGAAAATGGCATGAATGCGAATGGAAAACAGGAACTGTTCGTGTCCAAATAGTGAGGCACACTAAGAAAAAAACTTTTTTAGTACTCTTGTTGCAAAAATTGCAACAATAAAGTTGAGCACTTTAAAGGAGGTTTAAACCCGTCAACTCCTAACACGAAATGGCCGATCAGATAGTACGATAGGTTTAAACAACGTGATCCTTGAAATTTGCGAAGATCCTTGCTTCGAAACCTTTTATCCTAAAGCAAGCATTTTCCTTGACAATTTTTTTTGGCGGTTTGCGCCCGGTAGTGAATCGTGCATGTTTCGGGATACATTTCACGGCCTATGGAACCATATTTCACCCCTCACTGTCAACTCTGCTCCGACAAGCATTTTAGGTCGAAATTCAGTTGGCGACAACTGTTAAATTTAAAGTTCTGTTCAACACACTAATATTACCTTAGGTTCAGGCAACTTTTCAGATGGAAAATATAATTTAACTTTTAGTTTAGAACATTGGCTCTTTGCTGATACATTCGCAAGCTCAATCAGGGCACATTCACAGAATCAACCTAATAGCAAAAATTTTGAGTTTTCGCCTCCTTTAAGGGCACCTTATTATTTGGCGAGAGAGATCCCAAAAGTGAGAGAACAAACGGAGCAAAGATTCATTGCTTCCATTCTACACTCTTGCGGATAGAAAAAAAAAGAATTGACTGTCTATTTTGTTAACCTCTTTTTGGCTGACAACGCTTTGTTGGAGCAATTCTTTCTCCTTTTCCATACTAATCATCTTATTTCAGTGTTCAACCTCAATCGTATTCGCTAAAAAGTTGAGCAGAGCTTTTGCTCAGTTTTATTCCTAGATTAATTGCACTACTGATCATTGACTCTTTAATTTGATATCGTAAAATGAATCAAAAATCTGACGAAAGAAACTGCGTGACATTCTGAATGGCAATGATTGCGGTCCGGTCTTCAGGCCACAGAATGAATGGCAGAGAGTAAAGAGCACGAGGAAGATTGCAAAGAAGAAAGCTCGTGGCGCTTGCGATCAGAAGTCCAGAGAGGCGCCAGTTCTCCTTGGCTCCGCCCTTCCGCTTCACTGCCCGGCTTCAAATTATCTGATTCTTTAAATACCATTAAATGGTTAAAAGGTGTTTCAGATATAAGTTATTCGAAATTGTGTATTAGGAGAATGAAGAAGCTTCTTTTGTTGTGTAACAATTTTCTAGCAACAATAAATCTGCTGGTGCCTGTTGAATAAATATGATTCTAGTTCACTAACCTTCGCTGCGCATGGCACAATTTGAATATCATGGCAACGTTGAGGAGAAGAATAAGAATCATTGGAATCCACTTTGTATAGAACTGCAAGGAAAACATGTGAATAGTTCATGTAGAATTGGATCTTGGTTCCAAGGAAGGATCGGAGGAGTCGGATGGATCCAAATGTATCCTCGCTGAGAACTATTGTCCTAATAAAAAGTTAAATATTTTTAATGGTACATTAGTTTATATATAGCAATAATTTCTAATAATTTATCAATAATTTGGCCAGGTACATATGACGCGATTTGCGAGAGTATCAAAATGGCGAGGGACCCGGCAAAATTTGATTTCGCTCAAAAGCTCTTTATAGGTACTTTTTAACACTGCGAAACGATTGAAATGAGTCCGGGAGTCTGAAAACGCCATTTTGGCGAGTTGTGCGAGATTTAAAATTCGAGAACTCGGAAAGACATGCCGATATGTCCTCACATTCGCGGTCGCAGATTCGCGCACAATAAAGCAATATTTATAAAAATTTCACCATAAATAGAGCAGAAATTGCTTAAGAACTCTGTTAAAAAAGAATTTTAAAATATTCAATTTTAGAGTCACTGTGACCTCTAGACTTTGGAGAAGCGTCGTTATCTTATAAGGCATTTTATCATGGGTTTTCTATCTCATTTCGTAGAGCTGAATATTCTCTTTCGAATGAGCTATAGTATGTCAGATATCGACGAGGTCTTTAATGTTTCCCAGTCCTTACACTGTTGAGTTCAGCGTCTGCACAGCATTTCTTAGGGTTATGTTCGGGCATGTCATAATAAACGCATCTTCAGGCCACCTCAGGATAGGCATAGAGCATTGCGAAAGCGTTTGACTTGTAATCACGACAACCCAGGTTCGATTCCCGGGATAGCCCAACTGTTTTGCCCGTTAATGAAGATTTTTCGTTTGCATTTAAATTGCATTTATGGCCTTAAAAATAAATTCCCTCGGCTTCCTTTTGACAAATTATCGATTGAGTTGAACTTTCGGCGTGGGAAGCGACCATACAAAGTGCGCGTCGCTCCACAGGCGCCGAATCCCGCGCATTTCAACGGTTTAAAGACTGGGAAACATTGAAGACCTCGTCGATATCTGACATACTATAGCTCATTCGAAAGAGAATTTTTAGCTCTACGAAATGAGACAGAAAACCCATGATAAAATTCCATATAAGATAACGACGCCTCTCCAAAATCTAGAAGCCACAGCGGCTCTAAAATTGAATATTTTAAAATTCTACTTGAACAGCTTTCTAAAGCAATAACTTCTCTATTTATGGCAAAAATTTCACAAATACTGCTTTCTTGTGCGCGAATCTGCGAACGCGAATGTGCGGATATCTCGGCTGGTCTCACCGAGCACTCGAATTTTATATCTCGCATAGCTCGCCAAAATGGCGTTTTCAGACTTCCGGACCCATTCCAATCGTTTCGTCGTGTTAAAAAGTACCTATAATGAGCTTTTGGGCGAAATCTAATTTTGCCGGGTCCCCGGCTCTTTAGATCCCTTGCGATTCTCTCGCAAATCGCGTCATATTATTTTTTTTATTAATTTAGGGTGTTATGTCACTATTACTCATTGCGCGCTTAACGATTTGCTACCCAACTTTGGAGTAGGCGACACTATGGCGGAGGGGAGCGGAGCAGCACCAAAGATTTAAAGGTCATAAGTGGCCAAAATATTGAAAAAGACAAAGGGGAAATATGAAGAAAGTTATGTAACACTAGCATTCGCTCACTGTATCATATTTTCTCTATTAGTGCCCCTCCCTCTATTAGAACCCCCCCCCCCTCTAATAGTGCCTCCTCTCGAAAGGGTATTGAAAAATAGTACCCCACCCTCTAATAGAACCTAAGGGGGGCCCTCCAATAGTGCCCCCCCCTTAATTGTCTAATAGCGACTTATGTACCTAGAATCTATCTTGAGGGTATGGGATGCTCTTCCCAATGAACTGATTGCAAATTCATTCAAAATCTACGGTAAAACGGATATTCCAGTGATGTTTCCATTGAAGTAGAGCTATAATTCTTCGATTTTGAGAATAAAATGTTTTTATCAAACTCTTAGCCAATTACAGTGAAAAATAGTACCCCTCCCTCTAATAGAACCCCCCCCCCCCTCTAATAGTGCCCCCTTCTCGCTGGGGTATTGAAAAATAGTACCCCCGGGGGCACTAATAAAGAAAATACGGTAAACTACATTCGCTCACTGTATATAAACTAATGTACGATTTAAAATATTAACTCTTTATTAGGACAATAGTTATTAGCAAGGATGCATTTGGAACCCTCCGACTCCTCCGATCCCTCTTTGCTACCAATATCCTGGGCGGGACTGTCTATGTACATTTCCCCTAATTTCGTACATCGCGAACAGTTCCATATGTTTGATATAAGCTTGTTCGTCCGATTTCTTCGGCGACGTAGTAATATGACCAAGTCGTTCTGAACAAAAAATGTAATTTCGCCACAATGTTAGGCTGACTAAAATAGCCGGTGACTGACGTCCCGTTTACTGTAGTTTCTATAACGCCAGCTGCTAAGGCTGAAGGAGCTTGTGCCCCAAAGGATGACAAAACACAAAATGCAATAATCATGAGACGTTCCTTATAGCCGGAAGTTGATAGCTAAACAAGATTGGCATTACTGCATATACCGGCATTTTCTCATCACCTTTTGAAACCGCACAGGACTCCACACGCAGAGAAAGCGCTCAATAGTCATGGCAAGAAGGCAGAGTCCGCTAAAAAATAATTGAGCTTCATTGCACTAACTTCTTCTCCGCTTACCTGGTTGCTAACAGGGCTCTTCGAATGTTCATATTGAAGAAGGCGAAAAAGTACTTTGCAACAGCGGAACTATTGAAATTGATTCCAGAGAACTCAATGACGAAAAGGAAGCTAAAGATGATGGAAAAGACGTCAATTGCAGCCGAGGCCTGTGAACATTTTGTGCTCGGTCACTACCACGCCAGATACATTATGAATTCAATGCATTTCAAAGGGTAAATCGTGACAAACCTTTAAAAAGATCAAGTTCGTTCCCGACATTTGCATAAGAACACATACATTGATGGACTGATTGATGAGTCCTGCAAGTGATCAGTCATGCACATTTTAATTTTACACGTATCCATTATGTCAAGCCATTATCTAACCAATAAGAAGTATTGTAGGAATGACAATAACATTGACAGTGCGAAGAAAGTCGGCATCATACATGCTCTGAAGTACTTTAGAACGACTTCTGATCAGAATAATGTTAGAGTGACCAGACACCCTCTACAAGTTGATTCGGAAAATGTGGCAAATGAAAATAAATGATATTTTATTATATGATAAGTACAAGCGTACTAGGAAGAGATGAGAGAATTGGTGACTTTCTAGTATGCATGTACATATGTAATTACGTATGTATTCATGCAGCTCCAGAAGGTTTATAGTATGAAGAGTATAAACCTTCCGGAGCTGCATGAATACATACGTAATTACATATGTACATACATATGTATATGCATACTAGAAAGTCACCAATTTTTGCAATTTTTAAGGAACAACATATGTATTATTGGGAAGTGGAATTCGGTCAGCTTCTCATATACTCGCTCTCACAACAAAGAACCTTCTCGAGTTCTGTTGAGTTGCTTCCCTGTTGATTTACCGTAGTTTACGCGCCCTTTTTGACTCGCGTTCTCCAGACGCTGGAAGCTTCGGAACTGATGATGAGAAGAGTTGGAATTCGTCTTTCGTTGTTCCTCTTTCCTCAAACATTAGAATGATATAAGTTACGTTGGTTCGAAATAGGTATATAATTATCTAACTGCTCCGGCAGAACTGCGTCGAATGAAATGAGCCTTACAAGTTAGAATCGGGAGGTGAGTACAAAGTATGAGGCGGTAATATCTTCAACGATGTCAACTGAGAAGTTGCCACCTCTTTAATCAGTCACAAAAAGAAACGAAAGAAGTGTAATGTGCTTGGACGTTCACATGGATGTAAATATGTATAGAGAGATAATTAACACTAAAAGGAGCAGTCCATGACTCATCGCATATGAATATCGTCGTGGATGTTTTATTTTTTTGACTTTTGGCCGTTTGGAATGGCATGAAAGCGTAATTAGAATAAATACCCTCTTTTGCAGAAGTGTTCCGGAATATGTGAACTTAATAATCAATATACTGACACGAAAGTATGCCTGGTACCAAGCAGGGATCGGAGGAGTCGGAGGGATCCAAATGCATCCTCGCCAATTACTATTTTCCTAAGAAAGTGTAAAATATTTTAAATGGTGTATTTGTTTATTTATAGGGGGAGAGAATGCTAATTTTTAAAATCGATTATTTGTAATCATTTTATGGAAGGCGAATCGACGCAGAAAGTAGTAGAGATATCTACGTGGGACCTTCAAATGGCTCCAAATTTGAAGGCTAATTATTCAAGGTAAAATAGAACATAACAATATCTTAAAGAAAAAAAAGGAAAAAATTATATACATCCTAATCGTTGGCAATCAATTTTTCTTCGCCGTCAATCGCTAAATATCTCACTAAAAAAATTATTCGCAATGGGAGCGAGGAGACACGAGTTGGCCGTGATTCATTAATAACATAAGAAAATCACTAAGCAACGAAGATACGGAAGAAAAAGTAGAGAAAACGAACAAAGAGCCGGGAAATGTGAGAAAATGCTGCCAGCCTCATCAGAATAAAAACGACTTCATCAACCTCTTCCATTTGGCTTCTACATCAGTTTTGCTTTTGCCTCTGCAGAATTCGGCTAAAACTTTGTTATTATTTTAAAAGTTTTGTTATTATTTTAAAAGTATTATTTTAAAAGCAGATGGACTATGAGAGAGTCTATATTCGGAATGTGAGCTCGATTGAGGAAGTAAGAGCGATGTGGATCCACTTGAATAAGGTAGGATTGACCTTGGCAAGTGCTAGGATGAGAGGTGCAATGGAAAAAGGTAAGGGGAGGGAATATTGGGAAAATGAACGTGAAAGATAAGACAGAGAAAAGGAATAATTATTGTGTTCCACTTCTCTGCGTGTCGATGTAGAAGACGAGGGGAATGATTGGGTTATCAAGGTTTATCTTCTTGAACCGCAGCAACGCTGCAAACGACGAAGCAAGCCCAACTGCTGGCTAGGCAGGAATAAACCAGAAATCAACCGCTCACTAGGCGAGAGACAAAGCATACTGAGTAGGGATAGCCAAGAACTACCATTGATGACTACGTGGCATAATGAACAATGAAATGTCACTATGATAATATATAAGCAAAAACTAAACAACATGGAACTACACAAAGGATGAAGGGGCGCCCACTTCACGACAACCACTCGGCCGGAGTGGGCTTTCGATGAAAATGGAGCGTGTATAAGCGCTCTATCTGACTGTCGTTACCTTCGTGTTCTTGGAAACGGAAGGTGATTGAAGGAAGCGTGGAAGAAGACGTGATAAGAATCGCCTCAGGGCAATTCGATAGGCACTCGAGCAGAGCGAGTACAGGTAGAAGTTCAGAGCGAAGCTGAACATGGAGTTTCTGTATTGCTATTAATCTAGGAAGAAACGAAGTTGAGGTTGACTTTTTTGTATCTAACTTTTTTCGAGTTGAGCTCAAATCTCAATGCAACGGGTCCCAGTTTTTTTTCCCTATAACGAAGCGAGGATACCCTTCTTTGTTTGTTTTGGAACACTTTGTCTTACAAGATTGTTTTAAGATTTTAAGGCAATTTCTCTTCGAGTCATTGAAAAAACTCAAAATTCGCGAATGATTTGAATTTCTTCGAGGATGACGTGTTTCTCGTCAAATAATGTTCGCCTAGTTATAGAATGAAAAACAAACAGAAATAACGAATGATGAGAATGGTATGAACGTGAATGTAAAAGAGGAACTGTTCGGGTCCAAATAGTGTGTCAGACTAAAAAAAAAACTTTTTTAGCGCCCTTGTTGCAAAAATTGTAACAATGAAGTTGAGCAGTTTAAGGTCAACCTTATTATTTGGCCAGAGAGACCAAACGGGGCAAAGATTCATAGCTTCATTACCCTCTCTCGCTTTCTACATTCTTGCGGTTAGAAAAAGAGTTGACTATCTATTTTGCACTCGAACAGAGCGAGTACAGGTAGAAGTTCAGAACGAAAACATGGACGCAAATAAATGTTGTAAAATGAATCAAAATTCTGACGAAAGAAACTGCGTGACGTTCTGAATGGCAATAATTGCGGTCCGGTCTTCAGGCCACAGAATAAATGGCAGAGAGTAGAGAGCACGAGGAAGATTGCAAAGAAGAAAGCTCGCGGCGGTTGCGATCAGAAGTGCAGAGAGGCGCCAGTTCTCTTTAGCCGCGACCTTCCACTTCACTTCCCGGCTTCAAATTATCTAATTGTTTAAAATTATATTAAATGGTAAAAGATGTTTCAGATATAAATTTAAAAAAAAATATTTCGATAGGAGATGAAGAAGCTTCTTTTGTTTGATTGTACGATTGATGTGCTGGTGTCATTTGAATAGGTAATCATGATCCTATTGAACCAACTTTCGCTGAGCATAGCACAACTTGAAGATCATGGTAACATTGAGGAGAAGAATAAGAATCATTGGAACCCACCTTGTATACAACTGCAATGAAAGCATATAAGTAGTCCATATTGTATGTACATATGTATGTTTGTATATAGCATCACAATGATTTTTCGCATATCGTACATCGCGGGTAGTTTCATAAGTTCGATACCAGCATGATAACCCGATTTCTTCATCGACGTAGTAATAATCATAAGTTGTTCTGAACAAAAAATAAAATTCAAAAATTTTTTGGTTGATTAAGATATCCGGTGACTGACGTTCCGTTGAATGTAGTTTCAATAACGCCAGCTGCTAAAGCTGAGGGAGCCTGCGCACCAAAGGATGACAAAACACAGAATGTAATAATTATGAGACGTGCCGTATAGCCGGATGCTGAAAGCTAAATAAGAAGGACGGAGGTTGTCATTACAACATATATCTGTTTAATATTTAATGGATGGTATATTCTTATATGCTGGGTACAGTTAGTGTATCTTGATGCAAGATATTTTATGCATACTAAACTGTATTATTGCATTTACCGCAGCTGTTCTTATTACCTTTTGAAAGCGCACAGGACTCCATATGCAGAGAAACCGCTCAACAGTCATGGCAAGAAGGCAGAGTCCGCTGGAAAAAAATGAGCTTCCTTGCACTAACTTCTTCTAAGCTTACCTGCTCGCATAAAATGCTCTTCGAATGTTCACACTAAAGAAGGCGAAAAAGTAGATTGCAACAGCGGAATTATTGAAATAGATTCCAGAGAACTCAATGACGAAAAGGAAGCTCAAGATGACGGAAAAGACGTCAATTGCAGCCGAGGCCTATGAACAATTCGTGCTCGGTCTTGAAATCACCAAATATGTACATCATGAATTCATGTATTTCAAAGGTTAAATGCGTTACAAACCTTTAAAAAGATCAAGTTGGTTCCCGACATTTGCATAAGAACACAAACGTTGATGGACTGATTAATGAGTCCTGCAATTGACCAGTCATGCACATTTTAATTTTGCGCGTATTCATTATTCCAAGCCATTCTCTAACCAATAAGAAGTATTGCAGGAATTACAATAACATTGATAGTGCGAAGAATTTCTGCATTGTAGTTCTCCATGCTCTAAACCACGCTGGAATGATTTCTCATCAGAATAGTGTTAATGTGACCAGATAACCCTCCCTACAAATAGATTCGAAAAAATGTGGCAAATGAACAAATGTACGTGATCTCTTATTACATTTCTAGAAATATATGATAATCACATGGGAAGAGATGAGAGAATTGGTATCTTTCTCACATGTAATATCTATACACATACCTCCTATTATGTAAGCATGCAGCTGCAAAAGGTTTATCCAGTCTAACGCATGAAGAGTACACGATTTTTGCTATTTTTCGCCACACCCACTTTCTTACTTCACAATAAACCTGCTAGAGTTCTGTTGAGTTGCTAACCTGGCGGTTACCGTGGTTCACGCGCCCATTTCGATTCGTGTTCTCGGGACGCTGGAGGCTTCGGAAATGAAATGATGAGAAAAGTTGGCGTGAGTCTTT
Source organism: Allodiplogaster sudhausi (assembly GCA_945643635.1). Taxonomy (NCBI): domain Eukaryota; kingdom Metazoa; phylum Nematoda; class Chromadorea; order Rhabditida; family Diplogasteridae; genus Allodiplogaster; species Allodiplogaster sudhausi. The sequence continues at coordinate 2,207,649 of CALZFC010000051.1, forward strand.
CGCAGTTCCTCTTTCCTCAAACAATACCTTCATTTCTGTTTGTGATTAATTAAGGAAGGTGGCAACCTCTCAGTTAACGTTGATGAAGGCTGTAACAAATATCATGCCGCCCCACAGTATGCATTCAACTGCCTTTTCTAATAGGGTTCATTTCAGTACATGCAGTTCTGCCGGAGCAGTTTGATCTTCATCATACCTTATTCGAATTAGCGTTACTTATATATCAGAGTAATATAAGTAACGCTAATTCGAATAAGGTATGATAAAGATCAAACTGCTCCGGCAGAACAGCATGTTCTGAAATGAACCTTACATGTTAGAAGAGGCAGTTGACTGCAAACTGTGAGGCGACGTCAACTGAGAAGTTGCCACCTTCCTTTATTAACCCCAAGAGAAACGAAGGTAGTGTTTATTATGATGTAAGCGAGGTATGAGAAGCAGCCCGACTTATGTATACAGGGATAATTAGCACTTAAAAGGAGTAATCAGTGACTTCTTGTAAACGAATGCAGTCGTGAATGTTTAATTTTCATGACTTTTGGCCTTTTGGCATGTCAAGCGAACGCAATCCCCAAAATTGCATTCCCGTTTAATTTGTTGATAGCTAAAAAATCTAAATTGTAAAATAATTATACCCCATATATTTTACTATCCGACAGAGGCCGCACGTCTCCTCGTGTTCAGCAGATTAAAATAAATAAATAAGAATCAGATAAGATGAAATGACACTACTCATAGTAATTGGAAAACAATATCAATATTTAAAAGTTTACACACATTTACAAGATTTCTCATTAAACCGTCTCATCCACAGCCACCGCCGACCCCAACTACCAGACGCTTGCTGCCGTGGGTAACAACGACTGCTTCGGCGCTGACAAGAAGGCCGGTGGGGCTGGCGGCAAGCCGACGGCGCCAGCCAACCAGGCCGCCAAGGCTGGTACGGGCACAGTGGATTTCTGGCTAAATTACGAATCAATGAAAACGAACAATAATGACGAAAGTGAAGGCAATTTCGAGATCTGGATGTTATATTCGTGAACTAATTCTAAGCTGAAATTAAATTGAGTGACCGTTGTTCTCTAATTTTGATATTTTCAGCCACCACCGATCCGAACTACCAGACGCTGGCGGCCGTGGGTAACAACGACTGCTTCGGTGCTGACAAGAAGGCCGGAGGGGCCGGCGGCAAGCCGCAGGCGCCCGTCAATCAGGCTGCCAAGGCTGGTCCGTCAGAAAAGAAAAAAGGAAAGTTTATTCTATACTGAAAGATATTATTGAAATATTATAGCAACGAACGACCCCAACTACCAGACTCTCGCCGCCGTCGGCAAGAACGACGTCTTCAAGAAGTAAAGAGAAGCCGACCTTTCCACTTCTTCTCCCTCCCTCCCCTTCCCTCCCCCTCCCTCTTTGCTTTAGCCACTGTGCCTACAGTACTAATGCACATCTACCCTTTTCAACCTGGCACCCACGACCCGAACTACCAGACGCTCGCTGCCGTTGGCGGCAAGGACTGCTTCGGGGCCGACAAGAAGGAGGGTGGCGGTGGACCGGCGAAGCCGGCCGCTGGAGCAATGGCAGGTTTGTAAGGAGGATGATTCAATTATATGTAATGCACGAGACGGAGTGGTCAAAGAAGCGAAGAATCTCTTAAGGTACCAACGACCCCAACTACCAGACCCTGGCCGCCGTCGGGACCAACGACTGCTTCGGCGCGGACAAGAAGGGCGGAGGCGATGGAAAGCCGCAGGCGCCAGCCAGCCAGGCCGCCAAGGCTGGTATGGAATGAATGACGTGGCAATTATCTTCGATCAAGACGGAAGGGCTCTACTCATAGCAACTGGGGAATAATCTCAATATGTAAACACATTTACAAGATTTCTCGTTAAACCGTCTCTTCCACAGCCACCGCCGACCCCAACTACCAGACTCTGGCGGCCGTGGGTAACAACGACTGTTTCGGTACAGACAAGAAGGCCGGAGGGCCGCCGGCAAGCCGACGGCGCCAGCCAACCAGGCCGCCAAGGCTGGTATGGGCACAGTGGATTTCTGCCTAAATTCCGAATCAATTAAAACGAAGGATAATGATGAAAGTGAAGGCAATTACGAAATCTGGAACGAATTATAAGCTGAAATGAAATTGTTTTTTATATTTTCAGCCACCGCCGATCCGAACTACCAGACGCTGGTGGCCGTGGGGAACAACGACTGCTTCGGTGCTGACAAGAAGGCCGGAGGGGCCGGCGGCAAGCCGCAGGCGCCCGTCAATCAGGCTGCCAAGGCTGGTCCGTCAGAAAAGAAAAAAAAGAAAGTTTATTCTAAACTGAAAGATATTATTGCAATTTTGCAGCAACGAACGACCCCAACTACCAGACTCTCGCCGCCGTCGGCAAGAACGATGTCTTCAAGAAGTAAAGAGAAGCCGTTTCCACTTCTTCTCCGCCTCCCCCTCCCCTCTCTGCTTTTCGAGTTGTGAAGTAAAGTAGTATTGTATCAAGACAATCAATATGGATTGGTAGAAAGAAATACAAAACCGCAATAGGATGTGTAAATAAGATACATACTTTACGTAGGAAAAAATTAAAGGATTAACTCATCCCCAGATATGTTTGCCCTTGCTGATAACACCATACTTTATAATGTCGGCTAGTTTCCTATAGCAAACTAGGCGAGTATTGCCAATATTCAACTCCTCTTCTATCTTTCGGCTGAAATGCAAATTGATTCATGTGCAAATATCATAGCAGCTTTAAATATGTCAAGACGACAAAATACGTAAACATATCCCGATTGCGTTCACTGCTTTACGTAGGGGAAAACTCATCCTAATGCCTCGTTCTTCTGTCCCTCATCCTCTCCCTTTCTCCGTCTCGTCTCTCTCTCCGCTCTCTCTCCTCATCCAGCAGTAGCCGCTCTCTCTCCAGCGTGCACTTGCCTGCTTCCATCTCGAATTGGGCTCGCTCTCGCTGAAGACGCGCCGTCGCGAGCTGCTCGCGAAGCAGAAGCCGCCTGAGGGAAGCTTCATCCTCCTCCTCCTCCTCCTCCCGGTATTTCCTGGTGACGTCATCACTTCACATTCTGACGTTATCATCCCTTCTGACGACCTCATCGCTCCTTCCTAAGCAGACGTCATCGTTAATTCTCCCGATGACGTCATTGACTTCATTCGAGATGACGTCACCATTCCTAATTCTTACGTCATCATCCTTCCGAATGACCACGTTCGGGAATACAGAGGTCGAAGAGAGCCGGCCTGAGTGAGAAACTTATTTAATCTTTACATCGTCTAAACTCTAAAATCATTCACCCGATAATGATTGAAAGAACACTGAAAAAAATATTTATCTCTCATATTTTCAACAACAAATAAAACATAATGAAAGAAGAACCATCGTTGATTCCGTTTCCCGTGACTTGCATAGAGGGCTCCGCGACTTCCTCCTTAACTGCCGAGGAAACGTCTCTTCCCTCGATGCGACCGTTCACCGAAGAGGCAGACGAAGAAGTGGCAAAAGTGGAATTGGTCTGGCCGATGTTGTCATAGAGTCTAAATATAAATAGATTTCATCGCAGTATATAGTCTTCAAAAAGCAGTAATATTCAGCAAACATTAATTTAACAGAGCAGAAAATAATTTTACATATTTTACAGCCTCAATATCTCGCTGACCTGGGAACCTTCGAGGGGGTTTCCACTTCGTCTCGTCTTTCGTGTTCATCTGCCTGCGGGGGTGATGGCGGAAAGGCGAGCAGCGGTCTCTTCGCTTGACTCGTTGATGGCCTCTCCGGTGCTTAAAAAACACTTACCGTATTTTCTCTATTAGTACCCCCGGTGGTTCTATTTTTCAATACCCCTGCGAGAGGGGGGCACTATTAGAGGGAGGGGTTCTACCGGAGGGAGGGGTTCTATTTTTCAATGTGAGACACTAAAAGTTTGATAACAACATTTTCTTCTCAAAATAAGAAGAATCGTAGGTCGAATTCATAGGAATCATCACTGGAATATCCATTTTACCACATATTTTGAATGAATTTGCAATCATTTCATTGGAGAGAGCATCCCATACCTCCAGGATCCATTCGAGGTACGTCTCGAGCTGAGATTTTTAGGCTGTTAGGGGGGGGGGCACTATTGGAGGGGGGTTCTACTAGAGGGAGGGGTTCTATTTTTCAATGGCTTTATCAGAGGGGGGTACTATTAGAGGGGGGTTCTAATAAAGGGGGGGGGTACTAATAAAGAAAATACGGTATGTTAACAATTATGCAAATAAAATTTTCTTAGAATAAAAAAAATGCATATATTAATTTCTGATTGTTTTGAAAAGACCCTCTCCAAAACGTTCAAAAAAGGAAATTTTAATAAGAAGAATAGCTAACTTCCACATGTTTATTCATGCGGAATTTCTGAACGAATACAGAAATAAATTAAACCAAAATCTTAAAAAGATTATTGTTTTCTTTATAGAAATTGAAAATTGATCGTTTATATTTCCGTGCTTTCCCACGAAGCTGCCTCATCGGGCAAGGTTCGCAGGAAGTCGTAGAGGACAAGTCGTGAGTCGGTGAGGCGTGGAAGGGCGGGAAGAAGCTCCTCTTCTGCCCTTCCTCCTCGCCCTCCTTCCTCCTCCTCCTCTAATCTCGCCCACGCCTGTCTCTCCTCAGCGATTCTAACACGAACTGCCTTCAGGTCGGCGTTGATGATTTTCTTGACCTGAAAAGTTATTTTATAAAAATTTGTATATGTACTATGAGATATAAAAAAATAATTCAATAAGAAGATAAACAAATCAATGTAATATTGTTGTGTTCGACGAAATGTAAGTAATGTATGTATGAATGTATAATAAATGTAGTTTAACCTGGTCGGGTCTCCTTGGATACCCCATGCGGGCGAGCTGCTCACCCCACAATGTCCAGTATCGCTTCTTAGTCGAGCGCTCGTATTTCGTGGAGTAACTGTCGATCTGTGACAAATAGTAAATGGATCCATGCAAATAATATAGTGGATTAATATTGTAAATACAAAATGATGATAATTATTAATGTATGTAGATACTTAATTTAAAAAAAAAGAATAATGATATTAAAAAGAAAAATAAGAAGAAGAAATGAACCTTCCTCTGGTAGTCGGGGTAGGCAGCGATGAGCCAGTGAGTGAGAGCAAGACGGGTCTCGTTGGAGAGGTCGGCGATCTTTGCGCGCTTCTCCCACATGACAACTAGCAAAATAGGAGAAGAAAGGAAAAGTAAGTATTTAAATAAAGTATAATGACGGAATTAGAGGAGTTATACTTTAAAAAGCAAACGAAACATCAACATAATCAGAGTATGTTCATATATGTATGTATGAATAACAAGGCGGTGGGAAAGGGTTGTTCATTAAATATCATGAAACGCACGAACGATGCACTGGCACAGTGAAAGATGGGAATGAAAGACGCTTGGAAAATATTCTTTCGCCCTTTTCGTCAGCCAAGAGGACAAACTACTTCGCCTCGCCCAATCGATTGCCCGGCAAACGGGCGACGCGGCAAGCGAGAGAGAGAAAGAGAGAAAGAGAGAGAGAGAGAGAGAGAGAGATTGTGCAGATGTTAGAGAGACCAGACAAGCAGACGGTGGCAGGACAGGAACGGGGGTGAGAATGCGAGAGACCACGCAGACCCAATCCACTCAAGCATACGTTGAGAGTAACAGCGGCGCCTTGAGTGAGTGTGAGAGAAAGAGAGAGAGAGAGATAGAGCGAGGGAGAAAGAGGGAACAAGGGAGAAGAACGAGATGGAGGGAGAGTGGAGGCATCGCGGCTAGGGCAGGCAAACACGCTGGTGGGTAGAGAGTGAGAGAGAAGAAAAGGCCATTTACGGCGAACAGAAAGAGAGAGAGAGAAGAGAGAGAGAGAGCGAGAAAGGGAGGAAGAGACAGACAGATGGAAAGGAAGAGATGGGAGCGTGGAAAAAGGGTTAGAGAGGGATAGAGAAATTACGACCTCGTTTGCTCGAGAGAACCGTGCGCTGTCGTTTATCGGTCAATTGACCTTGCATGCTTATTGTTAGAACTATATATGTATGCACATATGCATATTTGGGTCAAGCAGAAAACATAAATAGAACATATAAATATATGTGTATGTACTTGATCATGTAAATCGAATAGCGTTAAACGTTTTTAATGGTTAAATTAGGAATAATAATTAATATTGAAATATGAACAAGCATTAGCAGCTCGGATTGAACCGGCTATGGAAATTTGTTAAAGCTCGCGCCATGCCCGTGATTGTTGAATGGTACTGACAAAAGTTGTGAGCGGGCAATCCCTTCCTCCCTTTCCATGTGCCTAAGCATATTTGCCCAATTCACTCTATATCTTGTCACATCGTTATTTGATGTATAAATAAATAAGTAAATAAATAAATGAAATATGACACACAAGCACTAAAATATATTATCTTCAATTTTGCTCACATTCAGATCAATTTTAGATGCTCACATTAAATTAGTCTTTTTCTTTTCGTTTCCTACAATGTACATACATATTTTCTTATTTCTGTTACATACAATGGCCATAACAGTGATCCACAATTGCTAGACTCACGACAACGCATTTCCTGTCATTGGAGAGGAGCAACATAACAATTGATGATATACAGCGACTTATATTTATACACTAAAATTGCTACATATGAATAGATCAAAGGAAGAGCACATCTTCACTTTTCTCTTTCTCCTCTCTCGCTTTCTTTTTAAAATATTTCTCCCTCTCTTTCTCTCTTCAACTCCCTCCTTCTCTTTCTTTTTTCCTACTTCTCGCTTTCCCTCTCACTCTCGTTCAATCATCTTGTCTCTCTCTCAATTTCTCTCTTTATTTCGCTCTCTGTCTTTCTAGCTCTCTCTCTCAGTCTCTCTCTCTCTCTCTCTCTCTCTCTCTCTCTGTTTTATGAAATGTGCTTGTAGTATTATTCCTTCGCCCGCCAGCTTGCCTATATCATGGCGATTCCTGCCGCCTTCCCTCAAGCGATGGCTCGTTCTCCATTCTTCCTTATCTCCTTTTTTACTCTCATCGGCGCTGCAGTCGCCATTCAATGCTACGTCGGCCGTGTTCCTCCAACGATGTAGATAGATATTTATTTATTTTAATTGTTAAAACATAAAAAAAATTCCGTGTAATAGAGAAGAAATTTCCCGACAAAAACAGTAAAAGAAATGAGAGCAGACAGGAACTCGACCTTTTATTCATAATTATTTATGTATTATGCTAATTATTAAATTGTAATTATTAAATTATACGAGCATACAACAAGATAATTTTTTTCAAAGCCGGTTTGTGTTAAATTTTAATATAGCAAAACATAATAGATAACAATTTAGAATGATACCGAATAGGAAATATGACCCGCCCCTTCCGCCGACGCTCCAGGACTGTTGGGCCGCCTGCTGCGAATACCATGACATGTACTCGAATTTTAATTTAGCATTAAATAGAGAAAATATTAATGTTAAAACAAGAAATTATATTAAGATAACAAGAGAACTTATTTTTGCCCTCTCCAAGACCCGTTTAATCAGAATGCTTTGATTGAAATCAATGAAACGCTCCATTTACAGCCCGGGTATTTATCGCAAATGGAATTGCGGGAACTACATATGTGATGCGCCTCGCTGCAGTTTGTTTCACCACTTTCTTTTTTTGCATATTTATTTCTCAGTCGATATTGAAGAGTTTAAAAATAATGCAAATTGTTGAGAAAAAGTCCTACTTCTTTTTTAGAATGAGAGTAAAAAAGCTCAATTAACATAAATCTACGTCCATATTTCAATGGATTTTCAACTACAGCAACAAAAAATTATGACTGAACTGTAAGAGTTTTTCTTTTTAAATTTATGGCAAAAAATTAATATTTAAGTGGATACTGGCAAGAAGTACTACTGTATTTGTACGAATTCTGACGACAAAAACTGCGGGCCTCGCTGAAAGGAAACAAGTAGGTAGACCAGTCCGTCGACGACGTCACTTCCTTACGATAAATGAGGGCAATATTATGAATCAAACTGATGCATATATCAACCTTGGAATAAAAATGATCTTTAATGTACTCGTATACAAGAACCACAAATGTCGATTACTGCAGGCAGGTAAGTTCCAATTAATAGAAGTGACGATGGGCTAAAGATATCCGGCACCGGAATCTATGAGATTTCAAATTGCCGCGTCCCTTCGCACTCTCATCCTCGCGTGCTGTTTTCACGCAGCGGGTTTGTTCGAAGCATAACAGCCATTCATATATTGATGATATACAGCGACTTATCTTTTTATGTGTCATTTATGAACAGATCAAAGAAAAAATGCGGCTCTCTTTATTTTGGTTTCTCCTGTTTTCTACCTCTCTCGCGATTTGTCTTTTATCCTCGTCTCTCTCTCTCTCTTTCATCGCCATCAGTATTTCTCTCTCGCTCTCATTTTATATATTCGTCTCTGGTATTCATTCTCTTTCAATCACTCTTTCTATCTTATCAGTACTTATTTTTTCCTCTCTTTAATCTCTCTCTCTCTCTCTCTCTTATGAAAAGTACTTGTAGTGTGATTCCTTCGCCCGCCAGCTTGCCTATATCATGGCGGTTTCTGCCGCCTTCCCTCAAGCGATGGTGCGTTTTCCCCTCTTCTTCCTCTTCTTCTTTACTCTCATCGGCGCTGTACTCGCCATCAAATGCTACATGGGCAAACTTCCGCCACTGACGTATTTGAATATTTATTTGAATAAATAAAATATGAAAAATATTTTAAGCAATTTGAGAAATATTTTCTTAACTAGACCAAGCTTTTTTCAGTTAATATGTAAAAAAAAAAGGACGCACTAAATGCCATAAAAGAAGGTAGCAACTTGACCTTATGCGAATCTTTCTTAAATTAGATTGATGAAATTCTTTCTTGATGAAATAAAAGAGCAGGGTAAATTAAGAAGATATATATATTTTTTGAAAATTGGATTTGATTACTTTTGGTATGGCATGAATAATTGGTAATAATTTAGAAAGGACCCGACAAAGACATATGACACTTCCCCGCCGACGCTCAAGGAGTGCCCGGCTTCATTTAAAGCCGACTGCTGCATGTTTCGCAGGTGTGCGGGGAATTCTTTTTAATTAGCAGTAAAAAGGGAAAAAAATAATATTATGTACATATAAATATAAAATTGAAAGAAAATAAATATATTTATGAAAAATAAAAGTAAATAACCATTTAAGGAATCAGTACAAATGGGAAATACTAATATAAAAACATATGTATAAATAAGAAATTATATGAACATAAAATGTAGCAGTAAAGGGTAAAATTACATTTTTTATTACAATAAATTTATATCAAAGTAACATGAAAAGTTATCCGCTTGTCGGTCAGTATCGCTTAAAGGAACCGTCCGGGGAATCTCTTTTAAATAGTATAAAAGGTATGCGATCTGAACTCGCTCGCTCATGCAGTTCGGTCATAGTTGGGTAGAGAGAGAACGTGAAAGTGGAGTGCGGCTCATGAAGACCGTTGTAAAATCGCACTCTAGCAAATTACTCTTGTTTATAAATCTGTAACGAGTGAACAAAAATACTCTCAAAGTCAATCAGCTTACCCAATGCAATAGGCCCCGAGATATGATTCTTCTTTTTAGAGAATGAAATGTTGATATCAAACTTTTAGTGTATCACATTGAAAATAGTATCCTTCCCTCTAGGAGAACCCCCTTCCTCTAATAGTGCCCCTCCCTCGCAATGGTATTTCAAAATAGTTCCCCGCGGGGTATTACAGATAAATATATATATTTTTTTCGATTTGCAATACCTAGGGGTGCTTACAATCTAATATATGTACATATAACTAAATTATATTAAAATAATAGGGCAACTTATTTTTGCTCTCTCTTTATTATCCAGTTCCATGTAATCAGAATGCTTGATTGAAAAGTAACAAGATCCATTTGTAGCACGGAATCTGGTCGGCTCTGGACGTGTGCCAAAAACTGCGGAACGCCTCGCTGCAGTGTGTTACACCACTTTAATTCATTGAATATTTTTTTAACAATTGGTATCGAATCTAAAACAATGCAAACTGTTGCGAAAAGATTCATTCTTGTTTGGGATAATGTATTATTATTAATAATATAGATAGCATCAACATGCATAAATATGTATGTATATATCTCCACATATTCAATGATTTTTAGCTACAGAAACAAAAAAAACCATGACTGAAATGAAGAAAAGAAAATTTAAATTTACTTTAGAACCCAAAACGGCAACTAGCGCCGCCCAGTGTAAATGCGCGAATTCTGACGACAAAAACTGCGCTCCTCCCTGAAATTCAACAACGATATTTGACAGCAATATTGTGAATGAAACTGATGAAAATGACCGCCTCTGAATAAAGAAAAGTTTATTCTTCCTTGTCGATTTGTTCGAATAATTGGCTATCAATACAAATCTGGTTCGCAGAGAAAAGGGTACGCACATCCGTCAAAATTTCCGGTTAACTTGCAGATGAAACACTAAAAACTGCCTTCAACAGTACTAAAGATCATCTTTTTGGCTGTTGCTCTGGGACAGCAAACTCTTACACTTTTGATCTCTTTCACTTTTAATAAAAAACCATTACGCTCTAAACAATAAAAAAATATATACAACGCCCTTAGTCGCTTTTCCTATTCGATGCTACAGAAGAAAAGGTTTTTTTTGGTTAATCGAGGATTGTAGCAGGAATTACAATTACAAATGCTGCGCAAAAAACGGGAAATGGAGCAAGAAAGCGAGAATGAGAGGGAGACAGGCAGAAGAATGCTTGTTAGTTTACATAAAATGGAGAATGCAATTGGCGGCTTTTTGTGTTTTCTTGTTCTCGGTGAGAGATCCCGTGCAATTCTTGAGGGGTTTGTCGATTTTCGTTATCTAACCTTGTCATTTTGTAATGTTACATCGTAAAATCATTCAGATTACTACTAAGCTTGTTTTCATCTATTCGAGGGAAAACAGTCATGTACTTTCTTGTGAAGCTTTAGTAGAATACGAGCATAGAAATATATCCTGTGATATGGTCAGTAGATTTGAAAATGGAAAAGAACAGTATAATTCTTTAAAACGATAAAAGTTAGCATATGGGACCGTGGTTTCTAACATTTCATTCCAATTAAGCATTTCTCCGAAAGTATTCTTTCAATACAACTGTATGAATCTGATTCTTATTTCAAGCACCACTTTTCCCCTTTCAATTCGCCGACATGAATGTAGATATCAATAATGGCCAATAATTAGGGCTACATATCTTTTAGCACGCTTTAATCTGTGCCGCATGCTCCATCTTCTTATCGTTCTCATTTTCAGCTTCTTCCTCTTCCTTTCTTATGGAAATTCTCTACAGTCGGCTTTGTTCCATTGTCAGCTTGCCTACATCAAATCGCTTAATCCTCCTTTGGCTGCCCGATTCTTATCCTCTTCCTTGGCTAACTTCCAGGCGTGAAGTTACTAAATTATTCCTCTTTGTTTACTAAATTAATAAAAGAAGATAAATAATGTTGAAAGCAAACACTTATCAGCGAAGAAGATGTTTGATGACTACGATATATCAACAGAATGTCTAGGTTCTTCGATGAAGCCCGTTTTCTATCGGCACCGGCATAAGAATTGCCGATGTACGTAGATGGTCATTGTAGCAATCATCTCGCATTCGTCTGAACGATAAAATAATAAAGAAACAGGGTGTCAATGTTCGCGTTCTTTCTCTCTTTCTCTCTCGCTCTCACTCTCTCTCTCTCATTGTCTCTCTCTCTCTTTCTCAATCTTCTTTCTCTTTCTATCTCTTTTCGTTCTGTTACACCCTTTCGTCTGGCATTTTCGCTATTCTTTCATCATGGTAATTAACAGTAGTCAAGCGTGTCTCGCTTGTGTTTATCTTACTTCTATCGTATTTTAATGTCTTAGTCTTTTTGTGGCATGCGTGGATAGGCTAACTTCCAGGCGTGAAGTTACTAAATTATTCCTCTTACACCCTTTCGTCTGGCATTTTCGCTATTCTTTCATCATGGTAATTAACAGTAGTCAAGCGTGTCTCGCTTGTGTTTATCTTACTTCTATCGTATTTTAATGTCTTAGTCTTTTTGTGGCATGCGTGGATAAACGGAAATCTCGCCTTGACGGGCTTAGTATATAATGTCCATGGCCGCCTTGTCTTTCTCAATCGCCTTGAAATGATGCCTCGCTCACTTCTCGCTCTCTTCTTCGTGGTCGGCGTCGCCTTTGCCATCAAATGCAACGTCGGCTTCATTCCATCAGACAAGTATTCACTTTAGCTTAATAATAATAATAATAACAATCACAATTATGTATAATATATATTATATATATTACATACATACATATATTCCTCATTTTAAACACGATAATTAGCCTTTATTTATTAATGCACCTTAACAAGTTAAAATATATATATATATATATATATATATATATATATATATCTTAAAATGAATTAATATTTTGAGCTCGCCGCTCGAGGCCAAGCATCTTGACCCGGAGGAATGCGCTGCTGACGTGGCGTGTTGTGAATACTTTAATGGGTGAGAGATTGTGAAGTAAAAATTTTTTAATTTAAATTTAAATATAAAAAAAGAAATAACAACAGTTCCGGCATTTATAACAGTTTAATGTAATTGTAAAATTTGCATTAAAAGAAATTAGCATCTAATCAGTGTCCTTGAAGCGGATCCCTTGGCCGCCTCTGGGGATGCGGCGGCGCAAACTGCGGAAAGCTCGGCTGTGGTTCGGATTTACTCACAATTAGTTGAAGAACTGGCCACGAGCCAGCTCTCGGAACGGCTCGATTCGTATCCCCTGGCCCGTGGGCGGTTCTGAATCTATTCAGAATGATCTGTGATGTTAAATTGTGATCTTATATGAGTAGTGAAAAGATTTGAAAAGGAAGTTAGAAATAATGCAATGTTTCAGAGACGAAGGAAGGAACCACACTCTGCAGATGCGAGGGTCCAGACGACAAAAACTGCATTGCACCATGAAAAGGATCACCCGACGGACAAATATGTCCATCAGAGGACATTATAATGAAAAAGTCACACTAGTTAAATCAATAACTGGCAAGAGCAATATTTTAGTTTGCAAGCAACCATTGTTATGCTTTATTTTGTTCTTGAAAATATAGCACTGCACAGATCACAAACTATATATGTACATACATATTTATGTGTATGTATGTATACATACACATAAATATGTATCAAGGTCGGCAATAGAGGTTGTGAACAAATATGAAAAGTGGAAAATGTATGTCGCGCCAGAAAGCGTTTTCTGGCAAATCACATAGCAATCTAAGGTCTTGGGAATTTTCATTCCTTTACAAAGAGATCCTCGAAATTTTTTTTACAATGTATTGTAAAAATGATTCACTCTTCCCTTGTAATTTTAGGTTTTCTTTAAAAAGCAAGGGCAGAATCAAACCGTGACGATTCGTTGCATCCAGTGCTTTGGATTGAGTTGGTAGCAACTGGCAATATTTATTGATTCTTCAATTATTTTCAGTACAAGGTGAAAATTGCCAAAGTTTCTTTTATTTACATACATATGTACTTGGCCAATATCAGCGGCCACTTAAAATTAGTCAGATTCCGGCAGGCGAAGAATCTTCGAAATCCCTCCCTTCTTAAATACACTAATGCTTTGAAAAGCCGGATAAAGCCTTTTTCTAAGCCATTTTAAGGCGGGGGAGGGGAGGTCCTCGAGGCTCCTCCTATCATTGTCAGCCGTCAACGAGGCTCTGAGCCCTGACAAACTCGGCGTATCTTCCATTCGCTCTCATCAGCTCTTCGTGATTTCCACTTTCGACAACAGCTCCATTTTCGATAAAATAGATCCGTGTAACGTTCTGCAATAACGTCGTTCTTTTCGACTGTTTTAAATATATACAAAACCGGCACTACCTGAATAGAGCTCAGACGATGTGCGATCGAAACGGAAGTCCGGCCTTCCATCGCCGCAGCCAACGCGGCTTGCACAATCTGAATTTTGAATTCGCGCGCTTTAGCAGTTTTATAGGGCAAGCGACTAGGAAAATTGGAAAATTGAAGAAAGAAAAGATTTCAGTTCTCGTACTATGTGAAATCACTCAATAAGCTAGAATAAGGATCCATACATATAGAGATCATATGTATGGATAGTTATTCAAGCTATTATTGGCGAGATCTATTGGGCAAACATTGATGTGGTCAAGAAACATGTTCTCTCCCTTTCCCGTCTATTCCTCCTCCTTCTCCGTAATCCCTTCTCATCCACTGCGTTCTCCCCTCACCTCTCTTCTCTCTTCCACTCACATCCTCCCTCCTCCTTCTCCTCCGTGCTCCCCTTTCCCCTCTCCTCCCCTCCTCTGACCTTCTCGCTCTGCGCATCGAGTGCACTGGTTGCTTCATCCAGCAGTAGCAGCCTTGGCTTCCTCACCAATGCGCGCGCCAGAGCCACTCGCTGCTTCTGCCCGCACGACAGCGAACCACCGCGGACTCCAACACTAGTGTCATATTTCTAAAATAAGACTTTTTTACTACGGTACGGAACTAAAGAGAGCGAAAATTATGGCATTATTTAAACCAGTGGCAGTGCTTCTATAAACGTCGCCGCGTTCGCTTGTCTGCAAGCGTCAACGACCGCATCGAGCGTCGTCTCCTCTTCACAGCCAAGACGAACGTTCTCAGCGATCGAGCCCTTTGCGTATCAACTTATGGTTAAATCGAGGGCTACACGGGAAAAATTTATTGATTTATAAACATATGGAACAAAAGAAAAAGAATAAAGCAATAAGGAGAACGCATGCCGTTGGCGGCTCACCTCGAAGAGCACGGGCTCCTGACTGACGAGTGCCATCTGAGCGCGGAGATGGCGGACGGAGAGAGAGCGATGATCGACGCCGTCCATTCGCTGGCAACATTCACATGGAAAGTGGTTTATAAAATAGAAATTATAATGTTTATAATTTGCATAATTGTTTTTAAATTTCAAGAAAACTGATAAGACGAATGACTACTGACAATGACGCCGTCCCTCTGCGTGTAGAAGCGTTCGAGCAACCCGATCAGGGTGCTCTTCCCGCAGCCGGAAGGACCCACCAGGGAAATCGACTCGCCTGCCGCGGCCGACAGCGACAAGCCGCGCGCTACCTGCAGAAGCGAATCGATGCGGGATTCATGAAAAAGCCCACGATTCTTGTCCAGGACGTGAAATATTATCAACTAGGGTCAAGGCATCCTTCATACCATGAACGAAGGTCTGATTGGATAGGCGAAGCGGATGCGATCTACCGAGAACGCGCCGGTTAGGTCCTCGAATGATGACAATATTAAGTTTATTTTTTGAAGTATTACTAGAGCGGAAAAAGATAAGACGAGAATGAAAAAAAATGCAAAGTTCGAACATTTTCTTGGCCCTCTGCCAAGTCACCGCCTTCTTCCGGTAGATCATAGTAGCGATAGAGAACGCGTGCTGCACCATCCGCTCGAATGAGATCCGGAATCGACGGGTAGAAGCAGAAGAGCGCCCAGCCGAAGAACTCGACGTATGCGGCGACACTGCGTAAGGGCGAAGTGATCAAGGCATTTTGGCTCCGCCTACCCGTCCAGAATATTAATTAGTCTGCTTCTAGCGCTTTAGAAGCAGGCAAATTAATGTTCTGGACGGGCAGGCGGAGCCAAAAAATATTGTCCGCCCGCTCACATGTATAGATCGCCCTTGGTGATCGCGCCGTCATAGAGCATAAATGTGCCGATAAGGAAGATAATACCACTCAAGCATTGGATATTGCCTTGCGCCACGGAGAACACGAGCGCGTTCAGGGTGGCAAGCTTAAACGAATTTTTGAATTTCCCGCCAATTTTGCAACCAACCGGTAGTATTAACACAACAAATGAACCTTAAAGTCGATCTTGGCCACCGAACGCTGCTTCTCCTCGTAGATGTGCTCAAAGTAGTTCTCAACTGCCATCAGCTGAATCGTCCGCGTCTGCTCGAGCATCTCGATCGCGAGCTGCATAGAAGAAGAACGAAATAGGCTCCGCCCACCCGTCCACAGAATATGGCAGAACTTGTGGTGTCGTGTCAATGATTCGCCGACGCGCGCTCGAGCGACTAATGGTGGCGAAGAGAAGAAGAATGATGACGATGAAGACGATGGAGATGCCCAGGCCTGAAAGGTAAATATTAAAAAATTTTCTGAAGAATTTGAAAGAGAAACAAAGTATATACTAATTCAACTACTAAGACATCTTCTATAAAGTATAATCGTAACGAAAATAATAACAATAAACAGTACATTAACGAAAAAGGGGAGCGAAAGTAAATTTTGAAAAAAAACGGATCTACCAATCAGAGCGAGCGTCCAGTTGAATATCAGCGCCATAACGACGCAGACGACGTAGGCGCTACCGCCGTTGACAATCAGCACCATGCGACTGTCGAGGCCCTGAAACATCGCACAAACCATGCTGACAGAGGCAGGAGTCGAACATGGGTTCAATTCTGCTATCCACCAAGTAGCGAGAGCCGGATGGTAGGAACTAACAGCCATGAGATCAGGAGACAAGCGATTTAAGTCGGTGACTATGGTCGCATTGCTAAAACAATCACATAAAATGTGAGTTGTTGATGATACTCATTCAACAACACATTTCTATAATAATATTTTTTTAAATTGGTGCAACCTCGTTTCCTTTCGATCAAAAAAGGCGGAAGGCTGAGCGAGGACGCGCGATAGGATTCGGTGCTTTAGTTGAGAGACAGCAAGCTGCGCCGTCCAACCGGCGAGCAGTTGCTAGAACAAATTGACTGTCACGTCGACGGTGCGTATTCACTGTGATAGATGTTCTTTGCTATCCGTCCCTCCAATCATGTGTAGCGACCTCGAGCCAGAAAGGGGATACGAATCGAGCGGCTCTCTGACAAGCCGATCGACTCGTATCACCTTGGGAGCCGCAAAAAACAAGATTATTCCAATATATGTATGGCTGTCAGGACCAGGGTTCTCTTATTTTTGATCTTTAACTAAAAAAAGTAAAATATGAAGAAAAACTAACCGCAAAAGTGCAGGTGATCCAGACGAATACCGCGAGGAAGACGCAAAAAGAGCACGTGAAGATGAGAACTTTAGAGTAGTCATCATCCTTGGCTTCTGAATGAAGGCCATTGAAAGTGAGAGATGGAGATAAGAGATGGCGAGAGATAACAGATGAGAGTGCCAGCCAAACGAGAGACGAAAGGGAAGCAAAAGAAGAATTTGAAGGCGAAAGTGTTTCTAGAGATTTTAAACAACTTACTTGATCTAGGTATGCATCAAAAGGAAACAGCGAAAATCGGTGAGCGGGAGGCAAAATTGATTGTTACGTGAAGAATATGTACAATAATAATAATGCAAATTATTCTAATTATTATTATTTTATATTGCATAATAACAATATTATTATATAAAAATAATAATTTTAAAAATAGCATTATTAAATGATTATTACTATAATGATTGTTGTATAGTAATTATTGTTATAAAATACCGTACAATAATAACAATATTATCACACAATGACAATAAGAATTATCAGCATTCTGCACCGAGGGTGTCGTAAATGCCTTTGAGCAGAAATGTGAAGAGCGGTAATTCTAGGCCACGTACAAGCGAGAGAAGTTGTGAGATGATCATCTGAGAAAGTTATAAAAGGGTCAGCAAATATGCGTTTCTTTTCCTTTCTCAAAACCTTGAAAACTATAATAATTGTTAAAGATTTCCTTTAAAATATTCTTCTGAATACCTTTAGAAATGGCCCTTCGGTGTAGAGACGAAGCAGAGATGACGACGGAGGCAGGAAAACGTCCTCCTGGAAAACGCAGAGGTGGTTTCAGGCAAGACAATCGCCGAAAAATAATGCATGCAGTTCCAAAATGGTTCACGCCGGGAGTTGGGACTCTCGTTCTCGCGTCAAATACAGACCTCGCCAACCTTCGCCGGGGCCACGCGCTGTTTCCTCCTTCCGTTAGTAGCAGACGACAAGGCCGACGATCTTGATGAACCGAAACGGCCCAAAGGCATGATCGCTGCTTCGTCATCGCTGAAAGCAATTTGAAAATATAATTTTCCCGCCAAGAAATATTTGCACTTCAAAAAATGACATAAATGCATACCAAAACCCGCCTCGAACCTATGCTCCTTGCTCATGCGCGTCTTCATGCGCTTCTTCTCGTCCCGCTCGAACTCGTCGTCCTCTTCAATATCAGCCACCTTCTCGAACATCTGCGCCTTCGCCAACTTGGAGTAGAGGCCGCCTTCATCGCGCAGTAGCTCTTCGTGCGTTCCTTTGGCATTGTCTTTTTTTGTTTAAAGAAGGATGGTCACCGAAAATTATATGAGATTTCAAAATGCCGCTGCCCTTCGCGCTCTTTTCTCGCAGCGAATTTGTGCGACCTGCGAAATAGCACGTGAGAATGAGAGTGCCTACTCCCTGGGTGAAGATGCAATTCAATTCTTCATTAAATATTTTGAGACGATCGTCCTCGTTTAAACAACAATAATAATATTATAATAAAATATTATCTTATATTAGTTAACATAGTATTGGCTGTATGTAACTAATATAAGCAACCGAGAGAGCTAAGGATAGAGCAGGCGAGAAAGAAAGCGCTTCGGCAAAAGAACGTGTGGAAACTCATGGCGCTTTTAGTTTTCTTATAGATTTAGTTAGAATTGATACCTCTCTGAACAATAAATCCCTTGTCGAGGACATGGATGAGATTGACATCTCGGAGAGTAGAAAGGCGATGAGCAATGACGATTGTGGTGCGGCCGAGACTGGCGGATTTCAGGGCTTGCTGTAGAGGGAAAGAGATGAGAGAGAGAGATGAGAGAGCGATAGAAAAACATAGAAGTCCCTCTCACCTGAAGCTGATTCTCACTCCTCGAATCGAAAGAGAGAAAGAGAGCGAGAGAGAGAGAGAGAGAGAGAGAGATGAGAACGAAAGGAGAAGTGACCTGAACCTGCTGCTCATTCCTCGAGTCGAGTGCACTGGTGGCCTCGTCAAGAATGAGAATGGGAGGGTCAGTCAGGAGTGCCCTTGCAATGGCGATCCGCTGCTTCTGCCCGCCCGACAAGCGGACGCCGCCGTCGCCCACCAGCGTGTCCAAACCCTGACAACTTGAGAAATAAATCTTTAAAAAATCAAGCGACCAAAGAATATATTAGTCAAATAAAAATTAAATCTATCAACAATAAAAATAAAAATAATAAAATATTTAAAAGTAAATTAGCAACATTTTCAAGCTTGTCGATGAATTCGAGTGCATTCGCAATACGCGCAAGTTCACGGAGCCTTTTCTCCTCGTCTGAACTATTCATTATTTATGCACGTCTTTCTAGACAGTTCTAAATATTAATATTACGAGTGTCAATCAGTTTAATCAATTACAATTTAATTATACGAGATTCGACCGGTGAGGGCGTTGAGCACCACGGAAATTTTTATATTGTATTGAATTTAATTTTGTTTACACGATTATTTTTTTTTTATGTTTTCCGGAATCTATGCGTACTCACATTTTATTTACGCACACCTTACAATTAGTCATACGTGGAGTAAAATCCGATTACTTCTCGATCTCGATTGCTAATTCAGCATGAAACTCAACCCGTTGTCTATCTCGCCCTTGTATCAGCAATAAGGCGCGAATTTAAGAGTGAGTCTGGCTCCTTTAAAGTCTTACCACCCTGAACGTGACGTCCGAGCAGAATGTTCTCTCGAATAGTGCCATTGAAGAGGTACGGTTCTTGCATGACAATGCCGATCATCTAACTTGCAAAAAAAAATTCAAATTAACAAAATCTACAAAGAATTAAAAAAATCGTTCGGCACCTTTCGAATAACCTTCGGATGAATTTCCGTAATGTCGATGTTATCAATGAGGATTTGCCCATAGGTCGCATCATAGAGTCGCGTCAGCAGGGCAACCTGTTCAAAATACAGTTCATTATTTATGAAACACGACAATTTATAAATTACGTTCAGATTACGGTTCTTTAGTAACTTTATTTTAATTACCGTCTACGAATTATTTCGCACTTTCCAAGTGATAATCATTCGGATTAATTATCACTAATCAAAAGAAATGGGGATTCGGTGGTAAGAGAAAGAAAGGTTTGCAATTGCTAAAGAATGAAGAAGGAAAATGGCATGAAAGAGAAAAAAAAGAAAAGAGAAAAAGTGTTCACGCTGAAGAAGTGAACTAATTATGATATATAAAAACGGTGTTTGTATATAAAATAAAATAAAAATGGCAGGAATTCCTACTGACCGACGTGCTTTTGCCGCAACCAGAATGGCCGACAATGGCAATGCTTTCGCCTCGTTCAGCCTTCCAGGAAACGCCCTAATAAGATTTATAATTTTTAAAATTCTTAAAATGACCTTTCAGTTCGGTAATAGGATGGGATAGTTCATATAAAGGCATATTGGTAGAAATTGGTTTGAGCGAATCTTTTCAGCAAAAGGAAAGAAAAAAAGAGGAAGGAAAAAACCTGAAGAACTGCAGTGTCACGTTTCGGATACGCAAAATGCACGTTGCGGAATTCGATCGTTCCTTGTATTTTCATGTCGCCGCGAGGTGCTGCCCTCGGCGCGCAAGTCACCGTCGACTGCTGGAAATACAAATGGAGAACGAATAGACTGATCGATTTAGGACAAAAGTTGCTGCCATAAAAAAGAATGATCAAATGGTCCTGACACGATCGATCATACGGTAGATGAGCGCTGCAGAAATGCGAGCCTTCAGCAGCGCCATCATATGAGGGCCGAGCATGCCGAGGAAATAGGCACCGAGCAGTACGGTATTGACCGCCATCAGAACGGTACCTTTCAAATGTTGGAATGGAGGTGCCTCAGGGTCACAAGCAAATCTCGGCAGAAAAGAAATATAAAAGTTTGCAAAACAAAAATAGAAAATAAAACAGGAAAACATTTCTGACCAGGCTCCATGTCGATCGATGGCGTCTTTGCCAGTAGGACGCCAACTCTAAAATTAAAGTAAATTAGTGAATTAACCTCGAAGCACGGCAACATAATATAATGTGCAACAAAAGCGTAGGGTTATCAAAAATGAACATTGCTAGAGGCCATGGTTGTATTATCTCTGCTGCATGTGATTTTGTTGATTTTATCATGTAATATGATAGGAATGCAACATGAGGAAAGAAAGATTAAAAAACATGTTCAAGAAAAAAATATAATTAATTACTAACAGAATGCCGACAGCCGTGAAGATGTAGAGCATGAAGTACATGGCGCCCTCGATGAAGCCGTTGATGACGGCGACTCTGATAGCCGGAGTCTGCGCAGCATCCAACGCTGCACGATATCTCTGATGTTGCAAAGTATTTTCAAATGTTTATATAAATGTTTTTTACAGCAATGGAAGAGACAAAACAAATTGACGAAAGGATTTGCATAACAAAGCTGCAAAAATTATAGCTTAAAATTTGAAAAAAATGAGCATAAATTATTGTTACATAGTAATAATAAAATATTACGCCACCCGTAGCATTTGCGGTTGTCCATTGCAGGCGGCAAGCGTCTTGACATTCATGACGAGCTCCTCGGATAGCGAATCGGCCGCGCCCATCTTCTCCATCAACTCGCGCATGGGACCAGCGCCAAACTGGACACTTTTTGAACATTATAAACAGCTTTCGAAAGCCTTAAACTTCCGTGATGAAGAAACCAATCCTAATAAATCTCCATTGTTTTATACACATTTGAAATAAACAAAATCCCCATTAATTAGAAAAAATGGAAATTATATTATTACCAATTTATTTACTCCTTGTAGCATCAACAAACAAAAAATATACTATATATAGTTGTTAAAAATACCTTATTGAGCAGCCCCATGGTAATCGCAGATGCTGGCCCGGTGCCAAGCATGATAAGGGTCACACGCCAATTCACGATCATTGAAGCAACGATGGTGCACAGGAACATTGATCCGCCGCGGACAAGGAGGGTCAGCTATGAGAATATAGAATTTCTTTTTCTCCATTTTTTGATTTAAAAAAATAAAGTAATTAAATTTGTTACGTTTTTTTCGAATGGGAGTCGTATTAGAATAGCGACTTAAAGGAGCTGTACATGGAGTTTACATTGTTAATACTATCCGGTCCAACTAGAAACATCATTAGGAAAAGTGGGAATGCATCCTGAAGGGGCCTGAGGAGAAAAACTACATTTTCACCACGCCGTACTGTAGAATTTAGGGAGTGACGTCATCATCCCTTGCCTATTTTCTCCATATGCACACCCTCATTCTATCAGAAAGAAGGTGAAAACTAGGTGCGAAGCGGCAAGCCACGCTTGAGATTCGAGGGAAGAGAAGAGAGGCAGAGAGAAAAAGACTCACAAAGTCTAGTTTGTAGTGATGGATACTGTGCTAGCATACCGCCAAAACTTTTTGCAATATCATGCACGAATTCAAACGTTAATTCTCCTCAAGCGGGTTCTAAACTCCATGGATAGTTCCTTTAAGACAGGTTTATTAATTCATTGTTGAATACGTACCTTATCGCCGATGCCATCGCGAATTCGATCGATGTTCCTTTAAAAAATACATTAGCCTAATTGTTCTACAACTCTCAGTTCATGATGATACGTCTTCATCTAACATTCATTGAAAGTCCAGAAGAAGAAAAAAAAGATTTTCAAAGTCGTATTTTTGGAGGACAAAAAAGGACGTTCTTGAATCTCCCTACTCATTCAGCTGAACATTGAGCTCGCCCGCCGAACGGCTCTGAAGAAACTCTGCGTCCTGTCTCAGGACGGCCGACAGGAATGCTCGCCTCATTCGAGCGACAATCCTGTTGGTCGCCGTTGTTACCAGCATTACCTAAGAGAAGAAGCTTTTTTATCTACAAATAAAAATCTATGAAACATGTGTTTTTTTTTAAATCAGAGAGTGCAATATAGATTAGGTGACATGTTTTTAAACACAAAATTTCAGCAAAATATAAATTAAAACTTTATAAAAATAATAATGTATAAACTTTAGCATGTAAAATAATGAGAGAAAAAACGGCCATGAAGATTATTTACCTGTATCGAGGAAGAATGAAAGATTAAAACGGTCAGAACGGCGTAAAAAATGAGGTAGATCCGCATCTGGTCCCAGATTTCCGTGTCATTCGCCGCGATCTAGAGCGAAAATACCCAAAAGATATTTAAATTTTTATTTTTTATTCTTGTACCAGATATGTTTGTACATATTACACTCGAGGACACGATTCAGTAAAGTAAAATTGATTTAAAATAAAAAAAATAAAATAAAATAAAAATTGATGGCTACCACATTTTCGGTCTTGAGGAAGAGATTTGCAATCAGACCCGTGAGCACCATCGTCATCGGCATGAGAATGCCGGAAATGGCAGAAAGTGCCACGCCCACCGCCATGAAAACCGTGTCGCGTGTAGAAGCGAAGCGAAACTGCAGGGGAAAATAACAGAATTGGTTGGCGTCAATGCGAGCGCAGCGAGCAACTGATGGTGAGGCAATTCGGATATTGGCTGGGGCACTTTGTACTGACTTTCCTGGTTCTAGTTAAAAGTCACCCCCCCCCCCCCCAGAGCTACGTGGCTCCGACGTTGCGTTCTTGGGTTCTAATGATAAGTTCGTGATGCGTCGAGCTGTGTCGAATGAGCTATAGATTGATCTTGTACGACCGTCGTGAAATGCCCTAACAATAAGATGCGTAAGACCCGGGATCATTGCATTAATGTACATTTATGTAGAGTTGCTAATTAAATCGCTCGATGTTCTATCCGGCTGTATTTTAGTAGTACCTTTTGGGTGTTGCAGTTAATCTTACTTTGTGTCAGCCGAGCGGCTCATGATCAACTGTCCCTGTATAAATGTTAGTCAGAACCGCACTATTCCAAATACCTAGTGAGGGTCCCAATTTTTGGACTCTTTAGTGTACGTTTGGTACCATTACCTTTTGGTTGACTTTTTCCCAGCATAAGGCCTACTAAATACTAGGGCTTTTAATGAGCTCTTGGGATAAATTTGCATGATTTGCATGGTACGTATTTGCATAAGGGTCTTAATGCTTGTTTTCTTACTCGCACCAATTCCTTCGTGCTGACCGGCCTCGCTTCGAGCTGCTCGTTGCCGAGGTCGCCGCTGAATGTAGAATGTGGCCATTTCAATCGATTTCGCCATTTCTATGTTTTAATAATTCGTGAAAAGCTTGTTGTGTTTTCAAAAGCGAAATAACATAAAAATAGAGATTTAAAAAAAATGTAACAATATAAAAGATGAAAATGGCTTACCGGCATAGCAGAACAGCGATGAGCTTCTCAAAGAGGCCTGCCCTCTCCTCCTCCTGCGGCTGCGTGTCCGGCGAAATTCCACTCTCCATTTTGCCTCTTTTCAAACGCAGAAATTCACTTTTAAATTCGCGCCTTTTTGTCTGAATATTGGACGAGATACCTATCTTATGGTTGAGCAGGACACAAAGTGAAGTAAAGTTCATAGTTCATGCAGCCAACGACTGAACAATCATTTTATGGTCAATGTGTGATATAGTATGGGGAAAACGATTTTGGGAATGAGTGAGAGAGATATGTGGAGAGAGAAATAGAGAGAGAGAGAGAAGGCATGAGAAAGAGAGAGAGATTCACAAAAATCATTTCTGCCATCTTCGCACACGTTCTCCTTTTCATAAGTTCTTATGTAAACGAATTGCACATCTGTTTCTCAAAGTAGCCAAGAACGCAAAATTTCAGGAGGCAAAAAAAAGAAATAAAATAAAACGAGCAGTCTTCGAAAAATAGGTAATCCACCGGAATCGCTGCGAGAATCAGAAAATTCTCACTCCTATTGGTTATTCTGATACTTTTGACTCTCTGTTTCTACCGATCTCTTCTTTACTCTTTCTCTCTCTCTCTCTCTATCTCACTTTACTTCGCACTCTCTATCGCTGTCTCTTCCTGCCACAGTCTCACCACCGACGATGCTTGGTTCCACTCTCCATCGTTTTCTCAATTGGAAAAGAAGAGAAAATATTGTGCAGAGCATGTTCTTCTGCCATCCTCTTGCAGCGCACTTTTCTCTTTTTCTTCTTCACCAGCTCCAAAACTGGCTATGTTTCATCTAACTTTGATCTTATTGAGAGGAAAACGGACCACATCGACGCAACGATCGCAGAGCAAGCCGGGTTCAACGTGGAATGAAAGGAGCATGAAGCGAGAAATCGATGCTGCCTAAATGTAGGAAGTTATTGCATCGAGCCGATTACTAATAAACGAGCCTGAAGCTATTGTGTGCCCTATGTAACAATACGCCAATCTTATTGTCAACCTGGAGGACGGGATGAGGCCGTAAGAGCGCTGTAGCCGTACCAGTGCAAGCACTTGTCGTAGGAGCAGCTCTCGTGGAAGCAGTGGTCATAGAAGCTGTGGACGTTATAGTAGAGATCCATGCAGCACGGAATTGACTCGGGAGGAGAGGCGAGCAGCTGAGGAATCGGAGGGCAGACGCCTTTGCAAGCAGAGAAGAGTCCAAGCAGGAAACGAAGCGAGCGCTCCTTTGCCAGACATTGTGCGCCGCTAGCGGACCTTGTCGTCCACTCCACGCAGATCCGCATCAGCAACGTTAGCTTCATCCATATGCTGTCCATTCATGTGCCTTAAAACATTCGAGTGAAAGCTCTAAAGCTGTGAACTTGTTTTTGTCGTTTTTTTTTACTTTTTGTCTTGCTTAGTTAGAGAAGAATGTGTCCAATCAATGATTTCAGGCATTTTACACTACACAGATTAGTGTACTCTTTCTATACTTCCAGATCGCGCTTTAGTACATCTAAGATAAAGCGTGCAAGACGAACAAGCAAATGTTTTAAAATTTTTTCCCATTGCGAGCAAAAGCTAATGATTTCCATTGTTCGGATATGCAAGCATTCATGAATTTTTGGTGCCTTTTGTCCTAAACTTGCACTATTCATCACAATGCCTATTTCATCACGTATCAACTATAACATTCTCCGTTTCTCCTCACTTTACATCATCATCATGAGCTCCGATTGGTCGACTCTCGCTTTCGCTCTCGTCACCTCCATTCCGCTTGTCGTCGTCTCATGCAGCCGAGTTCGTCATCATTCAGCCCTTCGACCCCTTCCTTTTCCTCTATAGCTATTTATTAGTTTACATGGCTAATAGAGTGACGCACGTTTAAATTAAGACAAGAACAAATCCAATTTTTTTTTTAATATTTCTTATAATATTCTTTTTTAAGAAGAAAAAGGTCAAGAAAACTTCGACTGGACCGAAGCCCTCTCGTCGCCTTCCACAGTCACCGAGTAGCAGCTCTGTTGAGAGTTCGAGCCTCGCGAATGAGGTCGGAGCAGATGATGGATTTGGGCAGGGGTCCGATGGGACCTTATATGTATGTGCCTGGCCCGGATCTCATGCTCTTCCTTTGTATTTTATTTCCTGTTGTCGATTCGGCATGGGTCACTAGCGAGTGTTCGCGATTCTTCCAGAGCTGGGCGGAGCGGCTCCAGAATATAATTTGTCTCTCCTGAATCATATATAACTCTGAATTTGCAGTACTTTTGTAAATCGACACATTTATCGAATTGAGCTGAAAATTCTCTTTCATACAATATGCAGAAATATTCACTTGATTTATCCCCCCCCCCCCACCCGCAAATATTGGGTTAGACCTGACTGCTTTCCTATCCTAGCAATCAGAAGTGACGACCAAAGCGAACGCAATTGGAATCGACCTCGGCACGACATATTCATGCGTCGGTGTCTTCATGCACGGCAAGGTGGAGATCATCGCGAATGATCAGAGTAGAAATGCTCTTCATTCTTTTATTTAAAAAAAATTGCGAATTTATTTGCACTTCGAGGATGGGATGGGATAAGGGCGGTGGTTTTGACTTTTAGCAGAGTGCTTGCAGGCAATCGGACCACTCCATCTTACGTTGCTTTCACGGACACTGAACGCCTGATTGGAGATGCAGCTAAGAATCAAGTCTCCACGAATCCGCACAACACCATTTTTGGTGGGGCTGCAAGTGTCTCTATCCCCTCTCTCTCTCTTCTCCCTCTCTCTCTCTCGCTTTCTCTCTCCCTCCCAACTCTCTCTCTCTTAATACCTCTCTTGTTTCTCCTCGATGTATGTTTAATTTCTGTTTTTGCACGTTGTAATTTGTAGATGCGAAGAGACTGATCGGACGTAAGTTCGACGACCCGCAGTCCGATCTACAGCACTGGCCCTTCAAGGTGATCTCGGCCGACGGCGGAAAGCCAAGAGTCTAAGTGGAATACAAGCGGGAGACGAAGACTTTCACTCCTGAGAAGATCTCGTCGATGGTTCTCACCAAAATGAAGGTTTGCTTTTGTAAGTAGTAGGCCTGAAAAAGCAATCAGCTTGCTCTTGCAGGACACAGCGGAGGCGTTCCTTGGCCAGCCAGTGACGGATGCCGTGATTACGGTGCCTGCCTACTTCAACGACTCGCAGCGACAGGCCACGAAGGATGCCGGAGCCATCGCCGGTCTCAACGTTCTGCGAATCATCAACGAGCCCACCTCTGCTGCCATCGCATACGGACTCGACAAGAAGGGAAGCGGCGAGATGTCAGGAAATCTCTTGTGTAATGTCATGTTTGGTAACTATATTTACCTTCAGTTGTGCGCATTTCAATAATTCATCTTCGCAATTCTAGGAAAGTTCTGATCTTCGACCTGGGCGGAGGCACCTTCGATGTCTCCATTCTCGCCATCGAGGATGGTGTCTTTGAAGTGAAGTCAACTGCGGGAGACACTCATTTGGGCGGAGAGGACTTTGACAACCGAATGGTCGACCACTTTGTCGACGAGTTCGAGCGCAAGCACATGAAGGTTCAGCTCCTCTCTCCCTCTCTACTTCTCTCTCTGTCTCTCGGTTTCACTCTTCTCTCTCTTCCCTTTTCTCTCTCTCCCCTTTTCTCTCTCTCCCCTTTTCTCTCTCTCCCCTTTTCTCTCTCTCCCTAGTGGTCTTCAATATGCATTCATTATTATCTTCATATTATTTATTTTATTCTTCTCTTTTTCTTTTATTGCACACCATCGATCACTTTGGTGACATAAATAACGTATAAGTCATGAACTGATAATTCAGGATCTGTCCTCGAAACCGCGTGCCATCCGCCGTCTCCGCACTGCTTGCGAGCGTGCAAAGCGGACGCTCTCCTCGTCCTCGCAGGCCACCATCGAGATCGACTCTCTCTTTGACGGAATCGACTTCTACGCCAACATTACCCGGGCCCTCTTCGAGGAACTCTGCGCCGATCTCTTCCGCTCCACCATGGATCCCGTGAAGAGGGCCCTTATGTAGGCACTTTTACCTATCTTTCTGTCAGCTCTCTCCTCTTTCCGCTGTCTCTGCTCTCTGTCCTCTCGCCAGTAATTTAACAGACATTTAGTATCTCTGATATTCGACTAGAAGGTTATGGTGTGCAATTGTTAAGCGACGCGAAGATGGACACGTGTGCCGTGGACGAGATTGTGCTTGTCGGCGGATCGACTCGCATTCCAAAGGTACAGCGGCTCCTGTCTGATCTGTTCTCCGGCAAGGAACTGAACAAGAGCATCAACCCGGACGTGGCCTATGGAGCGGCGGTCCAGGCTGCGATTTTGCCGGGAGATAAGTCGGCAGCCGTGCAGGACGTCCTCCTCCTCGACATCGCTCCGCTCTCTCTTGGAATCGAGGCAGCGGGAGGAGTGATGGCTGCCCTCATCAAGAGGAACACCACCATCCCCACCAAGACCAGCAAGACCTTCTCCACTGCCGCAGATAACCAGCCTGGCGTGACCATCCAGGCCTGTTTTACAAGAATTCGTGTGCATCCCTTGATGCTATTTTAAATTATTTTGAAGGTCTTCGAGGGAGCGCGCAATGACCAAGGACAACCACTTCCTCGGCATGTTCGATCTGTTCGGCATCCTCCCAGCCCGTCGCGGAGTTCCGCAGATCGAAGTGACCTTCGACATTGATGCCAATGGTATTCTCAATGTTTCCGCCTATGATAAGACAACCGGCAAAGAAAACCAGATCACCATCACTAATGACAAGGTACCGCATTCTGACTGCTATCCTTCTCTAATAAATAATTGCCTAATTCATATAATGATTTACTAGAGTGACTTCTCCATTCCAAAGTAA
Source organism: Allodiplogaster sudhausi (assembly GCA_945643635.1). NCBI lineage: Eukaryota > Metazoa > Nematoda > Chromadorea > Rhabditida > Diplogasteridae > Allodiplogaster > Allodiplogaster sudhausi. The sequence goes on from CALZFC010000051.1 coordinate 2,236,900, forward strand.
GAGTGCACAGTTTGATTTGAGGGTCGACTGTCGAAGGATGAGATCGAGCGGATGGTGAACGAGGCGAAGCAATACAAGGAGGACGACGACAAGCAGAGGGAGCGGCTCGCGGCCAAGAATGCACTCGAGGGCTTCTGCTTCGGCATCAAGCAGGGCATCGACGATGAGAAACTCAAGGAGATGATCTCCGCTGACGACCGCAGAAAACTCGAGGAGAAGTGCGATGAGGTCAGGGTTGGGTTGGCGGCTTCCGCTCTCGTAAGTCGCATCACTTGCCAAGTTTCATGATATTCTCTTCAGGTGATCCGCTGGCTGGACTCGAACCAGACTGCCGAGAAAGACGAATTCGAGCACCAGAAGAAGGCGGTGGAGTCCGTGTGCATGCCCATCATGCTCAAGCTGTACCTGAAAACGGGAGGAATGCCTGGAGGAATGCCTGGAGGAACGTCTGGTGGGACCCCCGCCAGCGATGGGGCCGGCCCGACGATCGAGGAAGTTGATTAAACTTCAAATGTGCCCTGCGTCTCCTCCTTCTTCCTTGTCCGAACCCACAGCTTTCTCCTAGCCATTACCCATGAATGTAAACAATGTTTGCATGCTAGACGCTATGAGAGCGCACGTGTTTCTCTTTTTCATGAAACATATTCGTCAAAGAGTTCCAGACATTTTCCCAAAGCGTTAGCTCCAATTGACGAAGTGTTCAGAAGACGTCCAATTTTGGACTCGCAGTTTCATTCAGTAGCAGGAGCCTTTTTGCCTCCTCTTCTTCTTTCTAAGAGTGACACTCTCTTTCCCTGCTCTTTTTGGACTAGATTGCGATGTGTTATACTCTCTACGACAGCGTAGGTAGAAATTCAACCCTCTTCCCTGCAATTCACTCCTCGACCCCTATTGTAATAACTTAAATCCAAACCTGCACATCACGAAATATCAATCCACTCCCTGTTCCATGGTTCACTATTCCACTGTCAGTGATGGTCTCATGGAGGACAACATCACCGTCAGGATTACCGTTCAGAAAGCGTCATTTACTAGTGAGACTTCACCATTCCAAAGTAGGAGTGCACCATTTGATTTGAGAGTCGACTGTCGTACTCTGTTTACTTCGCTGCTGACTTGGACAGGGTCCAAATATTATTTCAAATTGTGTTTCTACAACATCAGGCCAAAGCTACTCTGTCTCGAAGAAGAAGAAGAAGCAGAAAATTATAACGGCGAGATTTTCGGAAAACGAGAACGGAAGAAAGTTCTAAAACATGCGTTTTTTTTCTGCTGAAGCCTCTTGCTCACTCAGGTAGGAGGAGAAACGGTGAATATTAGTGTGTGATCATTTTTTTAATCAATTAAAATCAAGTTAACGGATTCTTTTTCTGTGCTTGCGCCGTTATATCCTTTAATCAGGCTGATTCTCTAAAGAAATTGAAAAACAGAACACAATAACCCTAATTACAAAACTTGGCAGAATACTGAAGCTTCCTGTATATTCATTCGGATGTGGAATAAAAGATGGCCTTTGTTGGTGAATGGAAGGAAGGAAGGCAGCGTGTGTCTCGGATTAGGAATTAAGTCTTAGGCTGGCGGCGCATCCGACAGGAAATCTTGCAGGTTCTGAATAAACATATCGTAGTCATACCGTAATATTTTTGTATCTCTCGTAATAGCCATACAGTAATTACCGTAATCTTTTACTCATAAGTATCTTGGCAATTTTTTTTTACTTTTTTTCATTCTCTTTTAAAACACTTTTATATTTCTTTTTTTAAATAATATTATTAAAAATAAACCTGGTACTCCTGGCCGTCGCCGCTTGCAGGCTCCGGCAGCTTCTAGAGGAGGAAAAAGCTTAGGTAAGGCGTATACAAAACGTAGAACAGCTACAAATAATAAATTCCTAATAGGATTTATCTCAAATAAACAAATTCATACATTTATTCATATATATTTATGACAATGTCTCTTAAAAACTATAAACTGAATATGAAATAAATTCAAGGAGTGAGTGACCTCGCCGACCCATGTGCGTTCCGTCTTCTCAGTCTTCTTCTGGAATAGTAGAGCTAATTAGAAAAGAAAACGACTGCATGTCAAAATTCGAACTCAGAAACAGTACAATTCAATACCATTCCCTCACCGCAAAACAAAAGGTAAGGAATTTTTAGATTTTTTTTAAAATCGATTGGTGGGAAATTTTTTATTCCCGTACCTCCTTGCTGCCGAGTTGCATCGGCGTCTTCGACTTCGCTGCAGGCGGTACCTTGCGAAGAGTCTGCAATCAGAACATTGTATTTCATTTTTATGCATAAAAAGATCTAATAAATTCGACTGAAATTATTATGAGTTTGTTTCGCGGTAAATTTGAATTTTTTTTATCTGCGGTACCTATTTGCTGTCGTTCGACTTGCTCGCCGACAGCGACGACAAGGACGGTGGAACACGGTGAAGACGACTGTTCTGCAGAACACATTTTATTTTATTTTCAATTTCGAGGAAAAAGTTTTTGTTAACTTATTGTTTTGCTATGCGAAAATATAAAGAACATTGACTACGAAGCACAATAACATACGAGTGGAGATCACGGCTCGCCGTCGTCTGAAATATTAACGATTACCTTGTTATAATGAAAACAAATGGTTGCTTAAAACAAAAGCAACTCTAATCAATCCATTGGAAAGCATAAAGCAAGCTGGTCTTTATTCCCTTAAAAAATCTCTTCTCAAAATATAAATGTTCGAGAGCATTCGTACCGCTCAGCCGGACCCGGCTTGACCGTGTCTCCTGAAACAACAGCAACTTTCTAAAATGTATATATAAATGTTTAACTAGTAACTTACAGCTATGCAAAACAAACCTACGGCAAATATTAAGAGAAACTTTAAGCGTGAATATATGAATTAGTGCCGTCCATGTTCTACACTGATCTTGCGCGTCTTTTAACGTTTATTAACCAACTTATTTTCTTTTAATTATATTTTTCGGTTGTCCTACCTTCTTGGACATGAGCTTGGAGTTCTTGCTCTTCTTCTTCTTCTTGATCTTCTTCGGCTTCGAGCACAGTGGAAGGAGCGCGAGGAGGGCGAGAGCGTGAAGAAGCTGAATGAGAAGATGGAAAGAAGAAGTGGCGTCTAATCAATGTTATTGTACGCATTCCGTTCTCCACCAGATTTTTACTCGTTTTTTTCCTGTAATACTATTTTTTTCTTTCATTCATTTTTATTGGAAAAGCCAATACTTTTTAAACAATAATATGTACCATTAGTGCCCTTAAAAGTCAATTACAAATATAAGAGAAATAAGAACCAGCGAGAAGACAGTGGTAGGAAGCATTCTTGTGAAGAGAGCAGCGAGCGAACACTCGACCGCTCGCCGGAGTCGGGCAATAGGAAACTGATGTCTCGAAATAGGCAAGCAGCTTCATTGAATTGAAATTGAACTATGAAACACATGATTATGATTTTCAGTTCGACTCTGATCTTTGATTTTTTGACTTTGATTTTGAATTTGCGAAATGACATTTTTTAACATTTTGAAATAAAGCACGGAATGAACTTTATATACAGAATTCTAAAGAACTTTTCCCTTAAAGTACAAGAACTTTTAGTCGAACTAGCTTCCTTTACAGTATATTGTTTTCGCGATTCTCAAATTAACGTGTAATTCCTTTCGTGGCTTTATTGGTTATGAATGGATCTAACTAATTGTAAGAAGCGAAGAGAGAAGATCACGGCTGACCTTCACGATAAGAGCGCTACACACATATCGACACTCCTGCAAGGATGGAACTATAAAGCTGTCTTCCACAGTGTGAACAATCGTGGAGTTGGGCGGACAATGAGGTCGACGGCGTCAATACTGCGACTACGAATGCACGTACCGTAGACCCCTCGTCCTTTGTTGTTCCATAGCACTCTTTGAAGAAAAAAATCTTCCAGGTTGTAGATATTTCTCTTGTCCGACAATTTTCAATGGTTCGCTTACCATACAATGTCTCGAATAGACGAAAGCTTTCTTAAAGATCCACAAAATCTGGATAACTTTGCTACTTTGAATAACATTTAACAATTCTCTTCTGCAATGTGTTTCTAACCTTCTGCAATGTGTTTCTAACCTCGATAATCCTTCTCGTGAAGATTAAAATAAACAGTGATTAGAATTCAACATTCTTCTTTGTTGGAGATGTAAATACATATATGTAGGTATCCTGACACTAAAAAGGGCGGCAAATTTTTCCTGATCTTCACGAGAAGGATGCATCAAATTGGACTCTACATGACATAACACTCCCCTAAATTCCCATACCAAGTCTCTCACTCTTCTTTTCCTATTCCTTTCTCTGTTCCGCATCCGTTCGAGATTTTATTTATTTATTTATCGACATCAAATTAATTTGAATGTGACCACACTTGAATTGTCAAAAATTAGTATAATTATTAAGAAATTCCTTGAGTCTTCACGAGAAAAATACGTAGCAGAAAATAAGAAGAATCGGTGTAAGTGGTTGATATGTATATAATCTAGAAAATAAGGCAAATATTCGGGATGGAACTAACAATAAGGATATGTAGGGGATATAGGGTAGGGAAGAGGGAAGAGTAGCCACTATACATACATTTTCCAGTGGTGCCAGGCCCTGGTTTCGTCTTGCCATATTCCTTACCATATCATAATCTTGCCACCACCTATGAAGGTTGCATGATTATGATCTGGTAAGAAATATATGGAACAATATATATTGATATTAAGAATAATATACTAAAAACATATCGAAAGAAATTCAGTTGACCACACTATTAATATCGAATTCGTTTCTCAACTCTAGCTAAACTTTTAAAAAATAAATAAAGCACTTGGTCTTTGCATATTTTACCTTTTATAAACCTTTTTTCTTTATCAATAAAAATGAAACCATTTTGTTCATTGTCTGGTTCAGAGTGATGTTCGGCACTCCGGCGAGCAGAGAATCCGGCTCGCCTTTCTGTGCAACAATTTAACAGCTTCCTCTACTTCTCCCTCTCTCTCTCACTCGTTCGTAATATTAGTAGTAATTAAAAAAAGTAATAATAATAAATATACAATATCGAATATATAAAAAAAATTATTCCTTTGAATTTTTAAATGCAAATTATGGACATACATATTTATTCTCATACATACGATGGATAATGAGCAAACAAATCATGATTTTCTGTGCTTCATAATATTACTCATGACCTGGCCGAATGAGCGAGAAATTGAGATATTTTACATATACATACATACATACTTTAGGAGGCTTTTTAATATTTCAAAAAACCAGGGAGATACATTATCGGAGGGTCATCGGTCATCCTTGCGATGTGGCTCTGGCCGTACTATATTTATTAATTTTTTCCATCTTTATCGTTACTGAGCTGTGAACCGACGTCATATACGACATCTGCACACGTCGCTGTCTTGCACGGCGCCGTCACCTGCATCAGGTTACTGTCATCGGAACAGAAGCATGCGGCGCCGTCACCAGCAGTCGTTGTGGGAGTCTATTTATTTATTAATATCGTATTAATCCAATAAAAAGTATTAAAAATGCGCCACATAGCAAACTGAGTCAAGTAATGTTGTTTTGAGTGCAAATGATCGAATAATATCCTAAAGACGATATGGCCATAAACCTCATAGACGATAGCGTCGTAGTTGAAGTGGTTGAAGCAGTAGTTGTAGTTGCCACAGATGTGGTCGTGTCTGACAATTTGCTGTGAGTTAATTCATTTTTTTTATTATTGAATAAAATGTATATTTACTTAATTGAAAATCATAAATATATAATATATAACCTTTCTAACAAGTTAATTGTGGACGTCGACAGCTTTGTCGGCTGCATAGCCATGCCTTCCTGACGAAGAACGAACGTTTTGTGAACAGTTCGTGCTGAACTTGCTTGCCTAAAGTGAGTGCTCAAGCATAACACAGCTAGATATATCATGTGTGAGAGAGAGAGAAAGAGGGAGAGAGAGAGAAACAGAGGAAGAAAAAAAGAGAACGAGAGGAAGGAAAGAAAGAAGGAGCGAGGGAGAGAAAGAGTGAGAGAGAAGAGAGGAAGTGAAAGAGTGAGAGAGAGAGAAGAGAGAAAGAGAGATAGAGAGAGAAAGCAAGAGAGAAAGAGAGATAGAGAGAGAGAGCAAGAGAGAAAGAGAGAGAGAGAGAGAGAAAAGGATGAAGGAAATCTCCCATTGTCTGCTGACAATGGGATGAAAATGGCAAGTCAAAAAGGAAATGAGACCGGTTTGAACAGGCGTCGTTTAACGGTTCGCTTGTGAAAGGGTCATGCATTAATTCCTTGGGTGAATTCGGGCTCCACAAAACACAATTCTTATAGACATATTTATATGTGATTGAAAATTATTTTGTGCATTAACTTATACACGCCTTTACTCATGATATTCGTCATACTTTGTCATTGCAAAAAAAAGCATTCTATTCGAGTCTCCCTACCTTGGAACCTTCTGCCAGCCATTTAAAGAAGAAACAAAGCAGAAATTTTCGGCTTAAAAGAGGTATCCGGGGAATAATAAACCTATGTTTTGTTTTATGTGTATGAGTTCATCTTGGCGTAAAACATATATCCAGAAAGTTTGAGCGAATTTCTTTCACTACATTCGGAGCAATAGTAACGTGAAAATTAGCGGGTAGAGAATTAGCTACGGTAGGTAATAGCCGCTCTCCTATTTCACATGCTCTCTCGACCGAGCGACAGGCAACTTTCTGAGCTACATATGTACTCGGGCTAATATACATATGTACGTATGTATCAGACGAGGTGAAGGGCAAGAAAAGCGAGCCGGGCCCATGTATGAGGAAATTAATGGGGAGGTAGAGACGCGGAGTGCGAGTCTAAAAGGAAAGTGTTAGAGAGAGCGATAGAAAGAGAGAGCGAGAGAGAGATAGAGAGAGAGAGCGAGAGAGAGATAGAAAGAGAGAGCGAGAGAGAGATAGAAAGAGAGAGCGAGAGAGAGATAGAAGGAGAGAGCGAGAGAGAGATAGAAAAAGAGAGCGAGAGAGAGATATAAAAAGAGAGCGAGAGAGAGATAGAACGGCAGATAGAGAGAGTGAGAGATAGAGAGTGAGAAAGTCATCGCAAGCATAAAAACGAAAAGATAGCGATAGCGGAAGTAAGAAAGAATACGACGGCAATGAAAGACAATTTCGTTTTCCTGAAACAAAAGATAAAGGTTGAGGCAACTTTCACATCTCTCCTCGTTCTCTCTCGCTCTCTCTCTCTATTTCATTCTTTCTACATCTTTCTCTATGATTTATGACAAATCTTCACATAGAAGGGTCAGAACAGGGGTCGATACACAGGAGAGACATCGGATTGGGAGTAGGAGAACAACAGGGAGGGAAAGGCATATGTGTACACGTACATAAATATTATTTAGAGAGTGATACTCGATCGAAAACGTCTCCAGTCCACAAAGTGACCGGACGAGAAGGCGCAGAACGCGCAGTCACACGGCAGTCGGAAGAAGAACACCGAAGAGAGATGACCGTTCAAGGGGTGAGGCTGTCATGTCACGCGCGTCTGCACCACAACGTCGGCCTAATTAATTTAAAAGATAGTTTCTGGAAATAAATATGTATCCACTAATTACACATACTCCAAGACTAAGAGAATAATTTTTTTTTACGATGTGGATAATGAAAAGTAAAACAGTTTTATAAAATTTGTATCTATAATAATGGGAAAGAAAAATAAGGAACGAGATACTTCATCATGGATAGATGTGACAACGCATGGAATGTTCTCTCGACTAACGAGACGATACTGAAGAATTTAAAACACTCTGGAACTTAAATGCTACAAGTGCGATGTATGTAAGATTCCATTCCAATTCACTGCGTTCTTGAACTCTTAACGCATTTTGCGTCATATCATTCTCTCGGACAAGCAAGGAAGAATGCGGTGGCTTCTTATTGCTCTTCTCGGCGCTCTCTCCTCTTCCCTCACTCTTCTCCTCGTTTACGCGAAATCGCGGGAGGTGAAGGAACATTCTCTTCTTCTTCTCTCTTTCTCTCTCTCTCTTCCTTTCTCGTCTCCCTCTATCTCTCTTGCTCTCCCTTTTCTCTATCTTTATCTCTCGTACTCAATCTCTCTCTCTCTCTCTCTTTTCTCTGTCTATCTCGATCTCTCTCCCCTTACAAATCAATCGCCTTCTCAAAATTCCCTAATTATTGCTCCTCTAATTTATTAGTCATTTATTTCATCTCATATCTCTCTGTTTTTTCCTGTTTTGACCTATCACCTAACTCGAAATACCTTCTTTCTCTTAAATCTCAATTTCTCTTGCAGACCAAGAAGCCCGTCGCGTCCACGTCAGCCAAGGCTAATGTAAGAAGTCAATCTAACTATTGTATTATTGACTATTAGATAAAATTTCAATAAGCAAACAATATTCAAGTTATATATTTTAATTACTAAAAAATTATGATTATTTAGGAATTATTTTTTTTAATTCGGATTACCGTAGGAGCCTGGAGACTGTCAAGGCTGCCAGCGATTCTGCCATCACACAGCCTCCTCCTCTCGCGTCGAAGCCCATCGCGGTGATTCGGCCGTTCTCGCATCTCGTTGGCCCCCTCCATCTGGCGCCCGCCCATCTTCGCTTCAACTCTGCCGGCGGCCGCGCTCACGTCTCCGTCCTCAACACCACCGACAAGCGGCGCGCCATCAAGGTCATTATTGTGTTTTTTTGTTTGTTTTCTAAGATTTTAAAAGTGCACAAAATAAGGAAAATTAGGAGATAGACAAATTGTAAAATAATAAAAACAGTAGTTGATGACAGTTGAAATGCACGGACAACAAGCTCTACCGCGTGAATCCGGTGTGCGCGTTCGTCGAGCCCCGCGGCACTCTTCGCATCGACGTTCACCGAAAGAACGGGGCCGCCAAGAAAGACAAGATCGTCGTGCTCGCCGCCGATGTCGGAAATTGTTTTTTAAAACTATTTTTTAATAATGATTTATACTATTTTATTGTTTTTGGAAAAATATTTGTGCTTATATTTAAACAAAATTAATGTTCAACGAAAAAAGCAGATAAAAATATTTTGCTTATCTCTCCCAGGCCACGAATGAGGACAGCGACGCGCGCGCCGTGCTGGGCTGCGCGGCGGGGCCCGATCGCACGGTATTGCCACTCATCGCGACCGCTGCCGAGTAGACCTCGCGCGGTCTCTATTCCCCTCCTCCCGCGCCCACTCTTCTCCTTCTTCTCCTCCCGCGCCCTCTCTCCATCTTTTTCATCTCTCTATCACTTTTGTTCCTCATCGTTATAAAGCATGTTTAATGAACCATTTGCCAAGCAAGTATCTAAGCTCTAAGACTATGAAAAGATATATATGGTAGAGTTAATAAGAGAGAGAAAGGAAGAGAGAGAGAGAAAGAGAAGAAACGAAATGATGAAATAAAGTAATAGTGAACCGTTTGACCGAAAGAGTAGAGTGAAAAACAGTTGGACTATTCGCTGCCATCTTTTATCTCTCGCTCTCTTTCTCTCTCTCTCTCTCTCTCTCTCTCTCTCACTAGCACTCCCTTTTCGTTTCTATGTTTGTGACTCTCTCTAACACTTTCTCTCTTCTCCTCTTTCACTATTCGTCTCTTTCTCTCTAAACTCTTTGCTCCTCCATTGGCCAGGTCGTACCTCATTCGTATCGCGTTCCCTGATCTTCGTCTGGTCTGCTCTCTAACACAGAGCCTGCAACTTTCTTCCTCTCGCAGATATCGAGTGCTTAAAATAAACAGGAAATTCGAAGGTGGTAATTCGCCTAGTTTTTTTTCAAATTATAAATCTCCCTTTACTCATGCAAAGTAAGGCGCATTTCCGTACCTACTAGGACTTATATGTACATACATACATATGTGCTATAGGTGGGACAAATTCCTACCGAAAAGTCTTTAACGGTCAGCTAAATTTGCATAAGCAGGGAGAGATCGAATACTATATTATCTTGTTGTGTCTCTCCGGATACGGAGAGGATGGCGCTCATGTGGGAAGCCAAGGAGAGAGTGGAGAGGGGTTTATTAAGATAGAGAACATATTTTTTCAAGGACATTCTTATGTTTTCATAACCACAGACCATGTAGATGAGGTGTAATTACTCATGGCGGAGAATGCCACTCAAAGGGCAGCCGAGCTGCCAAAAAAAACCAACTATCAATTGGAAGGCATCCATGGATGTTCATCTATCAACTTGAAGAAATATTTCGACCAACCGGACCTCTGCAAGAAACGAAGATCCGTCACAACAGCAAGGGCCAAGTCAAGATCACACTGGCACTCGACGTCTCCAAATCAATGTGCGGTAAGAAATCTTCTTAAACATGTCGACTACCTCAAAAAAATTCGCAGTTTTTCAACTCTTCATAACTTTTTAAAACTACTTTTAAAAGCTTCAACTCACATCCCAATCGATTCTCCTGGTCTGAATTTAGCTCCAAACAACTTTTAAAAAAAAAATTGAGACGTTGGCTTTTCTAGGGCTCCGGGAATTTTGAATCTCTCGCAAATCGTGTCTTACATGTTAATACGCATCTATATTCTGTGAGTATTTCTAAATCCAGTGTCACTAAATAATTTATCTGCACATCACAATATAATATTATAAATCAGATGAATAAATACAATTCGGCCAAATGGCATGTAGCTAAAATGTAAGAAAGTAAGGAAGGAAGTCATTGTCGCAGCTCTTTCCATTGATGTTCAATCAATAATCGCCTCAAATGGTGCCGCACATGATTGCGTAGAAGAAGGCCGAAGAATGCCGAGATACTGGGGCTATCTTCCAAAAGTTTCTCATTTTGTAAGCAAGGGACCTCGAATACTATTGCTTAATTTTAAGCCAATACGATATGTATTGGCATGGTCAACATACTAGGTTCGGGGACCTCAATCTTCATGAATACTGGGGCCATCTTCCAAAAGTTTCTCATTTTGTAATCAAGGGACCTCGAATACTATGCTTGCTGAATTTTTAGCCAATACGATATATATTGGCATGGTCAACATACTAGGTTCGGGGACCTCAATCTTCATGAATACTGGGGTTATCTTCCAAAAGTTTCTCATTTTGCAATCAAGGGACCTCGAATACTATGCTTGCTGAATTTTAAGCCAATACGATATGTATTGGCATGGTCAACATACTAGGTTCGGGACCTCAATCTTCATGAATACTGTGGCTATCTTCCAAAAGTTTCTCATTTTGTAATCAAGGGACCTCGAATACTATGCTTGCTTAATTTTAAGCCAATACGATATGTATTGGCATCTTCAACATACTAGGTTCGGTGACCTCAATCTTCATGAATACTGGGGCCATCTTCCAAAAGTTTCATTTTGTAATCAAGGGACCTCGAATACTATGCTTGCTGAATTTTAAGCCAATACGATATGTATTGGCATGGTCAACATACTAGGTTCGGGGACCTCAATCTTCAAATCAGGGGACCTCGAACACTATGCTTGCTTAATTTTAAGCCAATACGATATATATTGGCATGGTCAAAATACTAGGTTCTGGGACCTCAATCTTCATGAATACTGGGGCTATCTTCCAAAAGTTTCTCATTTTGTAATAAAGGGACCTTGAATACTATGCTTGCTTAATTTTAAGCCAATACGATATGTATTGGCATGGTCAACATACTAGGTTCGGGAACTCAATCTTCATGCATACTGGGGCTATCTTCCAAAAGTTTCTCATTTTGTAATCAAAGGACCTCGAAATCCGGTCAAAGAGTTGCAGTCTGTGCGCAGAGGAAAAGGTTTCATTCGGTAAATGCCCAGATCTCGCGAAGTCATGCTGCCGATTCTTCAAGGCATTCCTTTTGGAATTTTGTTTCTTTTTTTTAGTTATTGCCGAATGTGAATGCAGAGCCCAACGATACAACCAAGTTCATTTTCCTGTTGAAGCTAAAGGTGTAAAGTCTGTTGTATACCTCATATTTATCATCTAGGCCCTTCGCGAGTACAAGGATATCATGGAGACATTCACGCAAACGACGCTGAGGTCAACCCTGCAAAAATGGAATTATAAAGCTTTCTTCAGTAGTGAATGGATAGAATATCCTCCACGGCGTCAACGAGCGTATCGGCCGAGTTCTGCTCGCTTCCAATTCATCTTCGACAAACATCTAATGAACAAAGTTTAATGTCATCTTCGGCTGCAAACAAAGATGGTGCCAAATGCATCGTCAACCGAAACGAAAAACGGCACCGCCCATGAAAAAAACCCCACTCGTCTTGCCTCTGTCAATATCTCATTCAATGCTTCTATCTCAATCACTCTCGGACGAAGCAAAAATCTCTCTCAGTTTTCATATCTTTCTCTTATCCGATTATTTTTGATGCTCTACTTTCCAACAAACGTATTTACAAATTTAACACTTCTCTTCTTTAATGTATTGTAGTCTCAATAAAACAAGCAGCCATAATACTAGAGCCACCCCGGCCACATGGTTCTTCATTGTCTCCTTCTTTTCAGCAATCTAAATCACTCTCTCAATGACCATATCTGGTGTCTAGTTTAAAGACATTTGCCTTGTTCGATAATTGCTGATGCTTCTCTTTCCATAACCACTATCGCGAAGAACTGAACTCTCATAAAATATTCATAGATTCAGTTTTAGGTCTATCTTAATAAACGTGTACATATGCACTTCTAACTGAATTCAGCTTTACAACTATTTATATTTATTTACTCCTCATTGCAACTCCTCATTGCAGCATTAAAATTCGAATCTGTTTATAGTCATATGTAATTGTTGACATTTTTGAGATTGGTCTATTTTTGTTCATTTGGTTTGCGGATTATGAAACTGTATGTAGCATACGTAACAAATTTCATGACTAAGACCATCTATTATGGTCATAGTTTCTTCTGCCTTCTGCTTGCAGTAAAAAAACAATTTTTTTTACTCACACTGCTCCAACTTTCTGTCTTGTCAATTCATCCACTTGTTCTCTGCTAATATCTTTTCTCTTACACAATCTCCCTCACTCTCACGCTCTCTATTATATTCAACGTCTTTCTCTCTCTCTTCGATTCTCTCTCAAGCCCTCTCTATTACTCTCTCTCTATCTCTCTCTCTTCGATTCTCTCTCAAGCCCTCTCTCTTACTCTCTCTCTCTCTCTCTCTCTCTCTCTCTTCGATTCTCTCTCAAGCCCTCTCTCTTACTCTCTCTCTCTCTCTCTCTCTCTCTCTCTTCGATTCTCTCTCAAGCCCTCTCTCTTACTCTCTCTCTCTCTCTCTCTCTCTCTCTCTCTCTGTCTCTCACTTCCTCAGCTTCAAATGCACGTTTACATGGCCGCGCCAGCGATCGCATTCTCCATGGCGACCGTGTTGAGTATGTCTGCTTAGTCAGAAGACGAAGCCAAAAGAAGAAAATCTCACATGACTGCTCCGCCCCTCTTGTATCCATCCCATACAAAGGAAAGAGAGAGTGTTAAACAGAGAGAGAGAGAGAGAGAGAGAGAGAGAGAGTGAGAGAATGAGAAAAAGAGAGTAATGAGACTAAAACAGAGAGAGAGAGAGAGAGAGAGAGAGAGAGAGAGAATGAGGGAGGGGGAAAGAAAGCCAGAGACCTCAGTAGCAGCCAGCATTCAACGTTTTCGTTATCTTTCAGTATCCTTCCGTTAGTAAGCTTTTCCTCTCTATTCTTTTGCGTTTTTAAGAAAGAGACCACTCACTCGCAAAATATGTATATTCCGTTAAACGAGGGAAGTCACCGTAAATCGTTTCGATGATCCTCCTCCTTTAACATGTAAAATTGATATCAGATGACTTTCGTCCGTCTGGAAGACCTTGCTAATGTATAAAGTATAACTTAATCTTTTGTTCATTCAGTTATTTCCAGAGTCGGTTTCCTCTTCTCTTCGCAAGCAAACAAGGATGTCTGGCGAGGTACGTGTCTAAAATCGATCTAAAGAATTCAAAACTCAATTTTGACGCGCCTTTTCTACCTGACACAGGAACCAGCGAGCATGCGATTTAGAGAGATGCGACTAGAATAGTCAGGAAAATTCAAATAAATTACGGATGAGTTTGTAGTGCTGCTTCAAGTAGTAGTTCTCTATTCTTCAATAATTCTTTAATCCGTCCATGTTCTTAGCTATTTTCTTTTCGACCGTTTTAATAATAAGATTAATAATGGGAAGAAAAAAAGGAAAAAAGCAAGGTAAAAATACGACAAGCTCTTTAGGACGAGCCACAGGTCGACTACACAAAGTACGATGAAGACAGCGTGCCGCCGGAGGAGCGTGTTAGAAGCAAACACTTTTTTTACATTCTCATGACCTCTTGTTGATAATGAGTAGTTTTGAAGTTCAGGAGTCGTATTCCGCTTCAGAATTAAATAAATGAGGAGCCTTTTGAAAGGGAAGTTAAAAGAAATAAGTTTCGCTAAGAAAATGACGAATTAAAAATTGGAATGTGACATTTTTAAATGATCGTGCCGGCCGGGCTCAAATTTCGAGGGCCCTAAATCTGCGGGCCGGGTCGGGCCGAACCGAGATTTTAGGCCCTAAGGCCCGGCCGGGCCCAAAAAAGATGGACCAACTTGCATCTCTGTCCAGGAGATCCGTCACTGCCACAAAGGCCGCCCCGATCTCGACTACGACGAGACGGCGGTGGGACCGGCGCCAGGAGGAGAGCTCATCGGTGAAGAGGAGCAAGCGCCAGAGCCGCAATTCGAGTGCAGCGGCAGTGGAGGGGGGGATGAGTAAATGGTTAGTTGGAGAGAGATGGAGAGAGAGAGAAAGAGCGAGAGAGAGAGAGAGAGGAGAGAGAGGGCGAGAGTGAAATAGACTGAGAGAGAGAGAGAGACTGAGAATGATATAGAGCGAGAATCAGAGAGAGATATGTGAGATAGAGAGAAGCGAGAGAGAGAGAGATAGAGAGAGAGAGAGAATAGAGAGTGAGAGAGAACGAGGGATAGAGGGGAGAGAGAGAGAGACGGAAGAGAGTAAGTAGGGGGAGAATTGATATGCATATATTGCACATGAACAGGAAGAGTAGAATTGAAAAAAAGAAGACTAAATTTGGGAACTTGACAAAGTAAGAATTGTTCAGAAGCGATTCAGCCGCGCCTGCCACCCTCTTCACACTCTTCCTTTTCTCCCGTGTTATTTTCTATGCATTTCCACCATCTTATTTTCGGTTGAGATAATCTGTCTCCTAGTAAATGCAAAACAAATATCGTAGACACCTCCACATAATACTCGCTTGCTCTTTGTATTTCTTCATGTAGAAAGTATAAACCTGATTAGTTTATGCGCATGAATGCTTGTGCATACAACTAATATATAGAGCTTCTAAGCTCATTGTCAGCAGAAATGTGTGCAATCCGAACCAGAAAAAAGATGACATTTTTACTCTGTTGCTGGTGTGCAATTTTCTTCTTTTTACATTTTTAGAACACGGATAAAACATAGGAAGAGCAGATAGGAAGAGTAAATAAACTTCCATTTTCAAGATCATTCATATCTGAAAGAAAATTTCTATCCCCAAATCCCAGGCTTTCCTTGGACATAAATTGAGGATGCTCTCAAATCTTTGATCAGTCTGTTGAGGTAGAATCAGGAAAAAAGTTGCAAGAATTTTTCTTTGCTTAAAAAAAACTTCAGACACTGATGGATCGAAAGGCGTTTTATGCAGAGTGAAAGGAGACTACTAGAGGAAACATTCCAGGGAGGAAAAGACAGGAGAGGTGTAGAGAAATAAGAAAAATACCAAAGAGAGATAGATGATGGTCAGAGAAAAAGAGGGAGAGAGAAAGAGAGAGAAAGCGAGCGAGCGAGAGAGAGAGAGAGAAAGCTAGTGAGAGATAGAAAGGAAGGAGGAGTGTACAGAGAATGAGAGAGAAAAAGAGAAAACTTTAGTCGTCTACAAACATACGGAAGGGCCAACCAAGCTTATCTGCTTCACACGATCTCGCCTTGTACATGCGGGACGAAGTCATTTGAAGGGCTCTGTTTCTCTGGCCTCTCTCGTTCTCTCATTCAGCCTCTCGCTTTCTTTCCTCTTTCTCTCTCTCTCTCTCTCTCTCTCTCTCTCTCGTTCTCTCACTTCATCTCCTGCCTATTTTCATCTCTCTCTCTCTCTCTCTCCCTCTCTCTCTCTCTCTCCTTTCTTCCTTATTGTAGTAAGCCTTCCAGTGCTTCCCAATACTGAAAATCATTCGTTTCCGACTCTTAAATGTTGTACCCATAAGTTCATTTCTGTGACAAAACATTCTCTCTTCCTACTCCACTTCCTATCTTGTCTACACAAGTCCGTTCCTCTCCTCTCACTACGAATACCTTTTATGGTTAGCATCGAGTGGAAATGTCTTACTCTATCGCCGGGCATTACTTAATTTTTTTTATCTGTTCATATTGGATTTCCTGCAATTATGAATATTGATGTATTTAAAAGAAGAATTTTTGAATTTTCGAAGAATGGAATAATGTCGAAATCAGTTTTGCGTGATTTTTCGCGGGCTCTTTCAAATATTTAAGAAATGCTTCTATCAATAAAAAAAGCTATCTCTTGGCACGCATCATCCAGGCAGTATGTCATTGTCTTACTTGAGCAATTCACTGAGAGACCAACGATCTCCAGGCTTCGCCTACGTGCGAGGACGACGTCTGTCATCTCCAGTTCCTGCTTCTTTATCGTTCGAAGTTAACCCGGCCGGTCTAGGGCGCCGGAGTGCAGAGGCGTTCCACGAACAAAGAAGAGGCTCATTATGCTACAGCTTCAGCGATTCGGTGCGTCATGACTTCTTGCACGAGATTTATGTGGTCTACGATGGGTTCCTGATCTCTGTGGCGATCTTTTTCAATTACCCTTTTTAGTCTCTCTTTCTCTTTTTCTCCCACTCTCACTCTCTCTCTCTCTCTTTCTTTTTCTCTTTTCCTCGATCTCTGTCTCTCTCCTCCACTTTTCCATTCTTTACCCTCGGTTATTTTTGGCCTGAAAAGCCCGGAACACGATTGGTCGACTAATCTACGGCGCGGTGGTCTTTCTCCGCGGGGAACGCCGGTGGCACTTTTCAAAAGAAGCTTACTTTTTACGCGCATTCTCTCTCTCTCTCTCGCTCTCTCGCTCTCTCCCTTTCTTTCTATCTCTCTCTCTCTCATCTCCCTCTCTCTCTCTCCCTCTCTCTCTCTCCTTTCCCTCTCCCTCTCCCTCTCTCTCTCTCGGTCTCTCTCTGTCTCTCTCTCTGTCTCTCTCTCTCTCTCTCTCCAAACACGACCTCTTGAACCCATGCTCCTCCTCTCTACTTCTGCAACTTTCTTTCTAAGCCTCGGTCCAGTACATCTCCACTCTGCTGACCAGCAGCGCACGCCTCTGTCAACTGCGAGGAAGAAACGGAAAGAGAACATCAAGTGGATGTCCCCCGGGGATGGGCTTCCGGAAAAAGGGCTAAGAGGGATGTGTGCACGCTCCCGGATGCGACTTTGGCAAGAGAGAGAGAGAGAGGGGGGAGGGAAGAGAGAGAGAAGAGAGAGGGTTAGAGAGAGTTGAGGAAAATTAGAGAGAGACTTGAGAGAGAGAGAGATAGAGAAGGCAGTGTTGCAAAAAAAAAGAGGAAGAGAGAGAGAGCTTCGCTTCATTTGACGCAGCACGCTCAGCTCTGACTTCCATCTCTCAGAAGTACTTTGATTCCAATTAGAGATTAACTGCGGTCTTTGCATGTTAATTTTTACATTTAGCAATTTTTAATCCTTTTTATATAATCCACAGCCATATATATATACAGTCAAGAGACGGCAGAAGAGAGATGGGGCTAAAATAGTTTGGTAAAATATAAATAGTTTCCTCTGAACCAAAAAAGGAGGGGGGCTTAATTTATCTACTGAAGCTTCGAGAAACAATGTCTTTCCTATTGTGTACAAAAGCTAATAAATTGGTCAGGCAGCAAAGTTCCTGTTGCTTCTTGATAATATCACGGTTTGCTTTTTAAAAATAACATGGCGTACTTTTTCAAACAAAATTGTTCCGGGTGAAATTTGCGATTTGGACAAGGAGAGCGATGGAATATGCAGACATTTTTTGCAGAAATAAATGCAGAGTCAGAGAGAAGGACGATTCCAGATAAATTGTGACAGTGAAAGAGAGAGAACGAGCGAGAGAGCAAAAGAGAGAGAGAAGGAAGAGGGAGAGAGACAGAAAGAAAGACAGAGAGCGTGAGAAAGCAAGATTAGGATAAAGAGGCTTTAGTGGGTTATGGAATCCCCCAAGCGAAATCGAAGGCTCGCATCCGATACCAGCCCGATCCCGTTCGGTGCCAGGCGTGGACGAATATGCTGACAATTCCATGAATTCTCTCTCTCTCTCTCTGTATCTCTCGATTTCTCTAACTCTCTATCCCTCTATCTCTCCCTCTGTCTCAACCCTCTCTCTCTCTCTCGATCTCTCTCTCGATCTCTCTCTCTCTCTCTCTTTCTCTCTCTCTGCTCGACCGCCATGATCCAGAGCCATGTTGTCGACAGCTCACCATCATTCTTCGGGGGATGGGGGATTGATGACGTGGTTGCTTTATATCTCATAATCCAATACATAGTATGTATGTACATCCGCCTAAAGTCGTGATCCATAATAAAAACAGCACAATAAAAACAAAATTATAGCGGAATAATCACAAATAACAATATTCTAGTTTTTCGAGCATGCGGCTGGCATGGCCCATTGTGCTAAAGACCGGGGAAAAGCAACCCTTTCGGATTTCTTTCATTTTATGACATTTTCGCAATTGAACTTGATGAATACTTATTCCGTGTCACAAAATCACCTTCCCTGTAAAGAAAACCACATGCGAATGCGTCCCCGCGCCACAATTTGAGTTTGAATTATTTAAATTAATTTAATTAATCATATTAATCGGATTTATCCTATTAATCGCGGACCCAACAATGTTGGACGGTACTGTATGTACACATACATATATACATAGCTGCTTCCTTTCCGGGATTACCCAGGCCGGACGACAATTTGATTTTGTGGTCGCTTTTTCGGTGAGTCGTGCAAAGTGATGCCATTTGGAGAGAGACAACTAGGAATAATAGGGGGAAGTAAGAAAGCGAGAAAGGGAGACAACGAAATAAGGAGAGGGAGAGGGAGAAAGAGAGACCGTGAAAGAGGGAAACACAGAGAGAGAGAGAAAGAATGTCAACGAAAGCGAGAGAGAGAGAGAGTGAGAGAGAGAGGGACGACGTCAACGAAAGAGAGAGAGAGAGAGAGAGAGAGAGATAGAAAGCGAGGGGATGCCCAGTTTTCGCTTGGAAACACGGGTGTCGGTGGTATCGGCTGTCTGGCGCAGACAGAGGCACGCAGGAACAAAAGGCTAACAAGCTCTGAACATGGAATGGAGCGAAGGAGAAGGGAGAGAGAAGAGAGGGCGAGAGGGTGATGATAGAGATGATTGAGAGAAAAGAGTTTAAAAGAAGAGGAAACGGTAGAGAGAGAGCGAGAGAGAGAGAGAGAGAAAGAAAGGGAGATTGAGAGAGTTCTGAAGAAAAAAAGAGAAAGAGGGAGAGCGAGGGAGAGAGAGAGAGAGAGAGAGAGAGAGAGAGAGAGAGGAAAGAATCGCTGTATCTTTTGCCGCCCTTCAGCCTTTATTTTATTGGTTTTTTTCGGCAGGAAGTTTGTTCTCTCTTAAAGAAAGACTGAATAGGAGGCAATCCATCAAATGGATTTGATCTCGTTTTTGAGGGCGACTGAAGAATGTGCAGACATTCTTTGATCGCTCTTATTTTGCATTTTCTTTAGAATTGTGTTCATGAGCTGTTGAGACGCCATCCAGCCAGAGCCTCTCTCTCTCTCTTTCTCTCTCTCTCCCTCGCTCTCCCTCTTTCCCTTTTTTTCTTCAGAACTCTCTCAATCTCCCTATCTGTCTCTTTCTTTATCTCTCCCTCTCTCATCCCATATCAGTGTTCCTTCAACCCAGGCAACTCCAGTAGCTCTGCCAAGTCGTCTGAGTTCTTCCTTCCTTGGCAGAATCATGCTCCGCCTCCGCGAATGCCGAACCTTCCACTCTTCCTAAACTTCATTGCCATCTTCTCGTTCGCGTCCTCTGGACCCTTTGAACCAACAGAGAGTTGTAGAGTGAGGGAAGGAGAGAGAGAAAAAGAAAAAAAGGTGAGAGGGATTGAGAGAGAGAGAATGTTAGAGACAGGGAGCCCAAGATGCAGGACCACTTGTCGGTTCCGCTTTGTTGGCGCCTCTGCTTTGTTTGGCTTGGCCTTTCATCGCCACCTTCGCATGTCTAAACGAATTTACGTTCGCGCGCATTGTCGCAGAAACCACGGCCTTCATGAGATGGACGAGGGCCATCAATGGACTCTAACAAAAAAAGCTGAAGAGAATGAGAGAGCGAGAGATAAGAGAGAGAGAAAGACAGAGAGAGAGAGAGCGAGAGAGAAGAGAGAGAGAGAAGAGAGAGAGAGAGAAAGAGAATTGCTGCTCCATTGTTCAATAGACTGTAATTCTGCCTAATCCTAATTGATGGTTACGGTAGCGTATTTAATACAGATGCAATATAAAGGATAGCGTATCCAGTGCTTCCAACACGCTGAGAATTGGTTTACTTAGGTATTCTTTTTAAAACAATTTTTGCATGAATCTTTACTGGTGCAACTACAGTCTTCGCAAACGGTAAAATGTTTGATAATTATTTTATTACAATCATTTCATGAGGAATGCTTGATAGTAAACTCTCTCCGTGACCCAATTGATCAATCCAGACGATATCCCCCACCAGCTCTTATTCACATACAACAACACGAGCGAGTTGCCCGTGCCGATGCTCGCACCCGATAACGAGCGGATTTAATGTTCGACGGCCGCGCGAAGGCCACCACCGGAGCATGCGAGACCGTTATCTTCCTTGACATAGAAAGAGAGAGAAAATCATTGATCTAGGGACTATATTTTTTCTCTACTGCTTCTTTGGGGCGCTAATATTACAACGGCGCCTCTTTTAAAGGAGCTAATACCGTTTATGATTAGAAAAAAATATCGTTTAGGTTTTTTTTTATTACTTGTTTCATATCCTTCGTCAGCAGTAGCCAATAGAAGTGGCAATGGAAGGGTTTTTGGTATCGTGAGCAAGAAAAGACACGACCTGATTGAGAGAGTGTGAGAAAGTGAGAGGGGCGAAAGATCGTGTGTTAGATAGAAATACAGAGAGAGAGAGATGAGAGAGAGAGAGATGAGAAGGAGACAGTTAGAATGGCAACAAGATCCATGTGTCTGAAAATCAAAAATGCATAAATGGCACCATCTTGAGGAGTTCGTCAAATATTCCCTTCAGGACTACATTGTCTTCTCCTTGAGACATCTATGTTTGCGTCTATTTTACTCATATTTTTCTTTCTCTTCTGCTTTAGAAACATGTGCAGAACAGTTGTACCTTGCCCTCCGTTTTTTTCTCCTTTTCTATTGCAATTTATTATGTTGTTTTCTCTTTCTTTAAAAAGAGATCGCGAGAAGGCAATTCTTGTTCACTAACATAGGAGATCATGTCCCTTTCTATCTCTCCTCGCGAAAAGAGATAACTATTTGGCAGATTTCCATGAATCGAACAGTCATGCACCCGCTTATCATCTATGATATCTTGGGAAAATATGTTTTCATGTTTCCTTTTTTCGGTTCTAGCTGTATCATAATATCAAACATGTTTGTACACATTCCAGAATCTGATGAAAAAGATCACGAGGAGATATCTGATTCTACTTGTGGGATATTTTTTAGTTCTCTCTCTCTCTTTCTCTCTCGGTCTGTCTCGCTCCCTCTCTCTCTTTCTTGTTAATCGGATGTAGTGTCACCAGAGAAGAGACCAAAGATTGCCAAGGGCACATTACTCACATGTGCTTTCTGAGATATCAACATGCTGATTGCATCGACAAAAAAAACTCCTTCTCTTCTTTCTCGTTTCCGTTTGTTTTTCGTCTTCTCACCACTATCTATCATGTTCGTACATATTTCAATCATGTTTTGCAACCGTTTCAGCTAAGCAAAAGTGTCATCTGATTCTACGATCTGATTAAAGCTGGCTAGAAGATATCTGATGGTGATCGTGTGCTCACATACCAGATTCATCTCTCTCTCTCCCTCTCTCTCTCTCTCTCTCTCTCTCTCTCTCTCTCTCTTTCTCTCTCTCTCTCTCTTATTCTCCCTCACTCCCTCTCTTATTTTCTTTCTCGCCACACACTCTCTCTCTTTCTCTCTCTCTCTCACTCTCTTTCTCTCTCTCTCTTCCTCTCTCTCTCTCTCTATTCCTCTCTCTCTCTTCCTCTCCCTCTCTCTCACTTCCTCTTCTACCAGATGAGCAGGCGAAGGCCTGTTGTTCCTCTCGACGGGTGCAGAGTCGTTAGTCGAAGATCGTTTATGTAGTAGACGGGCACTCTCTAAATGACCTATGAGATGGGTCCCTCTGAGTACCACCTTGCTGCTGAAACCCCCCCCCCCCACCCCATGCCAGGAAGACCTTTAGGACTCCTTACGAAACACTTCAACCCCCCCCCCCATCTCCACTCTGAATCAGGGGCGCTGAGAGCAAAGGGCCAGAAGGCAGGCACACTCCGCCGAGATGACAGATGAGGCGAGAAGCAACACTCGGGAGGGTGAAGAGAGAGAGAGAGAGAGAGAGAGAGAGAGAGAGAAGGGGAGAGAGACTGTACAGATTGATAGGGATTTAGAGAGGAAAAGAAAGAGAAAAGTGAGAGAAAACGAGTGGAAGCGGCGGCAGATTGTAACAATGAGGACAGCCATCCGGGAGTGCCTTGAGGAAGCTCTGTGAGAGGGGCTGAACGAGAGAGAGGTAAAGAGAGAGAGACAGAGAGAGAGAGACAGAGAGAGAGACAGAGGGGGGACTAATGAAAGAGATGGAGCGAAGAGGGAGAACGAGAGATCACATGCCATTAGAACTGAGCGAGTAGTTGAGGGTGGCAGAGGACATGCGATGTAGAAACACTGGACATAGAATGAGGATCAGATGGAGAGAGAGAAAGAAAAAGAGAGAGAGATAGAAAGAGGGAGAGAGATAGTGAGAGATAAAAAGAAAGGGGATATAGAGCAAAGAGATCCGAGAGACGGATAGAGAAACAAAATCGGCAGAGAGTATTATAGCCACCCTTCTCTGCCTGGACTGATCAACTGCCAGCCGGGCCAGCTCCTGTCATCACTGGCAACTTGCTGAAAGGAGATAGAGAAAGAGAAAGAAAGAGAGACAAAGAAGAAGAGATAGAGAGTGAAAGTGAGAGAGAGAGAGATAGAAAGAAATATAGATTGAGAGAGAGAGAAAGTGAGGTAGAGAAAGAAACAGAGAGAGAGAGAGATGAGAGAATGATTTCTGGCCTTGTTCCCCACTCATTTGGCTGACAAGCCCGTCTTTCTGTGATTCCGAACGTACATAGTTTCACTGGTACTCATTTTGCTAAAACATTTACGAATATACTTAAATTATTTCATAGAGAGAGATTAAAGTATCTCCTTTTAATTCAACTATTTTTTTATGTATTAAATAGATTCAGTCTCTCTTCTATCTTCACAGGGAGTTAATATTGTTAACTCGCCGACTCTCTCTTTCTTTCGTCCGTCTATTTTCCTCTCTCTCTACTCTCTCTCTCTCTCTTCTATTTCTACATCTATCTATTTCTATCACTGCCTGTCTAGGGCGCTATCTCCCTCTCATATGTTGCCTCGCGATCTGAAGAATAAATTGACTACGATCCTACAATTCGGTTTTGCTTATCTCTGGTTCTTTTCCTACTATCTCCCTTTCCTCTCTCACATAATCTCGCCCTCTTTGGTAATCTTTCATCCTCTCTAGAGAGTTCTTTCTGTATGTCACTTTTCTCCTACGCCTCTCCTTTCACCACTATCTCTCGTTGATTTGCTGGCTCTCTCTCTCTCAATCTCTCTTTCCCTCTCTCTCCTACTCTCTATCTCTCTCCCTCTCTCCTTCTCTCTCTTGTGATGCCTTATTACAACCGCGACAAGTTGTTCTTTAGATCCAGCAGCCAATAACATGTCATTTTGATATATGTACATGGTTCGCTGCTCATTGCAGAAATCATTAATTACTAAAGACATATGTATTTGAAAGCTCGTTGTTTCTGCATTAAACCATATTTATATTTCTTTATGCTTTATAGTTGAAAAGAAAATAAGGAAGTACATTGAGCGACTAAAGCCCCCAAAAGTAGCAACAAACGGACGCGGTCTTTGTCATTTCAACATTTCTAATTACCTTTCGGTTTCAATGTCGCGCCAGCTCTCTCTCTCTCTCTCTCTCTCTCTCTCTCTCGCGGTCTCTCTCTCCCTCTCCTTTCTCTCTCTCTCTCTCCCCTCTCTCTCTCTTTCTCTCTCTCTTTCTCTCTCTCTTTCTCTCTCTCTCTCTTTCTCTCTTTCTCTCTCACTTCCTCTCTTAGGATGATGTTCCAAATGCGTTCCTTATACGATCATTGCCAATTAGATGGAACTGTTTTAGTTGCTAGGAAGAAGATAAGGATCATATTATTTTCTTTTTTGTTAACATCATATTATATGTATTTGAAAGTTGCAAATAAGAATTCTATATTTTTGAATTTCCATCCAAAATTGCAACCTTTACGCTTTTACAAAGAGTGCATAAAGCACAGAGATAAAGCTTAACGCTTTCGTTCATATAAACTCTTCTTTGCTCTCTCACTTTACGCCTCTCTGATTTCTTTGGAAGTTTAATTCAAATCACTCTCGGTGTATTTCAGCGTTGTTTATTTGCTTCTTGTGCCCTTTCTCCGTGATGGTCCTCACTATTTCTCTCTCTCTCTCACTCTCTCTCTCTCTATCTCTCTCTCTCTCGTCTTTTTAGTCTCTTTCTCCGTCGCTCACTCTCCCTCTCCCGCGCACTTTCTCTCACGCTTTCTCTCTCTCTTTCTTTCTTTCTTTCTTTCTCTCTCTCTCTCTATGCAGCTGACATTCCAATGTTATCCTTAGCATCCTCGTGGACATTCGATGCCCGGGATCATCAGTCAAAAGGCTGCCGCCCGCTCCAGTGTGACCATAAGCTTGTGGCATTTCTGTGCTTTTTCGTAAAAATCTAAGTTCAGTACTCTCCCTCCTCTTTCTCACTCTCTCACTCTCTCACTCTCTCTTTCCTTCTCTATCTCTCTGTCTTTCTTGCCCATGATCTACCTCTCTCTCTCTCGCCCTTTCTCTCTCGTCTTCTCACCTAATTCTCATAGCCGATGCCTGACATGAAACTTTATACTACCATTTCGCTCTCTCACTCTCTCTCTCTCTCTTCTCGCCCTCTCTCTCGTCCTCTCTCTCTCTCATCTCGCCCTCTCTTTCTCTCTCTTCTCGCTCTTTCTCTCTCTCTCTCTCTTCTCGCCCTCTCTCTCTCCCTCTCTCCCTCTCTCTCTCTTCTCGCCCTCTCTCAATTCCACTGCAACTTGAGCAAAACTCCCTCACATCCTCCCTTAGCAAGGTGCTTTCGAAATGTTTTGTTTTCTTCCCATAAGTCAGAGGATTGTTTTCCTTAAAAACGTCCGTCTGTCTCAGCTCATGTTTCTCTCTGGCAAAGCTCACGTTTCCACCTTTCTCCCTCAGGGCATAGACTTTGAGATTCTCCTCCAGGCTGTGCTTAGACAAGACTGACTTTTATTTGAGAACTTTACAATCACTTCTTCTTATTATTAATTCGGCTAATTAAATTACAATTGAACTGAACTTCGAATGTACGAAGCACTCGCCGCATACTCTTTATTTGTACAATGAGAGTCAGCGAAAAGCGCCTGAACATACTATGTGAAGGGTGTCGAAGTTGCGTCCACTAGAAGCTCATTACACCCCTCTGGGGTTGCTTCAATTCAGAGTCTTATTGTCTCTGTTTCTCTCTCCTCACCTCTCTCCCTCTCTCTCTCCTTCTCCTTCGCTCTCTCTCATCCTCTCTCTCAACTTCTCCCTCTCTAATGTTCATCCCCAATTCAGCAAATTTACTATCAGACGAAAGCGAGAGAAAGAGAGAGAGAGAGAGAGAGAGAGAGGGAGGGAGAGAGAGAGAAAGAGAGAGATGGTAAGAGTGAGAGAGAGAGAGAGAGCGCGAGATATGAAAAGTGTGAGATTGAGAGAGCGGAGAATGGATGCAATCATTTCTCTCAACCACTCGGCCATAACACCTTTCTGCCTCGGCATATCCACTTCCAATAATCGGACGGAATTTATCTTCCTCAACTCTCCGTAGGCTGTAGGATCTGCCTTTCTTATAATTCACGATCTCTCCTCTTTCCTGTTTCTTCCCTCTCTCTCCCTGTCTTTCTCTCTTTCCTCTCTTCACTCTCTCTCCATCTCTTTCTCTCTTTCCTCTCTCTTCACTCTCTCTTCCCCTCACTCTCTCTCTCTCTTTCTCTCTCTTCCTCTCTCTCCCCTCTCCACCCATCATCAGATATTGCTTATGTTTTTTCGCGCCTTTACCTCGAGACTCTCGAGCAAAGCAACGAGCAAAAAGAGAGGAGCGTCCAGTGGCACAAGTCACTTGAGGGAAGTGATCGGGCGAGAGAGAGAGAGAGAGAGAGCGAGGGATGGAGAGAGAGAGAGCGAGAGAGAGAGCGAGGTAAAATAGAGAGAGGTGAGAGAGAGGAGAGAGATGGAAAAAGAGCGAGAGATTTAGAGAGACTGTAGCGAAAGAACTTGTTCAACAGGAGTGTAAGAGCTAAAAAGCAGAAGTAAAGAAATTTGAAATGGAGCGAGAGGGAAAGAGCGAATGAGTGAGGGAGATAGAGACAGAGACAGGGGCAGAGTTAGATACAACGATTGAGAAAGATAGAGGGAAAGTGGGAGAGAGGAACTAAGAGATGGATCAGCTTCATAATGAGGCTAAAGAGGAAAAGATAAGTAGACCAGAAGCACAAGAAAAATAAATAAAGATAAAATGAGAGCGAGAGCAAGAGATAGAGAGAGGGAGAGAGAGATAGGGAGAGAGAGGGAGAGGGAGGGAGAGAGAGGTGGGGAGAGAGAACAAGTATGTAGAGCGAGGCAGCAATGGAAAAAATATCTTCTTACACTCTTCACTCGCAATCCAGTCGAATAAATGTATGTATGTATTTCCTTCTTTGCTAGACATAATTTTGACTCAATGTACATATTCCGCCCTCACTTCCAGTACTTTTGAAACTGCTGCATTTTTTTCATAAGAGTTTGCACCTTTTTAAGGTGGCGTAACCTTCATACTGTATTGTCTACAAGACTAGGTATTTTATTAGTATACTTATTCAAATCAGCAGAAATCTAAGGTTAGAACGAACATTCGCTATCATACATACAATACAAAACATTTGTCAAATCAACAACAGAAGCAATTTGCATGGAATGTTACGATGTCCTTTTGATGCAAAACAAAGCTTCGTTCGATTGCCACAATTTTTCTGTCACTTTTCTTCCAAGCCAGCTTTGCATCGAGAATTGCAGTGGTGATCAGCGGCTTTTCCTCACTTTAAAGTTTACGCTGTCCTTCTCACGCTTATCCTTATCACTCTTTTCCTTCTTTTTTGTTGCTGCCTCTCAGGAAGTGAGAGATAGAGGAGGAGTGAGAGAAAGAGACAGAACGGTTGAGAGAGATGGGCGAGAAAGAGAGACGCAGGGAGAGAAAGCGATGTGACTTATGCTGACGCCGTCGTCTACGGATACATTGGCAACGTCACCACAGGGCACGCCTGTTCGGCACCACGAGAGAGAGAGAGAGGGAGGGAGAGGGAGAGGAGGAAAGAAAGAAAGGGAGAGAGAGTTGGAGAGGGAGAGGGAGATACAGAGAGAAAGAGAGAGGAGAAGTTGATCATCACCGCCTAGGTTTCTCCAAGCTTTTCTTCTGTCCCTTATCTCTCTCCCTCTCTTTCCCTCTCTCCCTTTTTCTTTAATCCTCATCTGTTATCTCATTATCTTTTTCTGCGTCTAGTCCTGATCTGTTCTTCTGTGTTTCCTTCTTTATCTCTCTCTCTCTTGCTCTCTCTCTCTCTCTGTTCTCTTTTCTCTCGTTTTCTTTCTCTTATTTTCTCTCTCTCATTATTTCTCTTTCTCTCTCTCTCTCTCTATCCCGTTCTCTCTATCTTCCTCTCTGTCTCTCCATCCACTCCCGAGAGTGCCTCCAGGTCATGTGCCACGACGACACCATGAAGGATAGAGCCAGAGGGTGGAGGAAGGAGGAAATTGAAGGAGGCAGAGAGCGAGAGAGAGAGAGAGAGAGATGGAGACAGAGATGGAGAGAAGGAGGGGGAGAGGGGGAGATAGAGAGAGAGAGAGAGAGAGAGAGAGATCTACTCGTCTGTTTATCTCACATGCGGCGACAGCCGAGCAATTGTCTTTGCTCTTATCGTTCCTCATCCGCTCTTCTTCTCCTACGTATTATCAGAACTCTGGACGGAGATAATTATCGTAATTACTTGACTGCTCCTTTTTATATTTAATCAATGCAATAGATTAATCCATAACGTAATAATAAAGTCATGATTTGTTTGGTTTTTTTACCTCTTTTTTTTGGATCTGCTATAGAAATTAAAATTCGAGTGTTTTGGCGACATCTTTATATCACTTCCCTATATTAACTAGAATTTCTTCTTATAATGCGATATCATGAGCGAGATTGAGTAGAGTGAATTAGAGAGAGAGAAAAGATGAGAGACAGAGACATGGAAAGAGAGAGAGAGAGAGAGAGATAACTGAAATGTGCAGACAGATACGGAATGTGTTACGGCGCATCTAAAACCTTGTCACGTTACCGCATGATTGATATCAGCATTGTCTAACCGTTTAAGGAGTCAGATTAGAGATTAGAGATGGAGAGAGTAAGTTAGGGAAAGGAGAGAGATATGGAATGATGAGAGAGACACAGAGAGAGAGAGAGAGTGAGAGGAGAGTGAAAAGTGAGAAGTATGGAAGATAAAGATGGAGTGAGAATGTTTTCGTGTCATTCAACCAGTAGATTACATAGTCATTCCATACCCTCATCGTAACAATCATCTTCTTCACACTTTCACTTGCTTTCTTCAAGTCGGTCGCGCTTTGGAACCACTTTCTACTTATAATCTGCGTAATCAGTGCGATACTTTCAAGTCTTCTTAATTGTTTTGCAAATAATAATAAATATATAAATCAATAATAATTACCAATTTTTGCCTAAATATCTAGGCTTAGAAGCGAAGAAAAATTATTGCCGAAAGTTTTCTTTTTTTTAAAGAATGTCTTTCTAAACATTAAGTTAGTCCTATTGCTTCCCACGCACATTCTCGGAAGGATGATTACAATTGTTTCTCTTTTTGGCGCTCCAGATACTGTCCGAACGAAATTCCTTTATCTCACTCCCTCGTCTTCTATCTGTCTTTCTCTCTCTCTCACTCTCTCTCTTAGTCTCTCTCCCTCACTCTCTCTCTCTATCACTCTACTTTTCTATTTGCGTACCGCACAGATTGCAACTC
Organism: Allodiplogaster sudhausi; assembly: GCA_945643635.1. Lineage (NCBI taxonomy): Eukaryota > Metazoa > Nematoda > Chromadorea > Rhabditida > Diplogasteridae > Allodiplogaster > Allodiplogaster sudhausi. The sequence continues at coordinate 2,266,365 of CALZFC010000051.1, forward strand.
TGCTGCAGCAGCATAACCACAGTCTCTTTCATCATTTACTATAGACGTAACCGACAGACTAAGCCGTGTATGCCCGTACACAAACTCACGTCTGTTTCCCTCTTCTCTTACTTTCACCCCCGTCTCCCTCCCTCGCCCTCTCTCCTTCTCTCTCTCTCTCACCTGCTCTCTTTCTCTCTCTCCCTCTCTCACCAGCTCTCTTTCCCTCTCTCCCTTTCTCACCCGCTCTCTTCTCCCCCTCTCTATCTCTTTACTCCTCTCATCGCAAACTTGTGTCCACTTAAGTTTTTTTTTCTTCCTGAAAATTCTACACGTTCCTTCCACTACCAAGCGATAAGCGCCATAACTTTCTTGAACTTTTTTCTCCCTTTTGTATTCGTTGCTGATCGTGTAGGTTGGCTACCGTAATATCTTTTATAGGTTTTATTGCACAGTTCAACAAGTCCACGTCCCCCTGTTTGATATAGTATGGGAACAGTGTTAACCAGCTATGACATTATATAAAAAATGGATGTATTGTATGGTGGAGTGAGCAATCGTTCTATACATAAACATAGAGAAAGTGTAGATTTTTTTGCAACTCTTCGAAATCCACAAAAAATCCTGATAGTGAACCCCCCCTTTTTCCGCTCCACTTTTACATTTTTCTATCCTCTCTCTCTTTCTCTCTCTTTCTCTGCCTCTTTCTTTTTTCTCTTCTACTTTTGTCTCTCTCACCCTACGTCAACCTCCTAGTCAGTTATGCGCATGCTAGCAGTGCACAAAGATTGTTTGAACATATCTTCTTTATCTGAATCCTTCAACCTCTCTCTCTCTCTGTATCTCGCTCACTCTCTCCCTCCCTCTATCTCGCGCTTTCTCTCTCCATCTCTCTTCCTCCCTCGTCATTGTGACATTTTCAAGCTCACTTTCAGAGCTGGCCACAGCTTCCGAAAGCAATCGTCCGAATTGCATGGCCTCTCACACAATGGGGGATGTCCGGCAGACTCTGAATCTTTCACTCTTTCTCCCTCTCTCTCTCCCTATCTCTCTTCCTCTCTTTTTTTTCTCTCTCCCTCTCTCGCTCTCTATCTTCACCGTTCCCCTCCTCCCAGTTTGCGTACTTCCTGAATTTCTGCGTGCTAGGAAGAGGTGCCTGCGGATTCGGACACCAATTTGCCATGGAGTAGGTGATGTCAGTATCCCTAAGTGTTTTCTTTTCCAGCGCCTATGGTCTACTTAGGCTTCAGCACGGACATTCTCTCTCTCTCTCTCTCTCTCTCTCTCTTTGTCCATCTCTGTCCATCTCTCTCTCCTTCTCTCTCTCTCTCCGTCTTTCTTTCTCTCTCTCTGACTCTACTCTATTTTGTTATACTTCTTCTTTAACAGGGCACGCCCTTCCTTCTACATCCATTTCCACTTTCACCGGAAGACCTCCATGTCACTTATACATATAAAAAAGTAGTAGTCATCCCTCAGACTGTCGTCATCCACCCTCGGGTCCGGTACACGGTTATGGCTGTTCTTCTTGTCCTCCTCCTATTCTCTCTCTCTCTATCTCTCTCTCTCTCTCTCTCTCCCTCTGCACCTGTATCTGACACTTATAGAGCCCAAAGATAAGAAGCGCCGCGCTTCTGATTCACTGAGAGAGGGAGGGTTGGGAGGAGAGAGTGAATGGAAATAGTGAGAATGAAAGCGCGAGAAAAAAGATAGAAGGAAAAGAGACAGCGAGAGAGAGAGAGGAATTGGAGAGAGAGAGTGAGAGTGTTTAGAAAGAGAGATAATATAGAGAGGGAGATTACCAAGTTCGGGTTGCGAACGGACCCGGGGCGTCGAGTTTGAGCTGGCGCCAGACATGTTAAGCCGCACGAGAAGTGCATCATATGAGAGAGAGAGAGGAAGAGAGATTGAGAAGGAGAGAGCGAGAGAGGGAGAGAGAACAGAAGAAGAGGTAAAGAGAGATAAAGACAATGAAGTAAGAACGTGAGAGAGAAGGAAGAAGAGAAAGAGAAGTGCAGACGCACCATCTGTTTGTTTCTGTAGGCGGAGTCGGGTGTACACTTCGTAAAAGCCGCTTTTACTTTCTTCGGACACCGGAATTAGCGGGGCCGTGTATACGGGACAAGAAAGAACCTTCTGACGGTTGACTTACTGGCCTGCCACTTTTGTGATGCCGAGATGGTGATACTATCTTACGGACCCAACCGGCCCGGGATGGGTTCAAACCCTCGGACATCCCCGAATCTTTTCGAACCCCCACCCGCCAATCTCTTATTAGGCCTAGAGGTATAGCCAAAATTCAATGTCGCCTTCCTTCAATCAATTCATAAATTTCAGCTTGATCACATGATTTCTTCTGTTACCGCTGAACTAACGACGGTCTCTGTATGATAACATCAGCATCTCACGCAAGCTGACAGAGGAATAGGAACATGCACTAATTCAGACCTCTTGTCTTTCTCCGACTACTTTCTCATATTCACTTCCTCGATATGTTCAATTCCTTGCCCCTTGCTCATTCGACCACCGGTCTCTCTCTATATGTCCTCTGTCTCGTTGACAGCATTCCTCGCCATTTCCAACTGCGAGAGCTTCCCCCTCCCAACAAAACAATAGCAGAGTCCTCACTCAGAACACAAGAATGTTTTTGGTAAGGACGTCTCTCGCCACTTGACTCTGTCTTCACTTGAGCACTTTCTTCCCTCCGCTCTCTTTCTCTAACCATTTCGTGGTCTCCCTTTCTCTTTCATCTCTCTCTACCGTTTTTCTCTTTCTCTCTCTCTCTCTCTATCTCTCTATCTCTCTCTCTCTTTCTCTGGTTTGAAGTGTTTCGATCTCGCCGGGCAAGACAGCCAACCTGCGTCTGCAAAAAGAATAAGTCATCTAGTCAGGCTGGCACAGTCTCGGAAGGACTCTCATAGGTTCTGAGAATTGCGCATTCACAGACATCACTTCAACTCTCTCCATCTCTCTCACTCTCTTTCTCTTTTGTCTCTCTCTCTCTCTCTCTCTCTCTTTCTCTTTTGGCTCTCTATCTCTCTCGCGCATCCCTTCTCCCTCTCTCACTCCCACTTTCTCTCTCTTTCAGAGAGAGAGAGAGAGAGAGAGAAGGAGAGAGATAGAGAGAGAGAGGGAGAGAGATAGAGAGAGAGAGGGAGAGAGAGATAGAGAGAGAGAGGGAGAGAGAGAGGGAGAGAGATTCTCATCCACTTGAGATTCTGTTCCCGAACCCGCTTACATTGTATTCATCCACTGACTCACACGTCGGTCGTCATCAAGTGGCAACGTACGAACGTCTCACAACATGTTTTATTTGATGACATCTTTTCTGGTACTCTCTCTCTCTCTCTCTCTCTCTCTCTCTCTCTCTCTTTCTCTTTTTCTCTCTGATACTCTCTTTCTCTCCCTATCACTCTTACACTCTCTCTCATTCTCCCTCTCTCTCTCTCACTCACTCTCTCTCTCTCTTTCTCTCTCTCCCGCTCTTTTTCTCTGATGCTCTTTTTCTCTCCCAAGCACTCTCTCACACTCTCTCTCATTCTCCCTCTCTCTCTTTCTCTCTCTCTCTCTCTTCTCTGATGCTCTCTTTCTCTCCCAGGCACTCTCTCTCTCTCTCTCTCTTTCTCTCATGCTCTCTTTCATTCCTTAGCACTCTCTCACACTCTCTCTCTCATTCTCCCTCCCTCTTTCTCTCAATGACGTTTGCTCCTTCTCTGACCTCTCTTTTGCCATTGAGTACTCGTAAGAATGTTTACATTTTCCTTGAGTGATGCGCCATATTTCAACACGATAACAAGCGGCGCTCTCCTCGATGAGAGTCTCTCACACTTTCAACAAAGCCATAAAATGACTTCACAAAGAATTCATATTTCTTCTAAGACTTCTTTAATTCAGCTAAATTGTGTAACTTTTAGTTATTTTTATTTAGCAAAAATATTATGACTCAATTAAACAGCCCCGGAATGATTTTATCAGAACGAGAGAGAAGGCGATTCTGTGATGTGCGTGTTTTTGCTTTTGCCTTAATCTCTCCTACCTTTACTGTCTCTCCCTCCCATCTCTCTTTCTCTCTCTCTCTCTCTCTCTCTCTCTCTCTCTCTCTTTCTCTCTCTTTCTCTATCTCTCTTTCTTTTTTCTCTCTCTCTCTCACTGCCATCGTTAATTCTCTACTTCCCTCTCCCTCAATCTCTCTCCTTCCCCTCTTCTGACCCTCTGTGCTTCTGGCTGTAACCAGTGCGCTTTTTATTGCCATCACACCTAAATCACATCTTTTCCAAGCAGTTTGACTCTCTTTCTCTCTCTCCCTCTCCGTTCTCTCTCTCTCTCTCTCTCTCTCTCTCTCTTCTCGTCCCTCTTATCTTGCCTTATTATCCCAGTAGCAAAACCGCCGAGAATAGTTTCTTTGGTCTTCCGGAAGACATGCTCATAATTAGCTCCTATTCAGCCTGACTGGTTGAAATATCACTCCATTTCTGCATCAGAGACAGTTTCTTCCTATCTTGCTCTCTCGCTCTTTTTTCTCTCGATCTCTCCCTCTATTATTCTCCCTCTGTCGCTCTCTGCTTCTCGCTCTATCCCTCTCTCTCTCTATCCTTGTCTCTCTATCCTTCCCTCTATCCTTTTCTCTCTCTCTCTGCCTCTCTCTCTCTATCCTTCTCTCTCTCCATCTTTCTCTCTCTATCCTTCTCTCTCTCAATTTCTTTCTCTATCCTTCTCTCTCTATCCTTTCTCTCTCTCTCTATCATTCTCTCTTTCTCTCTCCTCTCTCTCCCTCTCTTCTTATCTCTCTATTTCCTTCCTCGGCCTCCTACCCCCTCGCAACAGTTCATCTGTCACTCAAACGTCCGCCTAGCACAACGAAAACTTTCAATCGGTGCACGGCTAAACAATGCCCGGGAAGCAGCGCTCGCTCTGCAACATATCATTTCTTTCTCTGTCTGCATAATCTTGCCATCTTCTCTCTCTCTCTCACCCTCTCTCCCTCTATCTTTCTCTAGTTCAACTCCTTCCTCTATTTGTTAATTACTTGTCAGAAACTTATGCCGGCAATGCGTATACTACAAAGTAGTCTCCGAACGGATAAAAAAACATAATCCCTCTCTCCCAATTTCCCATTTTCTAACTCTCTGTTTCTCTCATCTTTTCTATTTTTTTATCTCTCTCTCTCTCTCTCTTTCTCTCTCCCTCTGTCTCTCTCTCTCTTTTCCTCTGTCACCGAAGCTACTTTCCTATTCCTCAACGAGATCGTCTTACAATAGCCTGCATGCGCACGCTCCAGGCACGCGATCGGCGTGCTTTTCAATTCATCTCTGCATCTCTGTCTCACTCTCTAACTCTCTCACTCTCACTTTCTCCTCTCTCTCTCTCTCTATCTCTATCCTCTCTTCACTCTCTCATTCTCTCTCTCTCTCTCTCTCTCTCTCTCTCTCTAACCGTCTGCCCATCCTCTGCACCTCTTGTTTGCCCTTCCGCTTAGCCAGTATAGTGTGCTCCAACGTCGTCCGTGTCCACTCTCCGTAACTCAGCGATTCGAAATGTCGCTCTTTAATTTTTTTAAAATCATTCCTCTCTATCTCTGTCATACTCTCTCACTCTCACTTTCTCTCCCTCTCTCTCTCTCTCTTTCTCTCTCTTTCTCTCTCTCTCTCGCTCTCGCTCAGTCTGTCTTTCCTCTTTCTCCTCTCCTCGTTTCTATCTCTGTCCCAAGCTCTCTCTCTAGATCTCCAACTTTTCCTCTTTAATTCTATACAATGTACTTAATCATCATTGAACGCCATCTTAGGAACAGTTTCTTTATCACATTAAAAAATAAAATACAACTTGGCACGAAAACGAGAAGTATTGAATTACTCTTCGTTACAAACGCTCTCAGCTTGTTCGAAGAATTGTCGTATTCAAAAGTTTTTTTTTAAATTTAGAAGTTTACTAAATATGTATTTTTAAATAGCATATTCTTGGCAACTAAATGTGATTCTTATTGTTTTAAATCTCATTTTTCCCAAATGGCATTCATTCCGTGCCCGTTCATTCCATCTTTCACTTTTTTTCTTGACCGAGAGACCTTTTTCACTTGAACAAACGTTCCTGGCAAAAGTGGCCAAACTGCAAAACTTTGTGATTCCTCCGCTCTATTTCCGATGGAAAGAAGCGTTCGCCTGAACTTCTCTCTCTCTCTCTCTCTCTCTCTCTCTCCTTCTTTCTCTCTTTCTCTCTCTCATCTCTCTCTCTCTCTCATTCCAGATGCCTTCCTCTCTCCCTCCCTCTCCATCGCCTCGTCCACTTCGTCTCCACTAGTCATCTCCACTGAGATGTCGCTCGCCCCTCCGCCGCCCGCGCCCTACGCTGCCGTCTCGCTCGGTGGCGGCGCCTCTGCATTTTATGGTTGGAAGAGAGAGAGAGATGGAACGACAGGGAGGTAGACACAGAGAGAGAGAGAGAGAGAGAGAGAGAGAGAGAGAGATGGAACGAGAGGGAGGTAGACACAGAGAGAGAGAGGGAGAGAAAGAGAAACATAGAAGACAAGGTCCTTCAACTTCCAAAGTCAGCATGGAACAATTTTTATTTCGCTGAAACAAAAAAAAAATTTTTTTTTAAACACTGATTATGCCATATTAATTCTCAGGCTCCGCCCCCTCGTCGTCATCCGGTCCTCAGTTTGCGTACGCTCGCTATGCATACGACGCCGTGCCTTCCACGTCGTCCATCGCCATTCCGGCCGGTTAGGAAAAGAGAGAGAGAGAGAGAGAAAGAGAGAGAGAGAAAGAATAGAGAAAGAGAGAGAGTGAGAGGAGAGAAAGAGAGAGAGAAAGAGGAGAGAAAGAGAGAGAGTGAGAGGAGAGAAAGAGTGAGAGAGAGAAGAGGTTGAGCTAAAGTTGCATTGAAACAAACTTCATGAATATGAAAACTTACCTAGTTTTTAAATAACAAAGAAGCATAACCTATGCGGTATAATGGTCTTCTTAATGTGTATATAATTAAATAAATGTATGTAAATATAAATAACTTAAGTCGGCCGACTTCCGCCTGTCAACTCGACGCAGATGCTCGTCGAGTGTGCGAGGTATTTCACTACTTGTTATTTACCCTTACTTAATTCTTTTTTATTCGCAAATTCTGTAGCTACAATACAATAGTTATTGATTATTGATTGACCTTTACAAATGATTGATTGATTAACTGATTGAATTATTTTTAAATTTATTTTTTTACTTAGACGAGCGCGCGAGGTGCGGAGACGAGATGAGCAGGGTGCGCAGATGAAGCAGCCCTACGGCACGTTTCAGCAGCCAGACGGCACGCCGTTAGTCTCTCCCTAAGTCTCCCAAACTATACTTACCTAAGCGTTAAACTTACTAAGCGTTAACCTTAGCCTTCAACTTGGCCCTGTTTAAGTGAAAGACATTGTTTGGCCACTCTGCTCAAGCTGGCAATGAACAATGAATGTTCATTCCGAAGCGCTAACGTGGGACAATATGAAAGACATTAAATTCATAAGTGGATTTACAGGTATGATTATCATACTAAATGTAAAAAAACAATTAATTTAATTTTTTAATTTTTCCCCCAGATACGACGGCCTCACACGTCGCGGCGCACTCTTCTGTCGCACCGGCCAATGGCTTGAAGTCGTCGACAATGCGACATTGGAGAGAGAACGGTTGGTGCCGCCCTTTTGCCATGCTACCGCGCGTAAACGAACCCGCATCCCTTGTTTCCAATCTCTCGGCATCTTACCACTCGGTCATGAATCCACCCAATTTCCAGGTTAGAACGCCGCCGCTCCTTCTTCTTCGAGCCTCGAAGAGATGCAGCGGGAGGAGGAGTCGGTGTCGAAAGTATTGCCTCGAGCGCCGTGCGAGGCACCAAGAATGAAGGCAGCAAATTTAGTGCGTTAACTTTCTGTGATTTACGAATTCTCTCCAATACTTTTGGACACTTGCACGAACAGAACACACTTTGTGCCTCATCCGCCGTCTGTTCTATTTATCGCCGAAACGATGATATCCCTAGGACATGCCAACTTTACTTCAGTGGGCTCTCTTTGGTCTTCTCGCCCTCTCGCCCTCTCTTTCTCTCTCTCTCTCTCTCTCTCTCTCTCTCTGCCAGACTCTTTCTCATCTCTGGTCATCACCACTGTTTTGTCTTGCCCTATGGACGCCATTAGCTTTTATGCGCTATTTCAGACCTTTGAATAAACACTGACGGGTAAAACTGGAGAGGTCGTTAAAAATGTGATTTTAAGTCAGAAGAGCCGACACCGGGAGAACAAGAGAGATTAGAGAGAAGATGGAGAGAGAGAAAGGGTAAGAGAAGGGAAATTGCTATCGGTAAAGGGTCGCTGGGCGTAATGTTATGTCGTCTGATTTATTGCACAGAAAGACAGGCGGAAGATCAGAGCTAGAGAGACGGAGAGTGTGAAAGAGATAACGAGGGAGAAGGGAAAAAGAGAGAGAGAGAGTCTGAGATACTGCCAGAGGGTTATTGCTCTTCGGTCACTGATCCGTAACATGGCGGTCGGTAATGTGCTGAAAGGCCCACCCATGTCTTCCTTTCCCTCTTTTATCTCTCCATCTCTGTCTGCCTCTCCTTTCACTTCTCTCTCTCTCTCTCTTTCTCTCTTTCGCTCTCCCCTTACTCTCTCTCTCTCTCTCTCTCTCTCTCGCTTCTTCAGTTCAATTAATCACTAATCAAACTCAAATCACAGATTTGTGCATTTTTCCAATTTTCCACCAATCCATCTCGGTCTCTTGATTGTACGTACATACACATGCATTTAAATTTTTGACCTATCAACTTACTTTCTTAATTTTTTAAAAATATATTTCCAAATATAAATTTTCTATCAGCCGTCCTCGAGTTTCTCTCGGTGGCCTTTGGCCTCGTGAGTATTCGAGGAGTCGAATCGAACCAATTCGTCTGCATGGACAAGCATGGCCAACTCTACGCCACGGTATTTATTCTATTATTTTATTTAAAAAAATTTCTTCAAATTTTTACAACCATATCTTTTTGCTCTGTTTTAGATTACAAATTATTTTTCTTGCAAGTTTAACGATATTTATAACGCAGTAATATTTATTACATAATAAATTCGCATAAAAATATAATAAAAGATAATATTAAGCAAAAAACTCAAATGTAATATAGTTGAATTTTTTTTTCTGACCATTGTAGTCAAGTCACTCTGAATCACTGAATCACTCTGAACTTTCATTTTTCTGTTGCAGCCTCCTGCGGGCTACTCGGCCGAGTGCGTCTTCGTGGAAGAGATGCTCGAGAACTACTTCAATCTCTATTCGTCTTGTGCACACGGCACGATGCGGAAGCCATGGTGGGAGTTCTCTCTTTTTATTATGTCTTTGGGAAAATGCCTATGGTTTTTATAAAAATATTTTTTCTTATATATTATAAATTCTCTACTCTCAAGGTACGTCGCCTTACGCCGTACGGGTCGGCCTCGCCGTGGAAAGAGCACACGTAAAAGGCGGAAAGTACGTCATGTGATAACATTGATTATTTTACTACTTCGCCACCTTATCGATTGAACTTTATGATCGGAGCTGCTTTGAGCGATCTATGTTAAGGCCACTGAACAACAATTTTTTTTCTTACAAATTGGCGGGAAATGATAAAGTTTAAAAAATAGTTATCTTAAGGCGACCCACTTCCTCGTCGTGCACTACGACCTCGAGCCACTCGTGCAGCGGCGAGGCACGACAGATGCGCAAGAGGCGGCCGCGCATGCGCTCAAGGCAAGATTTATTCTCTCAAATTCAAATTCAAAAACTTTTTGGTCCTGCCGCGAATACCTTATATTAAGCAAACACTAGTCATATCCATGACTAACGAGTATACATCAATCGCTTAAATTGTGTTTTAGAGAGAGAGAGAGAGAGAGAGAGAGAGAGAGAGAGAGCGAGAGAAAGGGAAAGAGAAACAGTTTGAGAAATTCTGGCTAGTAGTTTACTTAGTTCTTTCAATTACTATAATAAATTCGCTAATTACTTTTATATTTTTAGTTATCGTTTATAAAGATTTAAAAATTTTTCTCTGCAGAACAGCGCGCCGCTCGACCTGAGCCTCCTGCTGCCGGGCTCGCTCGTGCACAAGCCGCCCAAGAACAACAAGATTATGGTGGGTGGCAATTGATTTTTTTATATATTTTATTTCTTAAGAGAGCCTGTCAGTATCGTTCGATCAAGGCCTGCCCTAGGAATTTTTTTTCGAATTTCTTAACCAAAATTGTTTATAGTATACAACTCGACGTGGTGAACACAATAGGCTGAATTTCAAAGGTGAAAAAAAATTTTCCCCCAGTACCGTAATCTTATAAATTCGATTGGTCATAAGTCGCTTCAAACTTATTGTTAGACAACCATCGAGCTATCATTGGATAGCTGATTGAACGGGCTTTAATTTTCATCGTGGAAGATATTTTCGAAAATTTGAATTTGGCCCTAAAACACGGCCCTAAACATTTTCGAGGGTGGTTTTTAGCCAAATGAAGTATTTTTGCTCATTTCCGCACAACCGCTCCTGTATAGGCTTAAAGTACGTGAAATTTGCTACAACATATGTCTCTTTCAGGAAAATTGAAGGTCCCAGCCTTAGGTTCCCAAGCGCTCGAACATGATCCTGTGTAAACCGTAACACCGTGCAAGCGCATTCTTCGATCCATAACTGCGCTCAATGTCAATATTACAAAATCGTAAGTATATCATCTAAGAGCTCTCATGGAGACCTTCAAATGTTACATACATTATTTTATTGAAAAGTTTCAATTTATATGGGAAATTTCGTTATGTACGATTAGAAGGCTTAAAAAGCTACTTTAATAACATTTTCGCCTGTCAAAACATACATCATAAGAAAGAGGATGAAATTTGCTACAAGATGAACCCCTTTAAATGAAATTCCATGCTTACGATCCTTTGTTATAAGCCATAAGAGTAGGATAACAAGGCCTTATGAAAAAAGTGCAGAAAAAAAGGATTGGAATATTCTAATTCGAATAAGCTAAATGTGAATTCTTGGGCGAAATGACAGCGACGCTACTGGCACTAATTTTATGATTTATAACAAAAGATCGTATGCATGGAAACCCATTGAAAGGGGTTCATCTTGTAGCAAATTTCATCCTCTTTCTTATGATGTATGTTTTGACAGGCGAGAATGTTATTAAAGTAGTTTTTAAGCCTTCTAATTGTACATAACGAAATTTCCCATATAAATTGAAACTTTTCAATAAAATAATGTATGTAACATTTGAAGGTCTCCATGAGAGCTCTTAGATGATATACTTACGATTTTGTAATATTGACATTGAGCGCAGTAATGGATCGAAGAATGCGCTTGCACGGTGTTACGGTTTACACAGGATCATGTTCGAGCGCTTGGGAACCTAAGGCTGGGACCTTCAATTTTCCTGAAAGAGACATATGTGGTAGCAAATTTCACGTACTTTAAGCCTATGCAGGAGCTGTTGTGCGGAAATGAGCAAAAAATACTTAATTTGGCTAAAAACCGCCCTCGAAAATGTTTAGGGCCGTGTTTTATTGCCAAATTCAAATTTTTCGAAAATATCTTCCAAGATGAAAATTAAAGCCCGTTCAATCAGCTATCTAATGATAGCTCGATGGTTGTCTAACAATAAGTTTAAAGCGACTTATGACCAATCGAATTTATAAGATTACGGTACTGGGTCTCGCGCGGAAAAATTTTTTTCACCTTTGAAATTCAGCCTATTGTGTTCACCACGTCGAGTTTTATACTATAATCAATTTTGGTTAAGAAATTCGAAAAAAAATTCCTAGGGCAGGTCATAATAGGGCCCTGCTCGAGTCTTACTGACATCCTCTCTTAATTCGTTCACTGCATCTTGCACATTTGGTTGGGTGTTTGTTACAATTTGAAATCTCATATCTCGCTCTCTCCCTTTCTCACTCTCTCTCTCTCTCTCTCTCTCTTTATCTTTCTCTCTCTCTCTCTCTCTCTTCTCTCCAGATGGACCCGCTAACGGCAACGATCGAGGAAGCAGCACGTCGCGAGGCGGCTCGTCTGGCGCGTCAGCAACCGCCCCCTCTCCGCATCGAACGCGTCTCCGCGCAGCTGAAGGAGACAAGAAGGAGAGCGAAGAAGAAGCGAAGGTCACTTTACAACTCTTCTACTTCATCTTTCGTATATGAACATCATCTATTTTTACATATTTTCTTTTTGCCCAGAATGACGCGGCGGTTTCCGCTTGTTCAGCTTGCATTTGAGTTTGAGAGAGACAGCTTGCGTACTTATCATATCAGAGGGCATATACATATAAATCGTTGTAGGAGTTCAATTGAATTAAATTAAATTTTACATTTATATCAAAACTTTCAGACGAGAGCAACGCCTCATGCGCGAGGAGGCGAAGCGTAAGGCGCGTATTCAAGAACTGAATGAGCTTCGCCAGATGGTAGGCGATTTCTTTTATATTTCTTTTATATTTACAATATATTCAATTATTTTAATGTATGTATTGTTTTAAATAGCTCATTGTAAGCATAAGTGCTTTTGCGAAGTTTTTGTTTATTATTATTCTTAATAAAACATAGCTATATTTTGTTATTAGTTAGCATTCCTTTTTTCCGACTAATTATAAGAATACAAAAAAAAGCCGCTACAGGAAGCCGAAGAACAGTCGACACGTGCGCGTGCGTATCGTGAGCGGGCGGCGGCGCTCGCGGCAGCCACGGCGCCACCGCGTCTGCCGCGTCCGACTGCCGCGTCGGTCGCGGCCGCTCCGCCGCGTCCACCTTCCGCTTCAGTTGCGGCACCGCCACCGCCGCGTCCCGAGCAACCGCATCCGCACACGGCGCGCAAGGTCGTCGAGGAGCTCCAGCAGAAGCAGCAGCAACAGCTGGCGCAAGTCGCGCATCAGCAGACGAGGTTTTTTTTTCTATTTTTTGTATTAGCTCCTAACACAAATATTTCAAAAAAATTCCATTAGGGACATGTAAATATGTCCATGTTCTTCATATGTAACTAATAAAAATTTTTCATAATTTTGACTATTCACCAAAAAATAAATAAAACTAAAATGCCATCATCCTCAGGCTTCCTCCGCGGCCACTACCGTTTACACAACCGCCAACGACAACAACAACGACAACAACATCGACAACCACAACGGCGCCGCCGATTCCGGCGCGCACGGAGCAGCGGGCGCGAGCCGCCGCAGCGCCCCGCTACGATCCGCTCGCATTCGCGCGACGAATGCAGCCGCCACCACCGCCACGGCTATGGCAACAGCAGCAGCAGCAGCAGAGACGCACTTAGAAACGGCACTTTGCAAAGTGCAAATGAACTTTCCAAAGTGCAAATGAACTTTCCAAAGAGCAAATGAACTTTGCAAAGTGCGAAATTAACTTTGAAATGTGCCAACTCGCCCCCCCCCCCCATATTCTTCCCTTTTTGAAAGGACCCCACTCACAACTGACGCCATCTAACGAAATTCTCGCTAACTAATAATCACTGCCTCAGAAGAATCTCACGCGTTGATAGATAGCAACATTTTAAAACGATTATTCGCAGTCAGGGATGCAAGCGAGAAGAAGAAGAAGAAAAAAACGAGACACGACGGAACGTAGAGAAGATGCCGTGAAAATTAGCCATTTTACTTGCTTGCTACTTCCTTAGGCGGTTGACTTCCTTTTTGTGAATGTTTAAAAGAAAAGTAGAAAAATATTAACACGCTCTCACAAAAAATGCTTCCACAATTCGCACACGCCAGTACATGATTCTGTACTTTACGCCACTGATCTCTCTCGTTCTCTGCTACTCTCTCTCTCTCTCTCTCTCTCTCTCTCTCTCTATTCTTTCTTTCGCACTCTCGGTTTGCTTTCCCTTAGAGAGTAACATTCTCTCTCTCTCTCTCTCTCTCTATAGCTCTCTGGATATTCCCTTTGCTATTCAATCTCCTCTTCCTAATCCATAATGTGCCATAATTGCCTTCTTTCGACAAGCTATTAAGTTCGATAGTGAATATACGTCCTGCTATCCTCTCTCTCGCGCTCTCTCCCTCTCTCTTTCCTTCTCTCTCTCTCTCTCTTTCTCTTTCTTTAAATATTATTTTCCGGATGCATACGGGTGGAATTTTTTTTATTATAAATATTTTCTTATATTTTAAATACCACTTGTTCACGGACTATTTTTCTAGCTGTTTGTCTCAATGTTGCTTCCTCCTCTTTTCACCTTAAGCGTTTATCATTAAACATACATTTTAAATATGAGTCATTTAGATTTAAAGATTTTTCGCGGCTAATGAAACATAATCTTTTCTTTTCTTTGCTATTTGCTTCGTACCGGTATGCGATCTACTTGTATAGCCTACATGAGAAGACGTATATAATATGGATGTGTTTTTTTTAAATAGTAGGATGAAACTAAGATTTTTTTCTCTTATTTTTTTCGATTTTATTTCCCCGCATCAACTTCATAATAAGACATTCGCTAATGAGTGCGCATTCAGAATAGCGCAACTTCCGCTGGACCAAGTCTCTCTTTTATTAGCTTCTCGTTTTGTTTCCATCTTCTGCTTCTCCCCCTAATTAGTAATGCGATTGTCTCTCCATTAATGAATTTTTTTTTAGAGATTATTTTATTTAACATTTCTATCTATTAGCTCCGTATTGGATTTCGCTTGTCACTCCGCCTTCTGACTAACCAGATAATGGGTGCTGAATGCTAGTGTATTGTATTACATTTTAAAGAATCTTTATCTTTTCTCTTCCTGCCAAGTACGATTGCGAAATAATAAAAGAATATTCATTTTGTTGTTTAAAAAGAGCACAAAAATTATAAAATTCCTTCTTTTTTAACGAAATTTTATCCTTTCTTCTTTATTACAAAGTACGACTAACAATAAGAAGAAGAAACAGATAGCGAGTGTTTCCGGAACCGAGAAGAGAAGTCGGCGAGATCAAAGGGAGTCATAGGATGGAAGATGATGTGTTTACTGCAAAGAGATTGTGACATGTCTCCGCATCTCTCCCCTCTCTCTTTCCCTCTCTCTCTCTCTCCCTCAGTCTGTCTCTTTCTCTCTTACCCTGCTCTTTCTGTCGTTCGCTCTCTAAAACGAAAACAGCGATTGAGCAACTGATGAGTGAATATTTTGGTGGGTTGAATGAAGGAAAAGAAGTAAGGAGGAAACGAAGCGAGGTGACAGCATGGAAAAGGGTGATTCCGGGTGGGAGAGAAAGAGAGGGAGAGAGAGAGGGGAGGGGAAGAGAAAGAGAAAGAGAGAGAGAGAGAGAGAGAGAGAGAGAGAGAGATCTCCCGCTCTTCTTCCACGCGATCAGTGACGACGCAGTAATCATGTGGCTGGCGAGTGAGGGAGATAGAGCTTGAGTAAGAGCAGAGAGACGGAGAGAGTGGAGAGAAAGAGAGAGAGAACTCGAGCGGGAGAAAGAGAGTAGAGAGAGCGCGGGTGAGAAGAAGAAAGATTAAAGTTCAGATTTGTAAAAGTTGATTGTGGACGAATTTTCCATATGTTCAGGTAAAATTCAATAAATATGTGGATGAAACAAAGAACGCTGATAGTGAGAGATGAATAAAAAAAAATGTGTTTTCATGATCATCTTACATATCCTTGGGATCTTTGCATTTTGCTTTCAATATCTCACTTGTTCTATAGCTCTTTCTCTCACTCTCTCTCTCTTTTCTCTTTCTCTCGCTGTCTCTCTCATTCTCTTATTCTCTCTCCTCTCTTATCATTCCATTTAACACTGCTCGGTCAGACTCAGTGTTCGATGGTCAAAGGCTGTAAAATATGCTCTCTAGCGGGCGACAAATTTGCTTGCTGGTCACGAAACGTAAAAGCGTGCGGCTTCTCACTCCATGCAACCCGGCGGTGCTCGGGGGCCTTATACCAATCCCGGGGATCAATTACCTCGATACTCTGCCATAACTGCATACATCCGTGTGAACGATGAGTCAAAAAGGTAGCTGCCCAAGAAATCTGTAGACAAAGTTCCTCACCATCACAAGCGATATATTTACCACTTCCGACCAAAACAGTCACATTGTCATTCAGTTCCGTCTTAAAGTCCTTTCCAGCGTTCGCTTCGAGCAGAAAAGATAGGAAGATAGTTGCAGAAAGGAGCCGAGACATCTTCGTGGGACCATCAAATGGCGCCAAATTTGAACGCTAATTATACAGAGAGTTTAGCCAACTGATAAAAAAAGAACATAACAATAGTTTAAAGACAAAATAAAAGCATTTATATCAATCCTAATCAGGCACTGCAAGCAGGGCGATGACTCTCTCTCTCTCTCCCAACACTCTCTCGCTCTTCCGCCACCCTACAGGAAGACTTAGAGCGAGGCGGGCTAGGAGTACATAGAGATGTGTATGTGCATCGCTGATTATTAGATAATCAGATAATCAGCCTCCTCCCCTTATCGCACGAAAAAAGGAGACTGCGTACGTCGAGACTGCGACCCAGATGACGAGCCAAATGCCTAACAACACCGAACCGTTGATAAGCGCCACCCGCATTCGTTACTCATCCTTCGCCGTCTCCAACGACTTCATCTCGATTACTCACTTCTTCGCACAACATGCACATAGAATTGTACTCATTGTAAGCATCTTTTTCTATTCGTTGACCTGCTGATATTCCCCCCCCCCCTCCCAATTACCGCACCGAAACCATGCTAATATTTCAATCGGACTTCTCGACTTCCGCAGAACTAAGTGAAACATTAAGACACCATTCAATTGTGAACGGGTCGCGAAGGGAGCGAAGAAGCACGAGTTGCCCGTGATTCATTAATAAAACAAGAAAGTGAATAAGCGAAGAAGAGTCGGAAGAATGGGCAGCGACAATAAGCAGACCAGGAAAATGTGAGGAAATGCAGTAAGCTTCATCAAAATAAAAACCTTGTCATCAGCAACTTCTATATCATTTCTTCTTCATTCTTGCTTGCTACTCAGGCAGATGTCGATGAGAATTCTCGGTTTGTTGTATATCTCATGAAAAAGTGCTCAATTATTGTTGAGATGTCTTCCGGCTGTCGCCCCCTCTTCTTCTTCCTCTTCGCTGGCATCACCGTGGCTGTCGTCGCTGGTACTAGATGTCTTGCGGAGAAGACAAGTGATGATCTGATCAGTTCCATCTTCAAGAATGTGACGACCAAATGTTCAGAGCATCAGTGCGAAGCATGTGGATTTGTATGTATTTATTATAAGAATAACTACTTAAATATGTATGTATATGTATGTATGTATGCATGTATGTTTGTATGTATGTATGTATGTTTGTATGTATGTATGTATATACATATGTAGATATGCATGTATATATATATATATATATATATATATATATTTTTTTTTTAGGATTTTTTTTTAGGCGACTTTTCTAGGATCTTCGCGAGTTCAGAGACAATGTGGAGACCCTAGTTCAAGCGGTGATGCAGTCAACACAGCAAACATGGAATTATACAGCTGAGTTCATGGACTTATGGCGAAGATAGAAAACTACGGAAAATTACATCCTCGGCGTCTTCGTTCGACTCCGATTTCGTCGGCTACAACAGCAGCGATGGTGCCTAATGCATCTGCAACCGGAACGGAGAACGGAGCCGCCTACGATCACATGACTCTTCTTTCCTCTATCCTTGTCTCCTTCTTTGCCGCTATCTCAATCACTCTCTGAATCGCCATATGTAAATCTTCTATTCCGGTGTCCAGTTTGCAGAAATATATTTCAATTGTCCTTTCTTTGCTCTGTTTTTCCCGTGCCGTCGCTTATTTGCCCAATTTACACTAAATTTTGTGACATCATTATTTGATGCAATTTTTGATGCTTACAATCCTTAAAGTTAAGATGCATGAATAAAGCATATCGAAACTACAATATCTAACTGTCCCCAACAACATTGCGGCGGCAAGGGGGCAGCCACAAGGTCACCCTAAACGACCGTAACAATACTCAATAAGAATCTTCCTGCCGAGGTACAAATCGATGCATTAAACCCATAAAGAATATGTTCAAAATAGCTATGTACATAAATGATGACTCAATCACCAGAATATGAACTTCTAACAGCAGGCACGATTCAATCAGGAGTCTCGAGTTGGCCGTGATTCAACGATTCAACAAGAATATGAGTAAGCAATAAAGATTCGGATGAAAAGGCAGTGAAAACGAACAAATAAACCGGGAAAAAGATGAAGAAAATGATGAATAAAACCGCGTGATAAGCCCTTCCAATTCATTTCTTCTTCATTCTGATTGTTTCTTGTGCAGAATTAGCAACAGTCACCGTTGCATTTGCACACAGCGCAGGAAGTTCGCTTTGCCCGCACTCGCAAAACGAACTTTGAAGTGAAAAATCGGAACCGGCACTTCAAAGTTCGTTTTCCTGTTACTACACTGAGTTCGTGTTGCATGCGCTGATAAGTGCGTCAGGCGAGTATCAGGAAAACGAACTTTGGCGGCCCGCCCGGCCTGGCAGCGGGGTCGCTACCCCCCCCCCCCCCTTCCTTCTCTGCTACCCTCCTGCATTCCAGTGCTCCCTCCCTTTCATCCACCCTTCTCTGCTGCCCCTCCATCCTTCTTTCATTCATTCAAGACGAAAAAATGCGATAAAAACAATGCCAACTTTGTTCTAGCCACATTTATCATTTACAAACAATGTACAATAAAAAAACACGAGATGCAACAATCTAAACTAAATGGTGCCACAAAACAATCCTGCCAGGAAGCTGGGATGCTTGACGAGGGGGTTGAGCTTGTCGCTCCTGTTGGCAGTCAGGCGGGTGGACGTTGAAGGGGGCGAGGGGACATGGTAGCCACCTACATTGGTGGTGGCTGGGGAGGGACGGAGAGAAAGGGAGAGGGAAGATGGCTGCGGGGGAGGAGTGGAGGCTTGTCGCTTGTCGCAGCTGCACTTCTTGGCGAGCACGCGAAGGGCCGGCTCGATGATTCCTGAGAGCAAGATATAAAATTGATACGAAAAAAAAACTTTGAACTCGCTGAAACACACAAGTGTATAACTCGTAAGAATAATAACCCTAAGCTAGGAAAGGCATTAGTTACTTAAGATTTCAGAAAAAAAAGATATCCTTTTGACGTTAAGAATTTCACAGCTTCATATGTCCAATTCGCATAGTTGGACAATAATTAACTACGAATGTGTTGGCGTTATCCATCTTGAGAAAAAAAAACTCCTTGCCAAGTAAGCTTCACAGGACGGTGTTCAAGAATAAGATAAATCAATTGCTCTAACTTGATGTTGAGCTGAGCGGCTCTTTCGACGATGGCCTTGCGCTTCTTGGCGGAGACAGCATGGTCGACCTCGCCAGCGTACCTCTTGTTCTGCATCAGAAGCATGTCGAGGTCCTGCAAGGAAGATATCAAATAATATTCTAAAGCATTTTGGCAACACTACGTCACCCGATCTTGAAAAAAAGAATTCAAAAGTTTCGCATTTAAATAATGTATGAAAGGAAAAATAAGATTAAAGAAATCTAAAGCAGAAAAAAGATATGTAATACACTATTATAGCTCCTAACTCATTTTGCTAGTAAACACAAAAGATCAGCGCCCCATTGCGAGTACCCTTGGCACTGCCAGGTATATCCAATAGAAAATAAAGTCAAGACAAACCCGCGAAGACGAGTCACTGCTCGTCGCCGGGATCCCCTCTCGGCGGCCACCGTCCAGTCGGCAGATTCATCAAGCGCCACGGTGCGCGCGGACTTCACGCAGATCTGCATCAAAAAATGCCGAATCAAAGTGATCAAGTGGAATTCTACCAAATGCAAGTTTATTAGTTCATATAAACCGGAAAAGGTACAATAATTTGGGAGTTAAAGGGCATAGCCACGAACAGTATAAATTGTATCAACAAAAAAAAAAGAATAAAACCCAAAGCAATAAATCACAAACAGACCCCAGATGTAGGCAATCGCGTCCCGTGGCGCTGGCGGGGGCGGCTTCCGTAATGTCGCCACTAAAAGTAGCATAAGGCATCAATAACATTGAACCATCACATTAAAAAAAGTTTTTTATTAAGCAGAACAACGAAATATAAGAAAAAAGAAAGAAGAAAACGCGTCCAAACTCGTATGAAAGCCGAGCATGCTCAGACTGAGTATCGCGCAGTTGATGCGCAGTGAGCGCAAGAGCGCGAATTTTGAATTGGTATTTTACGAAGCTTTACGGCAATTAGTAATATTCACCATTCACCACATTCACCAGCATTCACCAGCATTCACCACTAGTAATATTCACCACGCTTATAGTAATATTCACCCGCTCATAGTTTTATTCACCCAGTGCGCCCTGGCTGACAATTCTTTCTTGCACACTCGTGGTTAATGTAGAATTGTTTCCAACAGCTTAATGACTATGTTAATAAAAGACAAAAGTGTCAATCAACGGCAAGTAAAGGGATTAATTCACATAGTAAAGGGATTAAGGAGGGTGATGGATCCATTCCGTTCTTCTGACTGCATGGGTTGGGGAAAGTGTGGTGGAGGCCCGACTCGTCGTGCCTTCTCCGTTCTCTCTTGTCCTCTCATTCTTTATGATATTCTACAGGGATGCAATGGAGATGTGGTGAAGAGTGAGGTGGCTGCAGATGAAGGGGTGTTACAGGTGCGCGTCCGATTCTTTGGCATGTAGAGGGAGTTGATGGAAAGGGAAGAGAAGAAGATTCTCTCTCTTTCGCTCTCACACTCTCTTCTTTCCTTTCTGTCTCAGAATTCCCTTACGCTTGCCCTGAGAGTGCGTGTATGCTGGTAGTGCTGTAGTTCTCGAACGACTCGGCCTCCTGTCTGCTGACTGATTCCTGTCAATTTTCCGTAATTCCACCTCTCTTGAGCGGGTGAATATAATTATAAGCGTGGTGAATATTACTATAAGCGTGGTGAATATTACTATTAGCGTGGTGAATATTACTAGTGGTGAATGCTGGTGAATGCTGGTGAATGTGGTGAATGGTGAATATTACTAATTGCCAAGCTTTACTCAGCTTGCTTTGTGAAGTGTAAATATTTCATTTGAAATGCCGTTTTTCATAGTTTTGTCTCCTCTCTTTAGAACAGGTTTCTGTACTCCGCATATGCTATGATTCACTTACAATTAATTCTAAATATCCTGTACGTACGCGTAATGATATAAAAGGTGTGCTCGTTTAGGAGTTCACTCATTTTTGATGTAATTTTGCGTTTTATTTTAAGCTTACTAGGAATGTCAACTCGAGCTCATTTAAAAAATCTATTGCCCTCAATTTTTTACTTACAAAGTATATTTCGGTAATCCTTCTTTGCTTTCAGCAGTGAAGCGTCTTCTCTTCTTCAGCGTCAGGAAGCAAGTGACATCGCCATTCTGTAAAAGGTACGCTGAGTGATGTTTATGGTTTTGTATGTTAAAATTTTTGTGCTTAGCTAAATGAGCGTTGGTTTTTTTTTATATATTCTTTCTTCTTTTTCATAATTGACCGTTACATTTTAAAGAAGTTTGTTTTTCGTAATATTTTAGTTGCCGGTGTTTTTTACATTGTTTCTGGAATACAATTCCTAATCTTTCATAATTAAAAAAAGTTACCTGAAGTAAGTAGTTTTAATCTAATAACATTCATTTGCCCTTGAAATGTAGTTCGACTAGTTTCTTTTTCTGCCCCTGAAGGTCAAGCTGCCGGGCGAAGTGGTAGTGGAAGAGGGTATCGCGAGCTACGACTTGGTGCTCGAGCCGGCCCCTGCCGCGGCGCGAATCTGTCTCCAGGATACTTAGGAAGAAAGGTCAGATAAAAAATCTCATTTTATTCTAAATTCTTCCTGATTTTGTGTGGGTGTATGAAGGGAAAGGATTATTCTTTTGGCCTATGCTGTTCTATGATGGGTTCACTCAGCTTAATTTTTTTGTAATTACTGAAGTACAAGGGGATTTGTTAATATCGTATGCCGAATGTGTTTTATCTTAATAAGTACTGTAAGTTCGTGGAGTTGCAGAGAAGTCAGTGACGTTATTTTTGCTTGGGTACTTTGTATATATATATATATATTTTTTTTCTTAGATATATTCCGTGCACCCGAAGTGTTTTTTTATTCATCTTTGATCAAATTAATTCTATATTATTTTAAGAGTACTAAACTAGTCTTACATTAAATTTTGAGTTTGTTAGAAGTCTTAGACATTTTTACTATATGTATGATTTTTTTTATATGAATACATTTGAACACAAATTGTGTTCTGTTTATGAACCGTGGTTTTGCTCCTTTTTTGTAGTTTTGCAATATATTTTTAGTGACCGAAGTAATGAGACCATAGTGGCATCAGAAGCTCTCCCGCTATGATTTCTGTTTATCTTGAAGGGAATTTTTCTTAATTCTGAGTTCTAAACTTGCTCAAAGTTATATTTATGGGAAGGAAATAAATTCACCTCAAGAAAAAGTTGAAAGTATTTGAGTTAATTGTATGTATTCGTCGCAAAGATTCGAGAAACGCAGTAGTAATTGAGTTACTACGCAATAAATAAATGGAAATTAGTATTAAAAACAAACAAATATAGTCATGAACAGGATGCCTTGTGACGTAGAAGATTGCGACTTCTCCTCCACCCGTGACGAGGATCTTCGAAGCCATTTTAATGATGTGCATTGGGGCGTACGTCATTTAGTCTTCCGGTGCTTCCAGTGCACCACTCGAGTCACGTTCACGTGGCATAAGGCCCTGCTTCGCCATCGGCGAAACTTCCATTCCGCTGGTTCGAATTGTGGTGTCGAAAATGCAACAATCAATATAAATCACCACTTTAGCTCCTCCACCTAACAACCACGACTCGGACAATGATGACTTTCTGGATGTTGACAACGTGGAAGAGGCCATGGAAGTGGATGAGGACGAGGTGTTGGATGAAGTAGGCAGGGCAGAGGACGACAGTTGCGAGGAGGACTCACATGTGCCTTCTTCTGATGAAGAAGACGGTGGAGCGGAGGATTCATTGGCAGATAGAGTGGTGGCCTTCATTCTCTCCTTGGCGGCGAGAGTGCGACGTCGATGGCGTTGTACAGGAGTGGCGACATGGTAATCCTACCTCACCATGCATCGAACCTGCAACTTGCCCGAATCGACAGCATCGTACTTGTTGGATCGGAATGGCGGCTTGCAGTAAGATTGTCGTCTGCACCAACCGAGAACAGCGACCGAAGAGCTCTCCAATTCCGCATCACTGCCGACGCTGCCATCATCGACTTTGGGGATCTTCTACATCCACTTCCGCTCGACGGGTACGCGGAGGGTGCAGATTACTTCGTTCTCCCGCGTTGCGCCCTTACTCATCATTAGTGACCTTTTTTTTTAATACTATTTACCATTTTGGATTCATTTTTGAGGCCAATAAAATATTTGCTTGTATTTGTATTCTTTTTGCGCATTATAGAAATAACGAAAATACTATTGATTTTTTCTATATATTGGTTGAGCTTCAATGAATACAAATACAGCATTGTACGACTATTTTAAACATAGATTCAGCATCATTTTTTACAAATCAAACAATATGCAAAACAATTTAACGAAAGATTGTTATTTCAGATGCTTCTGATCGTTGTGCTGCGCGATGGCAGCCAGGCTGCAGAGGTTTTTCGTGGGCATGTTACAACACTGCGCACGTAAGAAGACGTCGTTGCCTTTTCTCTTTCTCATTCTGCGCATGGCTACGACAGTGTCTTCGTGAGTCAGGAGACTTTTGCTGGTCCGGTGAAAGCGAGTGGCCAGCTCTACGATGACAGGACCTACACTGCAGTTGTTACTAGGTCGCTACAGGTAATAATCACGGTAATAGTTCAGTTCAGAGATATAATTTAGGCGACCCTATCCAGTTTGTGACATATTTTGTTTTATTTTGCAGAGAAACGCCACTTGTCTCGAGGTTGGCGCACACGAAGAGCATCTCGCATCTCCAGGTCAAGAAGTGGACGATGACGGCTACATTCCGCAATGCGATACGAAGATGACAAGTGCTGGTGATTTTTTTTTAAAGTTAACCACAGATATTAATTTTATTTATTTATTCGCACTAATAATTTGACGAAATTTTACACATGATTAAAGGGATATATATAACTTTGATTACAGAAGGCCGTGAAGCAACGCCACCGCATCAGAAGCCCTACTCATGGACAGATCGCATCCGACCAATAGCAGCAGGCTGGATAACATTTATTGTTTATAACTTCTTTTCAACTACACCAATCGTGAAAAAAAGGAAAATAAAACTATTAGGCGTCCTTCTTAAAATAATGATTTTGAGTCCTATTTTATTCAGATTTTTTTCAGTAACGGAACCACTCCACTTGGATGATCTTTCGCCTCCTCAAGATTCAAGAACGATTAAGGAAGAGGAGCTGGTGTCGCAACGGAAGAGAACGGCAAGCACACTTGGATACGGTAACTACATTGCTTTCCTCTACATTTCGGATCCTAGTTTTAAAAATAAACTAAAAAGAAAAGCCTTGGTCAGAATATTTGGTCCTAATTTTTGTCTACAGTAATCTACAATATCCCCAAAGTTAATCTTCCAAGCATAGATAATATTTTGCATCTTTCAGACTCGTCGATGAAGAAGCCGGACAGCTCTCAAGCCTCTTTCCTGCCTTCCTCGACTCCTTCTTCCGCTGTTTCTGCCCGTGCAGCTCGAGTAGAAGGTTTGGTTATGTTTTTAGCTTCCTCAGTTTTAAAAGACTAATTTTATCTTAACTTACATGACTTATTTTGATCAAATATCGCCGATTTTGTAAATTTCTTACCTTATTTTAGCGTCGGCGACTGGCTTCCCGCTGAATGAGAAGCTGAAGAACTCTGCACTCGAAGACGTTCTCGTCGACAGTAGAGGCAAGGAAATCCTGGAACGATTGGCGAGCGACGTCGACTTCAGACTGAGCGCGACGAAAGAGGAGAGGTGCTACGTGAAGCGGAAGATCACGAAGTATCTACTCCGCCATTCCAACATGTTAGATCTTCATTTATTGCCACTTATCTATCATTCTGCAACAGTAAATTTTTTGCCAAACTTAGTTATAGGCGTAAAAATGGGTAAAAATTTGTTATCATAAGGTCCCCTCTATCTATTTCCAGTCAGAATGCCCCGTCCAATGGTGAGACCAGAGCGTTCGTCTGGAACCTCTTCCAGCCCTTCCCGACAGTAGATGTTGTCAGTTCTTACTGCTTCTTGTGTACCGTAGTTGGCCCGGCTTACTAAAAAGATTACTTAAAAACCTAGTTCGAGAATAGGAACTACATTATTCCAACTTTTTTCTCTCAGTCTACCTTCGTCGGCCGAAACAGCGCGTGTCTAGAAGTGCATCTGCGACAAGTTCAACAACAGCTGAAGAGGGATGGGTTCAACAAGACCCGTCCATACGCGAAACGCAAGAAGATGCACGAGACTGACTGCGAGCCAGAATCTGCTAGTGACCTATACGTACGATTATTTACTTTGTTTAATTTCTTTTTTTATTCTTATCTTTCATCTATACAAAAATATCCCGGTTTTTGAATTATTCGATATACGGAGAATCTCTGTCATCTTAGTCTCCTTATAGAGGCTGAACACACTGCCCGCCTTCTCTGCAGAACATCTGGATCTTCTTGAGAATTCGAGGTACTGCGGTGTTTTCCTTATTTCAATTTATTTATTTTTGTTCACTTTGATAGTGCATAGACATCAGAAGCAACATTGGTCTAATTTTAAGGAACTCAAGAGCAGCATTTTGCCGCTTTCAAGGCCCGGAGCCCTCTTTCAGAAGATACCCCATACTCGAGAAGGGCAAAATAGTACGATTGTTTACATTTCTTTCATTACTTACTTTGTTTTATTTAATTGACCAAATTGCTAAACATTTGCCTAACCATAAACCAAAAGAATCACAATAATAATAATATGATATGAACTATTTATTTATTTTTTATATTTATTTTGATGTATTTTTCGGTTCTCGTTAAGGTCCTGGAAGACTTCTGTTATCACCAAGGACTACAGCACGAGGTCCTGTCACGGCGATGGATACGCGAGCTGCTGCCGATGATTGACCTGATGGCTGAACGTGGTTTGACTGCCGAGAAGATGCAAGCAGTACAAGAGTCCAACTTTCTTCACTCGGACAATCATGGTAAGAATGATCTTTTATTCATTTGTCTTTGCTGCAAAATATTGCCATGCGTTTTATTATTATTTCGTACTAATATTATAATGTTATTTTAATATTTATTTCCATTGTTACTTTTTTTTTATTTACGCAATCATTTGCATATTCATTTTTTTTTATATTTCAGACAGCAAGAGTTACGGCGGCCTCCTCAAGCTGCTTGCGTCATTCGCCAAAGGAAAGCACAGGGACCTCAGCCGATCGAAGAACATCTTCGTTTCGTTTCCGGTTCGTTTTAACTATTACTTGACTCTGGGTTGATACTGACACTGTAATGGATACTTTACAAATTTCTTAACCGGGAACATTACGGTACTTCTTTCATTTCTTCATTGACTTGTAGCATTAGTATGGTTCTATCTCTTTGAGCTGATTCACACCGCCGAGACGGCGATCCAGCAGCTGGCCGAGTCTTTCATCACGCAGCCAGTGATCTGCAGCTACGGCGACTCAGCAACTTCGTTCATCGTAGCAGTCAATGGGCGAGCAGTCAAGGTATGGAAGCTTTTACAAACACAGTGTTTACTTTACACATATATTGTGGTAACTAACCATTTCCAAAGTCGTTTATGATACAAGTTTCTTTCTACTTTGTACGGTAAGGAAATTCAACATTACACGATTAACATTATTTTTTTTATTTTTTCGAACGGTAAATTCCTACTCAGGTACCTGGAGACTGGAGTTCTGCGCTTCTCGTCCTCATCGCAGTCTACTACGTCTTCAATTTGATGTTTCCGGAGCCGGTGAAGCCGGAGATGGAGCTTCTCTCCCATCTACTCGGCGTGAAGCATGTGATGCTCACGGAATCAGCAAGGCGAGTGCTGAGTGCTCTGGATGAAGCGGCCCAAGTTTGATTTCTTTATTGAACATTGTGATTCCTTCTTCCTCTATTCCTTCTGTTTTTTGTTGCTTAAATTGGCACAGAATTAGCATATAGATCGATGCCGTAGAATGCGTACCATAGACATCATTTATCCCTTATGACGAAATATTGTTTCGGTGACTCTCGTCTGTGCATACGTGTATCTTAGATTATATTTAGGATTACTCCAATTCCTTTCTTTTTTCCAGAAAATCTTGTAGGGGCAACAATTTTGTTTGACAATTCGTGTTTAATATTCACATGAATCGATGCTGTACAATTCTGTAACATAGGTTTTTATTATCTGTTATGAGAATATATCTTTTCTGAGACTAATGTCGGCGTATACGTATAATTTAGAGATTATTTCCTTGTACTCTAAGTACTTGCATCCCAGATGCCTTCGCTTATCGTGTCCATGTCTTTTTCTTGTAAAATTTTACCCAAGCTTGTGAAGTTTTTAAATAATAAATTCCTGTAACATCTAGATGCTTTCGTGACATGATGCACCATTCAACACCTTTAGCGGTGTCTTCTCATTGAACAGAAAAGAAGCATAGGAAGCAGTGAGCGGGAGGGGAGGGGGATAAGGGGAGGAAAGAGAAACATAGAAGGAGAGAGAGAGAAGCAGAGAAAGAGAGAGAGAGAGCGAGCAGCACACATAAACAGAGAGAATGAGAGCGCGAGCGACACACAGAAAGAAAGAGAGAGAGAGAGCGGCCCATTGAAAGAGAGAGAGGGAGAGAGAGAGAGAGAAAGAGGGAGAGAGAGAGCGAGAGGGGGAAGAGAGAGAGAGAGGGGGGGGGGGGGGAATAGAGAGAGAGAGAGTGTGTGTGATAGAGAGAGAGAGAGCGAGAGGGGGAAGAGAGAGAGAGGGGGGGGGACGAGAGAGAGAGAGAGAGCGTGATAGAGAGAGAGAGAGATAGAGAGAGAGAGAGCAACACACATAAATAGAGAGAATGTTTGCGCGAGCGACACTCAGAAAGAGAGAGAGAGAGAGAGAGAGAGAGAGAGAGTGAGGATGACTCTGCAAGTCACTCACACTTGACGTTCATGAATTCGAATATTCCAATATTCGAATGGTCGAATATTCGAATAATCTAAAGTGCGGATAGAACGAACTTATGTCCGGCAAGTTCGCTTTCCGCCTGAAAGTTCGTTTCTGTCGTTTTTAAAGTACGTTCTCTGCGTACTTAAAAACGAACTTTCCCGCCAGCCGGGCAAAGTATTATACTTTCTGCGCTGTGTGTGCGTGTATTGCCACGCAGCGCACGCACCCTTCCACGATGAGGTCTCGTTTTCTTTTCATGAAAAAGAAAGTGTTCCAGTAATCTTGCGATGTCTTCTGGCTGTCGACATCTCTTCTTCTTCCTCTTCGCAGCCGTCAGCTTGGCTGTCGTCGCTGAAAGCATTCTGCTATGTCATGTCATGCAGACAACTAATATGAACAATCCCATTTTCATCAATCACAACCAAAACCTGGCAGCGTGCGAAGCGTGTGCAGTTGTTCGCTCATATTTATTAATACTTACTAAATATGTATGTAGTACATATATTTATATAAATATAGAAAGAGCATTTCTAATAATAAACTTTAACAACTATGTTCATATTATATATACTCTTGTGAGTGTACGAGCAATTGTAAGAATTGGTCTGTGAACATCTCTTTTCAGGAAAAATTCGAGATATGCTTTGGAAGTCAAAGCTGCAGTTGGTATGCGGATACTAGATGCGTGGATTCTGCAAGCTCGGAGGTTTATTGTTTCACAATTCAATCCAACAAAGGAGAATCTTTTAGAAGGCATTCATTATGGAATTCTGTTTCGTTTCTTTCCAGCGTAGTAAAGGTCCAAATAAATATGGTCATAGAGCACAAGAATACAATCAAGTATTATACATAACTCTTGCAGCCAAATCATTTTTAAGCACCGTGATTCACTAATAAACAGAGAAATATGGGTTCAAGTGCACAATGCAGCTATGCAGCGTGTTGAAGGTAAAGTAATTAAATCTAAATATCGTCTAATAACGGAAACACGGCTTTTTAAGGATCTTCTCGAGTTCAAGAAGATTGTGGAGAACTCCACGCATGCGAAGCTGCAGGCCACGCAGGAAAATTGGAATTATACAGCTGAATTCCAAAGCTGGGACTTTGAAACTCAAACGAATACAATTAACTCCACGGCGTCTTCGACAACATCGACCGAACCCAGCACTACGCCTTCAACGGTAGCAATAACTTCCGCTGAATCTTCGACTACATCGCCCGAGCCCAGCGTTGTGCCATCATCGGCAACGACAGCGATGGTGCAATATGCTTCTACAACTGAGCCGGAGAACGGAACCACTCACTGCCACACGACTCTTCTTACCTCTGCCCTTGTCTCCTTCTTTGCTGCCATCTCAATCACTCTCTGAATAGCTTCTATCTTTTCAGGTGTCCAGTTTGCACATGTTCCAATTTTCCATTCACACTATAGTTTGTCACATCATTATTTGATGTTATTTTTGATGCTTTTCTCTCCATTCTATGCAATATTGCAAATACCCGATGTTTCATAAAAGTTAATCTTTCTTTGAATCTTGATAAGCATGTTATTGAGGAAATATATTTAACACTTCTTGTATTTACTGTGCTTGGAGTCTCAATTAATCATTAAAGTCAATAGCGATTAGAATTCAATATTCTTGTTGGAGGAGATGCAAATAAGTGACTTGTTGCTAAAATCGCGTCAAATTTGTTGGCTATCCACGAGGCAAATGCAGCTAGTATGTCAATACA
Source organism: Allodiplogaster sudhausi (assembly GCA_945643635.1). NCBI lineage: Eukaryota > Metazoa > Nematoda > Chromadorea > Rhabditida > Diplogasteridae > Allodiplogaster > Allodiplogaster sudhausi. Next base: position 2,296,188 of record CALZFC010000051.1, read on the forward strand.
TAATTGCCCGCTACAGCTGATTCGCACTCCAACCAACCCGGAGGAGGGGGGGGGGCTGGTAATGGGGGCCTAATTCCGACCCCAGGATAAATAAGCTAACTGGTAAAAGAAAACTTAACCATATTTAAATGGAAAAAAGTTGAGCAATGCTGTATATAAGAATGAATACAGAATCGTTCGAGGCTGAAACGATTGTGCCACAACCTCGCAATTTGTTATGGATAATTTCGACAAAAAGGACGATTAAAGATACTGCGTACAGTCCTGACCCGATGTAAAAATTCAGCTTTACTGACACTATTTCTATGTGATGAAAGTCAATTTCAGGCACTCTGACGTTTGCGAACTTTGGCCGGTTCGAGAAGCGGCGCCACAAAACATTTTCAATCTGCAAGAACATCTCTTTTCTTTGCTTGAAATTTAATATAAAATAGTAGGCATTAAAATAGGTAACTGCATTACCTGGTCAGCGCTGAACTCCATTTGCAATGATGCTCATGAGTTTGCATTGTCGAGCAGTGAATCGGGTCTTGCTTAAAACGTTGTAAACCCGTGAGCGCCATTTAATTCGGGTTTTGCCTGCTTTGATCAGAATTTGCTACAAAGTCATGATTGTGCAAAATGCATCCTGCTTTTGAAAAAAAAATGCTTGCAGAATTTTCATGAAATCCAGAATAAATACCAGACCCACTGAATAAATACATAGTATTAATCCTAAAGATTTAAGGTAAATATGCTTGACCTGCCGAACGATTATTCTTTCTCGAGGACATGGACAAGCGTCTTGGACATTTCCAAGACATTTTATTGTGCAGGACACTTTAGAGACACGTGGGAGACATGCCAGGGACACATTTCAAAAGAAAAAGAAAGAAGGAAACACTAGACCTGAAATACAAGGTCGACGGGAATGGCACGAAGAAGTGTCTGGCCTCGATCAAATGGGCTACGCCCTTCGATATCCGCATTGAGCCTGATGAGATGTGGAGAAGACATTGCAGGTGCACATTTTGACTGATTGCGAGGGATACTAAATTTGTGTAGCTGCAAGTGCATTGCTTCAACTTTTGTGCAAAAGGCTTAGCTTTGATGTGTCAAAGCCGAGCAACATCTTGCTTGCCTGCCAAATTCGTCATGCTCGTTTAACTCTGACCCTCTTTGTCTCTGTTTACTTTATCTTTCTCTCTTTTTCTGAATCGTTTTGCTCTTCAATATTCTCTCTTGCTCTTCTCTCATTTGATCCATGTCTTTGTTCCTCGTTCCTCTGACTCAGCTGGCGAAATTTTTACTGATGCCCACTAGTTCACACTTTCCACCTGGCTATTTATCTTTATTTATTGTGTATAAAGCAGTTAAATTTGTATGCATCTAATAATTAATTTCACGACGAAGCATTGAACCTATAATTACATTTTTATTCTTCGTTTTGGAGTATCAAATAAAAAGAGTAAACAAATACCAAAAAAAGATTTACGGCAATTCTAAAACTGTATGTTTTTATAATCATCATCCACTATTGCCCCACTAGCGCAGCACAATTTCTAATAGTAAATTTCATTATAAAAACGAGTGACGAGAGAGCATAGAGCCTAACAGCGTGTAAATGGTCAGGTTCAGCGAGACGGCTTTTATTTGCTGATAGCTATTCGTCTATCGTAATGAATAAAATAGTAGTAATTATAAGAGCATTGCGAAAAATGAATGGGCTGGTGGTTCTGACAAAAAAAAGGAAAATTAAAGAGAGTATTAGCTGAGAGCCCATATTGGAAAAGGCTGAAATACCCCATTGAGTGCGATTTGTATGTCGTCTGGGGCAAGTAACGGACCGTGTCCAGCGCAATCAGAGCGGTGGCCATAGAAGAAAAGCCGATAAATATGGATATTTTCGCCTCGTGAGCAAAATAAAGTAAAAACGAGATACAGGATAAAATTTGCGCATTCTTACATTTTTTATGCCGAATTGTCGAGTAGCAGATGTATGCTGCTAGTTAATGGAAGTTGAAGATCGTGTGTATGACGATAAGTGAGAATCTAAAGTTAGACTCTTCATTACAATTAATAGAGAAAAAGAGAAGAAAAGCATAAATTGAATTGAGGAGGAACAAGAGCAAAAAAAAAGAAGATAGAGGAAGAGAGATCAAAGCGGGAAATCATACTCAAATGACAGGTTCTCGACAATCGCATCCTTCAGAAGTGGTAATGTGCCGAATAAAACCACATTTAAAGATCCATTCTCTGCTGCGGATATCCAAGCCCATTCGAGCGGTCCATTTAAAAATGGTACTCGTTTTGTTCGGCTACGAGTGCCTCTTTTTGCCAATAATACGTACCACCTTAAGCAACCCATTGGCTCTTTTCAAGTGCAGAGCATTGAGAGAACGAGAGAGCTTGAGAGCTGGAGAATGAGAGAGCGAGAGAACGAGAGTACGAGAGAATGAGAGAACGATATAGCGAGAGAACGAGAGAGCTAGAGAGAGCGCAATTAAGGAATGTTTGAAGTAGATTATGGCAGCCTGAATAGAAAATTGTAAGCAAATATCTAGGAAATATATATCGACATTGCAACGTATCGAATGGAGGTTGCCTCGCGCGCCGGCTTTTGCAAGAAGAACAATTGAAGAAAGAGTGTTGAGAACATTAAAGGGAACATGGAATATGGAATACGTTACCAATTTGCTCCACCGCACTCTCCAACTCTGTTGGAATTAAGCTTAAACGATTGGCTGTGCTCCGTCTATCATTCATCAGCGAATTGAGTCAACGACATAGATATGACGGAATTTGTGGATATGTTGCACAATGACAGTCAGAAGGAATGCTATAAACATTGTCGAATTTCACTTGGCCTTTACATAAATAAACACATACATAAACGCCTCCCTCTAAATTTGCGTACTCAGTTTAATACACAAATTTATAACATTGACACTTTAGCACTAGCACTACGCGTGTAAGCGATGGATGTTTCCGTACACGATATTCAAATTTTCAAAATGACAAGGAAACTAAATTGTGCCATATTCCTCTTTACTTTTCTTCCTTGCACTAGCGCGTGTGTGTGCCTTCATAGAGTGTACAATGTATAGGCCTTTATGCCTTGAATAAACATTTGAACAACCTCCAAAATGTCACGAAGGATTCGTTGGGTGTCACGATTCGAATAGCAACGCCACCAAAACGTCTCAATCTGGAATTACATAGATTGTAGAAAGGAACACACTCTGAAACGATGTCTTACGAAAGTAATAATTATGAACTAATTAGTTCACCTGGTCCAAATTGAACATCCCGAGCGCAATAACGGACATCCTTTTGTGTTGCCGAGCAGTAAATCTTCTTTTGCTGCAAGCATCATCAGATTGTGAGTCATCAGACAAAGTCTTTAATGAGTCCAGTAAATATGAAAGTGAGCAGCAAGAAAAGTATGGACCTATAGTACAAAGTTGACGGAAAAGGAATGAAAAGGCCGCCGTCGTAGAGAGATTGCGAACGGTCAAAGGACTGATGCCGTCTGATTACATCGCGAGCATCTAGTCTGAAGAAGTTATCGTGTGGAGTAGTGTTGGAAAATGCAAAATGCTTTCCGATATACCATCAAGTAGAGCATACGTGAGAGCATTCTCGCGCTATATGTATATGTCTAGAGATGATTCAAGTTACAATGGCGGTGTTTTTCGCTTTTTTTCGCCTCTTTGAAAAAACTAAATAAAACCTGGATATTTTAAAGTTTCCCTGACAGTTGGACGTTGCATGGCAACTTAAAGGGCTTCTCTGGTTCAACGATGAAGAGTCGGTCGAGTGCAGTAAACATTGCCTAGGGCACTTTCGGGTTGCATAGCTGAGGAAAGATTTACTTACTTTACTTTATTTACGGCATGAATAAGTCAGCACGTGGTAAAAACAGTATTGCATGAATTATTATGAGAAGAATGGGAAGTGAATGCAAGATAACACAAGTAAAATAATATGGTATTACCTAAGGGCGAGGGAGAATATTGGGGGAAGATAGCTGATTGGGGATGGAGCAAGTTCTAGCAATGGAGTTAAATAATTTAGCGGACCTGATAAAAAAAGGAATGGAGGCGTATGTTGGACCTAGACAAGGGATAAAACAAATGAAAGGATAAGCCACGAGTGCGAGAATTGCGAAGATGGAAGTGGTGAGGGGACCGGGAAGATATCTTACGGTGGCCAAAAATGAGGCGACGGGTGAGCGTAAAGTCCTTATCCTCGCGCCGCGAACGGAGGGAGGGGAGGCCAAGCGATAGATTGCGTTCCTCGCTGGGAGGGAGGATTGAGGTTGAGGAATAAGAGAGACAGCGGCGATAAATAAGCCGAGTTACATAATTTTGGACCTTTTCAAGAGCGCGAATATCTTTGAGAAGGCGGGGGGAATAGACGGAGGTGCAATTTTCGAGAACAGAGCGGATGTAAATGGTGTATGCTGAGATAAGAATATCCTTATTGCGAGTGCGAAGGGCCCGAAAGATGGGATATGCTTTAGAGAGAGCCTTATTGGCAATAAGAGAGCAGTGGGGAGAGAAAGTAAGCTTAGAGTCAATAAGAATGCCAAGATCGCGAATAGAGTCGACAACTGGGAGAGGACGTCCATCGAGGATGTAGGAAAGAGAAGGATCGGGCTTACCAATATGGAGAACAGCACATTTATCAACGGCAAGGGGGAGCTACCAAGTTTTGGCCCAATTATCAACAGAATTAATTGCAAGTTGCAAAGGAGATCGGGACTGTTTGTTACTAAAAGACTTAAAAATTTTCAAATCGTCAGCGAAACAACGAGCGATGCAGAGGTGTGGGGAAACAACTTGGGGGAGATCAGCTGTATAGAGCGTGAACAAGAGGGGACCTATAACAGTTCCCTGGGGGATACCGCTATGAACTGGTCGAGGAGAGGAGAGAGAACTTCCTACACGTACAACAAATGTTCGACCGGAAAGAAATTCAGAAATCCAACTAACTACTTTGGAGGGAAGGGAAAAGTGTTTAAGTTTGTGAATAAGCTTTGGGTGGCTAACACGGTCAAAAGCCTTAGAATGATCGAAATAGACTACATCAGTGGATAAGCCATTGTGGAGGGAACTGGTCCAATGCTCAAGACAATCAAGAAGTTGAAATTCAATGGATCGGCGACGGCGAAAGCCATATTGCTCATCGGGGATGAGGTTGGACTCCTCACACCAGTTTAAGAGCTTACGACAAAGAAGCTTCTCAAATAAACGGGAGAACATGCATGTAATCGAAATGGGACGATAGTTGGAGGGATCGAAGAAGGGGGGTTTCTTTTTGATAGGAACAATGACAGAGCGTTTCCAAATAGACGGGATAGTACCAGTATTGTAAGAATAATTAAAAAATATATTCTAAGGATTCGCTGATTGGAATACCTATTCTCTTAATGAAACTTATATTAAAGTTATCAGGGGTTCTGGAGTTTGAATTCGGCCAGGATTCTATAAGACGGAGTATATCATGCCTAGCAAATACAAGCAGGAAAGATGGAGAATGGGAAGGAGGGGGAGTGGTGATAGTGGGGAGGATGCCGTCGTCGACGGTAAAGGATTGTGCAAAAGTTGAAGCTAAAAGCTCGGCCTTGTCGGTGTCAGAGAAACAGTCTGGAAGAGGGGGACGAGCAAGGGTATCAACCCCACGCGGTTTAACTGATGTGCGATTTCTAATAAAGCGATAAAAAAGGGACATGTTCTTAGAAAGGATAATGTGTTTCTCAACATTGCGGGAATACTTATCTACAGCCTTGATGTAAAGGGAGTTTGCCCTAGAAAAATCGTCCTTAGTCTTCTGGGAGGGTTTTGAAACTGATAGTTGCCATAGGGAGAAACGTTTAATTTGGAGTCGTAAAATATGATCAGGGAAGCGAGAGCCATGGGGGCTGACACGCTTATACGGTACAAAAAGAGAATCAGCAATGTGAATGGCAGAGGAGAGTTGGTGGTACATGGATTCAACATCTGTGGTGGTGAAATGAGGGGAAGGGAAGCCTATATCAAGAAGAAATCTGTTGGCGGAAACATAATCAGCATTAGAATAATCTTTAATATAAGTAAAAGTGGGGCGAGCACAGGAAAGAGAAATATCAGCGTTAATAGCGGAGTGGTCAGAAGAGGAGAAAGGAGGGGAGACGCTCGTGTTGGTAACAAGACCGGGGGTGTTGCATAGTAAAAGATCTAAAAAGTGGTTGTTGCAAGTAGGTACTGGGGTAAGCTGGACGAGTTGACAGGAGAGGGTGAAGTCGTAGAAGAGTTTGGACTGAGAAGAAATGGTTGGAAGGAGTGAAGAATTCCAAGAAAGATCAGGGAAATTAAAATCACCGGAGATAATGGATGGGTGAAGACATGTAGAGAGATCGCGAAGATTCTTAATGAGATCGGAATTAGGCCCGGCTAGACATGAGGGTGCGCGGTAAACTACAATAATGCGAATTGTGTGGGTATCAATAGAAAGATCTGCAGCTATCAGCTCGAAAGAATCTTTGATGGAAAGAGAAGATACAACCTTGGAAGATAAGGTGGAGTGGATAAGAATGGCAACGCCGCCTCCTTTTCTGCGAACTCTATCTTGGCGGAGAACTATGTAGGAAGGATTTCCAGAAAGAAGAAAACTATCAGGCACTTTGGAGGAAAGCCAGGTCTCGGTAATGCAGATAATGGAAAAGGAGTTGGACAAAGCGATAGAAAGTTCCGCAGTCTTATTAAGAATTGAGCGGGAGTTGAAAGAATAAAGGGAGAGCAGAGAAGCAGCGGTTGAAGAGGAAATAGGATGCCTGCGAGAGAGATCATTCAATAATGGAAGAGCGGCTGGGGTGGGGGGAAAGGAGAGTAAAGAGGGGTAAAGCGGTTGTAGTGGGAGAAGTTTGGAGTAATAGGATGAGGAGGGAGAGGGAAGCGGTGGGAATGTTGGTAGGGGGTGAAGGTGTGAGATTGGGAGAGAGGGAGACGAAGAGAGGTGCGAGCGTGAGAGAAACGGCGGCGTGAGGAGAGGAAAGGCTGAGAGAGAGGGAGGGGAATAGTGTTGGTGGCGGTGGGAGGAGGATGGGTGGCGACGGCGGGCTTGGCAGCGGGGCGCTGGTCAGGAGGGGTGAAGTAGGGTGAGATATCGGGGTTGATACGGCGAGTGGGAACGAGGCCACGCTGGGCAAAAGTGAGGGAAGGGCGAAGGTGGCACTGGTAGAAGTCAGTGGTGCGCCTGAGGCGGGATGACTTGCGGATGGCCTCTTGCTGAAGAACAGAGGTGGGCATAACAACCTTGACAATTGAGTAGTTGCTGCGAGAGCCGAGAATATAGGCGGAAACAGGGACGGCAGAAACGCCAATAGAATCGAGGAGGCGAATAGTGGCATCAATAACCCAAATAGCACGAGAAGAGGGAGAGCCATGAGGAATAGTCAATCCAGTCAGGACAAAGTAGCGTCTGCGCTCAGAACGATCAGCAACTTCATCAGGGGTCTCAGCATTAAAGTTCCAATCGGTTAGAGCCGAAGGGATGGAGGGGGCAGGGTGGGTGGTAGGGGAATTCATGGAACAGTCGGGGTCACGAAGGGGAACGAGAGAGGAGGAGGCTTCGAGGGAGGCAAGCCTGGCATCCTTGGAGGCGAGATCGATGGTGAGGGCATCGATCTGCTGCTGCTGCTGGCTGACCGTGACATAGAGAGCGTTGAGCTTTTCCACGAGAGAGTTAATCTTGGTGCCGATGAGCTGGTCGGCGTTGTCGGCCTCAGAAGAGGAAGGCGAGCCGAGGGCGTGGCGTTTGCGAGTCTGGAAGAGAGAGGCGAACGAGCCAAGGGGCGAGACAGCTTGAGAGGGGATCGCAGAGTCAGACATAACTTCTGAGGGGCCAACGAAAGTAGATCACATGAATCCCTGGCCCAGGGGAAGAGGAGAAAGAGCCAGAAGAGAAGGAGACAGGGTGAATCAGGTAACCTGGAGTTGTGCCAATAGAACGAATTGGTCCCCCTTGGCACGAGGGGACAGGCAGCCCAGAGTCGACGACGGAAGAGCAAAAGGGCTCACGACCGCACGACAAGAAAGAGAGGGCAGCAATGAGAAAGAGAGGGCAGCAATGAGAAAGAGAGGGCAGCAATGAGAAAGAGAGGGCAGCAATGAGAAAGAGATAGCTTTTTATAGCTTTACTAAATTGTTTTTAATTTTAAGCCTTTGAAAGGATTTCGTTGGTTTAACTTTGTTCATTACTGATAGCATTAACAAAAACGAGATGATCTTTTATCTTTTAAATTTCTTCTTGTTTTAGACTTCTCATCTCTCATATCGTTGAATGTTTCCAAGACATGAGTGAAGCATTGAAAATGAAGGAAAAAACGCTAAATAAAAACAGTGAATTCGCTTTTCGATGTTCTATCAGCTGCATGAAAAATTACCTCATGCACTGCACCCTGCATTCCGCTTCCAACGAAGAGCGGTCCGTGACCGCTCAAAGCTTCTTCCTAAAATTGTTCTTTCATCTCTGCTAATGTAATTTGAATATCTTAGTTTTTTCTGATAGTCAAATAAATCAAATAAATAATTCCTCGTCAAAACATGTTAAACGAAACTTTGAGGGAAGTAGCCGATGAGTTCTCGAGGCGGTCCATTCTCAAAGTAGCGATCGAGCACAACTCTTGCCTGCCCGCTGCGGACTCGACTGATAAAGTCAGTGAACTTTCTGAAAATTGGTGTCGTCTTATTTCATTTTTAATATAAGGTACTGTATCCACTTTTAAATATATAAAGAAGAAGAAAAAAAAATTAAGTATTGAGTAGAGTAAAACGGATTATTTTAAATCAAGATGTTTATTTGCTTTTTTTTATGTAAAATATAATTGTAAATAACGTCGGCGGCAACGTCGATGGCACAGCCGTGTTGCCAGTGAAGGCGGCCGAGTGAACGGCAGCGAGCACAATCACAGCGACCGCATAGAATCCAGCGTCAATCCGTACTCTTGCCTTGCGTTCTGAAATGCACGTAGGCATTAAAATGACTAGCTAATTGTAACATACTATTGATTTAGGATAAAAATACAAAGGAAACAGTCTCAATTACATAACCTACTCTCAGCGTAATGTAAAAGAGCAATGGCGATGCTGAGAAGAAGCAGAAGAATTACAAATGCCGGATATGAAAAGACAATGTATGCAAGGAGCGAGCGATTCTCAGCGAGGCGGACACGCTCGTAGAAGGCTTCCTGAAAGTGGTTAGAGGAGATATGTTTTCTTTTCAGCTTCAGGATGTCTTGGATTGGTATTGCCATTAAAAAAACTGTTTTCCAGGTCAAGGAAATCAATTTTTGGAGCCTTTTAATCACAGACATCAAATTGCTTTTCCATTACATTCATTAGGAAATGAAACCCTGATATAGTCTAGGTTCTCTGGGCTTCAATTTAGTCGTTGAAATGTTGATACTAACGAGGCTGAACACGATCGGCGTGACAGTGAAGTAGAAGTCACGCAGACGCTCAGGACGGTAGTTCTAGAAAGAATGAGTGAGTTACACGGAGTTTTATGGTGTGAAGAGACAAGATTTGAATGCCAATTTTGGCGGGAAATTCAAACCTGGTCAACGAGTGAGCCATGAACGGAGCCATTCTGAATCTCTCCTAGCAGTCCGGGATACCAGCCAGCCGAGTCAGGTCCACGCTCTTCTGTGAGGAGAAAGGGAGGCTTTGTAAAAGCTTGAAAAAAAGCATGATTGTCATGGAAAATGAATTGTTTCCCACGATAAACTAGGCAAATAAATGCATTCCGAAACAACTCATCCAATATATTAGTGAACATGGAATTTGCGCCGCAAAAGGAGTCAAAAGTGAAGAACAAAAAAAAAGAGACGAAACCTCTTCTCGCGCCCTTGACGACAATGATTGTCTGATTGAGCGCCCTCGCCCACGTCTGCCAAAGTTCCCAGTAGATGCCACGTGGATGGCCGAAGCTAGTGAAGAGGAAAGGCGCGATTCGCCGGCTCACTTGGCCGTCCGACAAGAGGATTGGCATCAGCTGGAAAACTATGAGTAAAAGTAGGAAGAGCGCCAAAAAAAGAATAAATGGATGCTCGAATTGGCGCGTCAAGACCTAATTGTGAGAATAGGATGCTATTTAGCACGTCGAACAAATCCGCTGCGAGAAAGAATGTAAGGGTTCTTGGCAAACTCACATAATTTTTCAACATATGATTGCCCTTCTTTAATCAGGTATCATTTCTTCGTTTTTTCAAGAGAGCAACATCGAAGTAAGCCTATTTCTAACGAAAAGAGAAAATTTGACTTGATCACGACTAGCTTGGCTGACGTGTCGAAATGCCACCATGGAAGGGTAAGTAATTTGATAAGTTGGGTCGAGAGAATGCAGGCTCGAGTGCTACACGTGACATGGACATGGATGAGTAATTGAACGTGGTAGGTATGTACATACATAGATATGTACCTTGTAGGCACTTACTAATGGTAAGTTTATTTACATACACATTCGTACATTATGCAGATTTCGCTACTCTTTTTTGAACTTTGGATTGCTTCTAGATTCTGTTATTCATCGTTTCTAAATGCATTTCTTTCTCTCAAGTGAAAGTTTGAAACGTTCGGTATATACAGCATGCAAAGGGGCATAAAAAATACCTTGATAACTTTTTTGAGAAAATTTATATAAGGGCCTCCAAATATTTCCGCAGTGCTGTTTCGGTCCCAAAATGTTGTGATAGCGCGATAATGACAAGCCCACGTGAAAGAGAGCCCTTTATTACCCCTGACAAAGTACATTATATTTGGATATCTCGACTAATGGTAAGGGATATTTCAAACATTCACTGAACCCAGACTTCGCTGGGGTGCGGGAAAGTGAAAAAAAAAAAGTAAAGCTCGTTCAAATCAAAAGATTTCACTAAACAAAGCATACCATCAGATTCCTCGTTTGAAATTGCGCATAACGGGAGTCTGATATATTTGTTCCCTGCATGCCCATGGTCGATTCTTTCAGATTGGCTCTCTCAAGACTGCTATGTAGCACCATTCATTTGCAATAGGAACACTTCGCGAAATGACAAGGAATGAGGCTATGATTCAAAAAATGATCATTTATAAAACAAGAAGGTGATTAAGCAAGAGAAAGATGAATACCCTGCGAAAACGAACCCTGGGAAATGTGATGAAAATGCAACCATATGAAGATATATTTATCAGAATATAACCGTGTCATCAAACAATTCCATTTCGTCTTCTTTCTTGCTATTATACAGAATTCAGCTAGAACTCTCAATTTTTTGTTTGGTTAGGAAAACATGGAAAAGGGCTTCTTATAATGAAATGTCATCTGGCTGTCGTCCTCTCTTCTTCTTCCTCTTCGCTGCCGTCATCTTGGCTGTCTTCGCCAAAACATTATTGAATGTTGGACAGAGAACAGACGGCCTGGACAGTTCCATCTTCAAGAATCTGAAGGAACAGCGAATAGAAGAATGCGAGGCATATGCAAAGGTACGCATTTATTATAATAGTTACATTTATTATTTTACTAGATTTTTGCGAACATTGATATGCCTATACAATATTATGAATACTCTCGTAAGTGTACGATTGTGAAAAGTTGGCCTCTTTTCAGTCAAAATTCGACATATGCGTTGGTAGTGAACACTGCGGTCGTTTTATGGATTATAGATGCGTCAACTCTACAGTCTCGGAGGTTTATAATTTTGCATTTCAATGTTATATAGCTTCAACATAATAAAATGGAATCTTTGGAAGGCATTCCTTTTGGAATTCTGCTTCTTTTCAGTGCATGAAAGTGACATATTTTTATGTATGTATGTATGTACATAGGCATATTGTGCACAAATATCAAGTACATTTCCATAGCCCCTTACATTCGAGTCATACTAGCAACCGAGCACCGTAGGTCACGAATAAACGGAAAATATGGGTTATAATGCACATCATCAGCCTGTTAAGGTTAAAGTGATTAAGTATAAATTCCGTATCTTTAGGATCCAGAGTCAACGGAAAGGCAACTTCTCGATGTTCTTTCTGAGTACATGGAGAATCTGATTCCCTTCACTCAAGATGCGCTACAGGCGACGCAGCAGAAATGGAATTATTCAGCTGAATTTAGCATTGTGGATAAAGTTGGAAACATGGTGCGAAGTTATTCGACGGCTTCTTCGCCCGTTCCCAGTGTTACGCCAGCGGAGACTGCAACAACTTCGAAGACTTCTTCGACTAAATCCAACAAAACCAATGTCCTGCCATCGTCAGCTAAATCAACGGTGCTGACCAATGAAGAGGACGGAAACGCCCGCGACCACACGGCTCTTTTTGTCCTAGTCATTGTCGTTATCTTTATTTTTATCCTAATTATTCTCTGAAACCATAAATCCTCTATCTTTTACCTTGTCCATTTTGCAGATGTTTCTCTTGTCCGATATTCTGTGATGCTTCTCCTTCCATTCTTCACATTGTGGCGAATAAAAGAAATTTTATAAAAGCTTACATCAAATTCATAGTTTTTCCCTTTTTGTTTTTTTCACAATAAGTATCCTTTCGTTGAGATTGACGCATTAGATTCATAAAGAATATGTTCAAAATGGCAAAAATGATGACTCATTGACCAGCGAAGTGGCATATGATTGTTGACCTTTAGAACAAAAAGAAGCGAATACATACAAGGAGCGATGAAAAACAATGTTGCCAGCTTCTTCAAAATAAAACCGCCCCATCAACACCTTCCATTTCATTTCTTGTTCATTCTTGCTTTTTGCTCCTTCATCTCTCGTTTTTGTACGGCATCTAGAACTCTTTTGAGATGTCTTCTGGCTGCGGCCGCGCGTTCTTCTTCGTCCTCTTCACAGCTCTCACCTTGGCCGTCGTCGCCATTCGTGAATGTCATTTTGCTCAGACAACCGAGGGCCTGGACAGTTCCATCTTCAAGAATCTGAAAGCATATTCATTAAGAAAATGCGAAGCATGTGCATTTGTACGTATTTATTCTAATAATATACATGTGTATGTATGTGTATGGAATGAGTTTTACTGTCGATAAGGTCAAACAAGTATGAACATATATTCTATTAGCACACTTGTGAGTGCACGAGTATGGAACTAAACTAAACTAGGTAGCCTAAACCTCCTTTCAGGCAGCATTTAATATATGCATTGGAAGTCACTCTTGCGGCTCATTTAAGGATTGGGATTGCGTGAACTCTACCAGCCCGGAGGTTTGTTCTTTTACAATTTAATGCAATTTCGCTTGAATAACAGAGAAACATACGGAATTTAGTTTCTTTTCAATGTAAGAAGATTCCAAAACAAATATTTGCATACAGTACAAAAATACAATTAAGTATATTTCAATAGCCCCCTTGAACCACAATCGCAATCATTTATAAGCACTTCACAAAAAAAAATTCAGCAACAAAAACAGAGAAATATGGGTTCGATTTCCTTTACTCAGTAGCTTGTTGATTCCGAAATTAATAAATATAGTATGCTAATTTTTAGCCTCGAGCATAAAGAGAAACTCGACTTTTCTAGGATCGTCGTGAGTACAAGGAGAAAATGGAGGCCTTCACGCAAGCGGTGCTGCAGTCGACGCAGCAGAAATGGAATTATACAGCTCTCTTCAAGTCTGGAGACAATAATGGATGGTATGGAATTGAGAATGTCACGGCCTCTTCGTCCGAGTCCACTGTCGTGCCATCGTCGACTTCAACAACTGTGATGCCTACTACATCGCCAACCGAAGCAGAGAACGGAGCTGCATAAGAACACACGGCTCTTCTTGCTTCTGTCCTTGTCTCCTTCCTTATTGCCCTCTCAATCACTCCCTAAATCGCCATAAATTTTCTATCTTTTCCAGTTTGCAGATTCTAGCTTTTCTGGTGTGCAATTTGCAGATACATATTTCTCATGTCGGATAAGCTTTGATTTTCTTACCATAATATACAATTTCGCGAATAATAATCAAATCCACCTCAAAATACATTTATCTACAACATTCTTTTATATGAAGTGAGGGCCATGGTACGGTAAGTGTCTGGAGGGGTACGGTAAGAGAGCGGCGGGTTACGGTGGGCTGCCGAGTCACTTGGCGTCCGCGGGGGCTTCGCCCGGCTTCTTCACGACGCTCACCGCGCTGCTCGTGGCTTGCATCAGCGACTTGGGCACCTAAAATTAGAACTTTTCTCAATGTTATGAAAACGCCTACAGTATTATAATGTTTTTTTGAGCTGTCGTCAAAAGCAATCTCATGACATACCGTATCCCGCGAAATAGGATATCATATATCTGGACGAAATGACTGTATTCCGGGTATCAATGAAACATTATGTATGAGCTTCATTAAAATCAGAGCCAGTTTACAGCACCACAGGGCCTACAGTATCCATAGGCAAATACTGCTCTCGAAACGAGATTCAATTCGTTCTTGGTCAAAGTCGGTGATTTTGAGTGCCCGTCAGAAATCGCAAAAATTAGCGGGACCTCAGCGCCTGCCGGTTCGGTAGCCCTGCTGAGTGCGACTGAAGACGACTGGAAGACGCCAGTAGCCTGAACGGCTCGGAAATATAAACTTTTGAATTTTTGCATTTCTCAAGATTTTCATGACTGATTGGATTATATTCTTATTAGATTGGCAAATTTCGTCCTTTAAACAATTAAAAGTAATTCGTTGACCATCCGAAGTGGCGCGACTGGCGAAGACGTCCTTGGCCTCCTTCGTTTCGTCGGCGATGACGTGGATGGCGAAGTAGTGCTTGGTCGTCCGTCGACTGAAGAGGGGAGAGAAAGGAAAAGAAAGAGAGAGAGAGAGAGGAGAGAGAGAGAGAGAGAAGAGAGAGATAGGAGGAAAAGAAAGAGGGGAGAGAGAAAACTAGAAAGAAAGACAAACAAGGCGACAGTAGGAGTGAGAGAGAGAAAGCGAGCAAGGGAGAAGAAAGTGACCCAATCGGAGAGTGGAAGAATGAAATTGAAAACTCTTCTCGAAGAATTTCACATTCGATTACGCAGACTCCTGCCCTCGATACTCAGTTCATTTTAACTTCAGCCAATCTTCCTTCTCCATCCCCGCCCACATGTCCTTTTCCCATTCTTGGCACCATCCTGTTATTGCCAAATCCACGCAGAAGCTTACCGGGACACGCCGGTTCTGGAACCAGAACCGGAAGGAGATCGTCTCATTTTTCTCGAATTTGCCGAGAGGCGGCTGAACTCGGAAGACGCTCGACGACGTGCACTTGACCTGAAGTTTGTTTTTAAATAATAATGCAATAGGCTCCGCCCACCCGTCCACTGTCTTATCGATTAATGTCATTTCGTTCATTGCAACCCGTCCATCTTCATGTTCAGGTCCAACCACCAGTTCACTTTCCTTTGAACTATTCGTCAGGCGCGGTTATCAAATCAATGGATTTTCCCCACCCATTTTGATCTCAGCTTTCACCCTTAATCGGTGGTGAAATTTCTTGAAAACTCCACTTCCTTGTAAATTTCCACTGACGATCGGTGGGCGCCTTTACATAACTTCCTTCGCTTGCTAATTTGAACTTGAGCTCCGTGCAATTCTTATCGCATCTGGATATGCCCCGCCCTCCCGTCCACTCGAACGTCAAGCACACCTTGAAGAGCTGCCGCTTATCGGTGAGATTCTTGACCTTCATGTCGACGACGACAGCACGACCGCCACCGCAGTTGAAGACCACCTGAGTATTTTATTATTGCTATTATTATTATTATTACTATTATTATTATTATTATTATTATTATTATTATTATTATTATTATTATTATTATTATTATTATTATTATTATTATTATTATTATTATTATTTAAATCTCCTTTTTTTAATATTTTACACTTTTTCTTTCTATTAATTCTTAAAGATTTTGTCTTTACTATAATCTTTTTTCAATTACATTTTTAGAAATAAATAAAAATAACATGCCTTATCATGAGCGCACTCGATTGCTTTCGTGGTTACCTGAAAAAATTATTAATTGATTTTATAAATTAATTAAATTACTGTTTGAAAGTCTAAATCTAATTCATATTTCAATTTTTAAAGATGAAAAAAACCAACAAGCGGAACCGCTGCCTGGTTCGCTACCGGAGCAGCAGCCATCTATGGTAAAATATTTTATTTAAGTTTTATTAACTTATTTTTGTGCATTTTAAAAAGTTTTTTGATATTGTGTTTATATTTACTTTAATTTAATTATTCGTCCACTAAAATTCGCTCACTAAATTATTTCTATATTTTTGACAAGATGGATCGAAGGAGAACACTTGCTTGTTCGATCTCGCTAGCGAGAGTCTTGGTGGAAGAGCCG
Source organism: Allodiplogaster sudhausi (assembly GCA_945643635.1). Classification (NCBI taxonomy): domain Eukaryota; kingdom Metazoa; phylum Nematoda; class Chromadorea; order Rhabditida; family Diplogasteridae; genus Allodiplogaster; species Allodiplogaster sudhausi. Next base: position 2,312,516 of record CALZFC010000051.1, read on the forward strand.
CGGGAGAGTCGACCACCCGCTGCGAAGGCGTAGAATGCGAATGAGGAAGGGAGTGGTCGGAATGAAGAATCTTTTCTATTTCGCAACCGTTTGCTCATTTGAATATAATTAATCTCTGAAAAAAATTTCACTCACAAATTTTAAATGTTTTTGGAAAAAATTCCAAAATGAGCACGGATCGTCGAAAATTGGTCGTAGTCTCAAAATAGCTCATAACAATTATGGGCAAATATGGGAAACTTGTTTGATTCGTTCGTAATGTCCAATATACTATCACCATAATGGCTTATTAGGTCAGTGCAAATAAGAGATACATCATTGTATGACGAATCTTCTCAGCTGATGAACACATGTGTGATTAGGTCTGATTTGGTGATATCCCTTATCGCTGATTAAATCTCTTATTTGGCTTGTTGGGGACTTATGCAGAGATATAATAATAAAAACTTAATTTTTAAAAGCAAAATGCCATCTACAACCGTCCACGACTACACGACTCTTCTTGCCTCTCTCTCTCTCTCTCTCTCTGAAGAAGCACAACCATCCTCCAGCTTATAGATATTTCTGTTGACCGATAATTTTGTATGCTTCACTCTCCATATTACGCAAAATTTATAATAATGGCCGTCATTGCAAGCGCAATTTTTATATTGGACAGATAAGCTGCTAATAATATAGTAACTCATGGTCAATAGATCTCTTATCTGACCATGAGGCGACAAGAAATGTTTTGTAATGAGGAACTGGTCTTGATAAGGACACGTGGTTTCCTTTACACTTTTCCCATATCTGTGCTCATTCTCGCTCTCTATCTTTCTTCCAAGTTGTGTGCATTAACTCTAACATCTTTACCCGTAAATAAAAGCGGAAAGACTTCGATTGATAGAATAAGTTTGCCTTGTTCTTCTCTGCCTGTCTGTTCTCTCTCTCTCTCTCTCTTTTGTTAGTATGCTTCTCTCTCTCTCTCTCTCTTTTGTTAGTATGCTTCTCTCTCTCTCTCTCTCTCTCTCTCTCTTTCTCTCATTCTTCCGTTGCTGGTCACGCCACATGCTACCTTATCAGTTCGATTGCGCACGGCTCAATTTCAGCCTGATTTTACGATTTTTTTTCTCCATTTTTCGCGACTCTGCGACACTGCAAACTGGCGTCTTATGACTTTCAATTTGTATACTACTTTTAATGAAATATACCTTTCTATGAATATACTTCTCTCCTTTGTTGCATGCATCTAATAAAAAATGGAAAGAGACGGAGTGAATATGTGAGTAAGTGGGAGAGTGTGTATGTAAGCTAGAAAAAATAGCAGTTAGATATGAATGAGATCGAAAAGAACAAAACATATCACAGGATGAATGGTGTAGTAACGATCATGTTAATGGTGTAAGTTAAATTAATTTTGTGCGTTAGTGATAAACACACATTGACGTCTGGATTTTAAATGTGTTCCTAGTATGAATAATGAACAATTTGATGGCAAAAAGCCAAAAAAATTGGATTTGATTTTCGAGATGCTTTTCATAAAATAAACATCGCTTTTGGTGGTATTTTTTGCAGCACTCGTAGTGCCTTATTCTTGTCGTCATTCCAGTTTGTCATGTAATAAATGCGAAACTCTGCCGTTGTTTGCCTCGCCAGAAATAATAGCCTTTTGAAAAGTTGAATTTTGGCGCGCGCGGGAAGACACCCTCTTGACTTTTGTCGGCCTTTAGCTCTGGATGTCTGCGAGGGCAGCGACTCTTCTCCGCGTCCTCCCGTCCTCGTCTCGCTCTGGGTCATTAGCTGCGGTGGCTGCTGCTACCATCATCCAAACCAAGGTTTCTCTCTTTCTCTGCTGCTCTCACTTCCTCGCTGTGTATCCCTTTTGTAACCTTTTTTCTCTTCCTCCCTCTCTCTCTTTCTTTTTCCCCCTCCCTCTCTTCCCAAACATTCTCTCACCCTTTTTTCTCCCATTGTCTGCGCGCACTTTTGGCCGCATCCAAAACATTTCGTGCTCACTTAACAATCTTATGACTGCCTGTGCTCTCTCAACATTCCACGATCTTTTCATTTCTTCCCTCTAGCTCTCTCTCTCTCTCTCTCTCTCTCTCTCTCTCTCTCTCCTTCTGCATCCGAGCATATCGTTCCTATGATCGCGCCACTCTCTTGTCGGCCAGAGATGGTTCGATTTGCAGGAGCAGTATTCCATGTCTCGACAGAGAGAGAAGATGATCTCTTTCCTCTCTCCGCCCTTTTCCCGTTCAGGCTCTTCTTTCTTTTGGTCGTCTCGCCCTTTCTTCCTAACCAAATGCTGATCTCTGCGGTTTTTGCAGCTCGAAAGTAGTTCTCAGACGAGTTCCAACTTGTTGTATTTCTCTAGTATTTCTCGTCGGACAAAGAAAGATTGCATCATTCTTATGTGGATCTTTCCTTGACATCACACTGCTGCATTCCTAGGCGCAATCCTAGTTGTGGGGAGGGGCAAAAGAACTTCTCGCTGTTTCTGGACCTATATCATTATCATGGCAAATCATCATGCCAATTTGATAAGGCTTTCTCAGTTTTAAAACGGCTATTTCGTTTATCATAATCCATTCTTATTGTATGAACATTCCGTGCTCATGCTGATGTTTCATTTCTTTCGACCTTCCTCGTGGTTGTAATAGTTTATTTTAATGGAAGATATGCATATGGCAAAAAAAAACTTGTCATGTCAGTGACTTTTTTCTTCCGTTTTTTTTGTCTTATACGATTCCATCTGATACGCTTTCATGTCTTTGAATAACTTGTGGACAAAGTGTACCACTCTATCTTATTCCGTCTTCTTCTTGTTTTTTTTCTCCTATCTTCTACATCGCTGCGTCCATTCATTGCATATTTTCCAATTCGTTCTTCTCCACTTCCCGTTCATCCTCGTTCGTACTCGATTAGTATCACATGATTTATCTAGGTCACCGGGACTCGCGCTGTAGCTTTTCTCCCTTTCAAATTGGCCGACTTAAATGCATTTTAATCTTAAGCAAACATATATATTTTTATTATTCAAAATGGTTATTTATTTTCCTTTTTTAGGCTTGTCTTCATCTCAGCATGGCAACCAACGGAGTTGACAAGGTTTGTACAAGGACAAGAATTTATCTTTTATTAACTTTTTAATTCTAATATTATAAAGAACCTACCTTTTGAACACGTTCTTGCATTCTTACGGTCAGCATTTTTTCACATGTTGTTCATCATGTTCTCAAAAACATGCGGAATAAATGAGATATGGGCCAAACTTGGGCCCCTTTTCCACACAGTTCTTACCTACCATATAGTTGAAAAGGAAGAATAATGAAGAATACTGCCTACCGTACTCCTTCTACAGTACTCTTCTCTCAGGTGCACACTCCACTCGTGCCGGTGGAGCGCGTCGCATACGCTGGGTCAAACATGCTCAAGGACGACGTCAAGACGGCCGACCCTGAAGCCTACGACATCATGGTCCAGGTAGGGGGAGAGAGAACGAGAGAGAGAGAGAGGGAGAGAAAGAAAGAAATACGAGAGAGAGTAAGGAGGGAGTGGAGAGAGAGAAACAGAGGAGTGAGAAAGAAAGGAAAGTAGACATTTTCAGGAGCGCCGCCGTCAGCGACGCGGCCTGGAGCTTATCGCCTCGGAGAACTTCACTACCCAGGTATAGCTCCATTTTTTGAGAGAGTACCGTAACCTATTGAGTCCCACAACGAAATCTCATTTTAGGCCGTCTGTGACGCGCTGTCTTCATCTATGACGAATAAGTACTCTGAAGGCTACCCCGGCGCTCGGTTAGCAAAGAAAAAAATGAGAGATATTTTATATCTGAAAAAATTATATTCGAGAAAAATTAAGTCTAGTTGTGGTGGTGGCTATTTGTATTTCTCGGTCACGCGGATTATGACATAAATATTTCAGGCTTTGAGAGAATCTTTTCAGGAATAGAGGAAGCAGGAATATTATTATTTTTTAAAATTGAAATTCAATAATAATTCATAATTCCTTAATTTTTTATTTTCAATTAATTAAAAAAAATGTAAATATTTTTAAGCTACTACGGCGGCAACGAATTTATCGACCAGATGGAGCTGCTCTGCCAGCGGCGTGCTCTTCAGGTTTTTTTTATAACTTAGATATGTATGAATTAATTTATATTATAAAGATATTAAAAAAAAACTAGACGTCGTCACCAGAATTTTGTACCAGTAAGCCACTAATAACTGAACTTTTGCTCTGATCCCTCTCACCATATTATACCTTAAAAATACTCATTTCCTCAGACTCTCTCCCTCTCTTTCCCTCTCTCTCTCCCTCTCTATCTATCCCTCTCTCTCTCTCTCCCTCTCTCTCTCTCTCTTTCTCTCTCTTTCTTTCTCTCCCCCTCTCTCTCTCTCAGGTATTCGGTCTGAACCCCGAGGAGTGGGGTGTGAACGTTCAGTCCCTCTCCGGCTCCCCAGCCAACCTCGCCGTCTACACTGCTGTGGTCGAGCCTGGTGGCCGCATCATGGGCCTCGACCTGCCGGACGGTGGCCATCTCAGCCATGGGTACGGTAGATGTGCAGATTACGGAGAAGATTATCAGCTCTGAATAATATAGATTATTGAATACAGTGTAAGTTGAAAGATCTGGCAATTGGTTCGGAGATTACGGTAGTTTTAGTGACTATTGCGGAGCATAAAGGAGTACCATAGAATTTAGACAGAATGAACTGAAAAAATATGGCGGAAAAATAATTTTGGGAATGAATCCGGTAGCATCGCAATTGCAGGACTAGATGTGGATGTTGGAGTTTGAAATTTGATAATATGTTGATCATGTGCCATATGACAGTTTGATGGTGATACTCGGAAAGGGTTAGGGTATAGACTAAGGATTGAATTATAGGGTATATTAGGGTTGGATTAGCTGTAGATTAAGGTTGGGATAACGGTAATCGTATAATGATAGGGCACTTCCAATAGACGCGTTATTATACCTGTACAAGGACATTGAATTTTGCTGTGTAACAAGAAGTTGGTTGGTGATATCCTTTCTTTGAAACTTTTTCAGTGATTAATTTAATGTAGTGTCTGTTCATGTATTTGCTCTTAACATTATTCTTACAGCTTCTTCACTCCTGCGCGGAAAGTCTCGGCTACGTCGATGTTCTTCAATTCAATGCCTTATAAGGTTTCTTTTTGAATGGAAAAGAAAAGAAAAGTGGCAAAGTGTGATGAATTTTGGTTTTTATATTTTGGTTACTTTTCAATTTTCTTATTTTTCTTTAATGCTAGATTTCAGAAAAAGTAGATTGGTGATAAAAGAATGTTTACTTTTTACCTCCAGGTTGATGCCAAGTCTGGCCTTATCGACTATGACAAAATGGAAGAGAACGCACTGCTCTTCCGGCCCAAGGTTCTAGTTGCAGGTTGGTAATTGTTTTTATATTTTTGCTCAGAAATAAACTCTAGGAAAATTTATAGTAATAGAACATATTTTGATGAACTGTCATTATTTTTAATGATAAAAAGAACAGCTACCCTTTTTAGAAGTAAGAGTTTAGATCCTCAAAAAAATGAACTCTGCAAATATATAGTAATCACCACGTTTTTCTAAGACTGATCATATTTTTTTGAAAGGCGAAAAGCAATTAATTTATTCCTTGTTAATCCAAATTGTTAAGGAATGTCTTGCTATGCTCGCCATCTCGACTACAAGCGATTCCGTCATGTTGCCACCAAGGTTTGTAGCAAAGGCTTGTTGATTATTAATTAAGTTTTAGCTGCCACTTGAAGTCAAATAATACACATGTGTAATTCCTGCAGAAATACTTGCTATTTGGCGTGTATGTAAATCATTCATGTGGTTATAGTTTCCTTTCTTGTTCCTTTGTTAAAAAAATTTACTGGAGATCATTACGCAAAGTGGGAATACGGCCATCGAATGTTATGGGCTGTCTCTCCAATCTCTCTCTCTCACTCTCTCTCTTTATCGTTCTCTTTCTGTCTCCCTCTCTCGTTCTTTCCTATCTCTCGCTCTCTCAGTCTCTCCCTCTGTTCCTCTCCCTCCCCGCTCTCTCTTCCTCTGGTCTCTTTCCCTCTCTCTCTCTCTCCTCTCTCTCTCTCACCCTCTCTCTCTCTCTCTCTCTCTCTCTCTGTCTCTCCCTCTCTTCTCTCTCTCCCTCTATCTCTCTCTCCCTCTCTCTCTCTCTCATCCCAGGTGGGCGCCTACCTCCTCTCCGACATGGCGCACATCTCCGGCCTTGTCGCGGCAGGCGTCGTCCCCTCTCCGTTCGAGTACTCTGACATCGTCACGACCACCACGCACAAGTCGCTCCGTGGACCGCGCGGCGCCCTCATCTTCTACCGAAAGGGTACGGTAGACATGGGTTGGGTACGATTGACATGGGTTGGATACGGTAGTTACGGGTAAACAAATATATTTTAAGAGAATTAGCCAAATATTAATTTGCTTTTTTTTGTTAATGATGTCTGTAAAGTTATTGAAAAACCATAGTTGGGCAATTCACTGTTGTACACGATCATGAGTGCCTAAAAAAACCATGTGCTTCAAGAAGAAGGAGCGATGATATCTTAGAATGACTTTTTGTATATATTATCGTAAAGCTATTATTGAAAATTGTTTTAAGTATTTATGCATTTTTATTTTTATTTTTGGGGCAATTCACCGAAAGGAAATAAATGGAAATTCAGGCGTCCGATCGGTGAACGCCAAGGGCGAGAAAATTATGTACGATATTGGCGAGAAGATCAGCGCTGCCGTCTTTCCAGGACTACAGGGAGGCCCGCACAATCACACCATTGCAGGTGGGGAGGAGAGAGAGAGAGAGAGAGAGAGAGAGAAAGGAGGGAGCGACAAAAAGAGAATAGGTAAGTGAGGGGGAGAGAGAGAAGCGAGGGAGGATAAAAAGAGAAGAGGTAAGAGAGAGAGCGAAAGGAGGGAGCGACAAAAAGAGGAGAGAGAGTGGTAGGAGAGAGAGAGAGGAGATAGAAGAGGCATTCTGATTGGGATTGCTGGGTCGTGACAAAATACACTTGTTTAATGTTGATCAAGTTTGAGATATAAAGAAAGGATATGAGAATGCTACAATAAGATAAGGGTTTGATAGAAGAGACCCAAGTGAGGTTTTTACTTTTGTTTGCTGAGATATTTATAGTTGACGGATTGTTATTTCTAGACAGAACACAGTTAACAAGCGTTTGGACTTGGTGGCATAATTTGTTTAAAGAAATATATATTTTTTAAATATATTCGAGAGATTGTTTAAAAAAAATTATTTTATACTTGAAGGAATTGCCGTTGCACTGAAGCAGTGTTTGACGAACGAGTTTGTCGACTACTCGAAGCAGGTGATTGTGTTTTTTTATATTTTGGGGCCTCGTCTCCCTCTCTATCTGCCTTTCTCTTTCACCCTCTCTCTCTCCCTTTCTCTCCTTTCTCCCTCCTGCTCTCTCTCTCTCTCTCTCTCTCTCTCTCTCTCTCTCTTCCATTTTACAGGTGCTCGCTAACGCGGATGCGCTGGCAAATCGTCTCAAGCAACTCGGCTACTCCCTCGCAACTGGTATGAACAATTGTTTTTTTACATTTGGTTTTTAACATGCTATTTCAGTTTTCTGCTGGGAATGCCTTTTCTCAAATATCATTTTTTAATATTGAAAAAAGTGCTCTAAATTATAATCTTCCAAAGTAGATAGTTCAAAAACAATAATGCAATATTCATTCACTTCAGGAGGAACCGACAATCATCTCTGCCTCGTGGATCTCAGATCCAAAGGTACCTTCAATTTGTAATCTATTTATATTTTTTGAAGTGAAGTTGTCGATCAAAAATGAAAAAAAAATGTAATAGTAAGTAATATACTTATTTGCTTGATTCTTATCCGAGTTTTATCATTGTTTAAATTTTTATGTTTTATTTATTAGGATGCAAACTATTTTTGCAAGATGTTATTTATACTAAATAATTTATTTAATTTTCTGTTGAAAAGACAAAATGTTGAATTATTTATATAAATATTTTTTGTATTTTTCTATTTCTAATTCTTCAAGGCCTCGACGGCAGCCGCGTCGAGCACGTCCTCGACATGGCGCACATCGCGTGCAACAAGAACACCTGCCCCGGCGACGTCAGCGCGCTCCGACCGGGCGGCATTCGACTGGGTACGGTAGGAATGGGTGGAGGGGTACGGTAGGCCATGGCACATGGAACTGATTGGTAGAACAGGGTTGGGTATGCGACTTGTGAATCACAGAGCAAGGTGTTTGAGAGATACAAAGTAACATGGTTTGCAAATTATAATCTGTGTGAGGTAGTATGCCTCCGGGAAGGCCCAAAATCAGGTCGAGTGCGTAAAATGGAAGTTGCAATTTTAGCGCTTGGAGGCTATGTCGTTTTTTGTTGGGTGCCGTTATCACATATTGATTTGAATGATGGATTGTCTCCAATGTGGGAAGGGAGCACTGAACGGATATAAGCCCATAAACAATAAAGAGCAGGCTCTCTCTTGGACAATGTTAGGCATTCTTGGAATTTTCTATATTTATAAAAAAGATATATATATTTATATATTCATACATTATTAGGATTTCTGTTTTGTAAATATCTATTACACTGATTTCCAGGCTCGCCGGCATTGACTTCGCGCGGCTTCAAGGAGGCCGACTTTATCGCCGTCGCTGACTTCATCCACGAAGGCATCGAGATTCTGCTCAAGCACGCCGACGCCGCCGGCAAGACGCTCAAGGTACGGTAGCTTTCGCGGCGAGACAATTCTTCGTTCAAACACTTTCCCTCCCTCCTTATCTCACATATTGTTAGCGCGAGCGAGTGAATATTAGGGTGAGAAAAGTGTTAGAAAAAAAATCCAAAAGTGGACTTTCGAGATTACTCTTTGATTTATGGAGTAATTGTTAATCTTTAAAATTGCAGGACCTCAAGGCGTACATGGAGAAGAACGAGCAAATCAACAAGGAACTGGCTGCTCTCGGCAGCCGTGTCCAGGACTTTTCGAGCAAGTTTGAGATTCCCGGCAACGACGAATATTGATTTTTGTTTAATGAAGTTCTTCCTAGGCCATCTTCTGCCAAAGAAAACAAAAGAGAGAATATAATAACTTTCATTTGCCAGATTCATGTGTTTATTGAGATTATAAGTGCTCAAACTTTTCGACCCATATAAGTACCAATATTTCTGTAATATTCGTTCTACTTTCGTCTAGATTGCCATTCCTATATAGTGTTGAGGTATTCAGCTACATTGTATTGCTGTGGTCTTGGTAAGAACATTTCGTACATTGCCTTTATCCATTCCTTGAAGTTCGGGCACTTGGTCATATCTGGCATCTCCTTGCTCATTCCATTTAATAAAGAACTGACCTTATCTCTCTCGTTTTCTCTACTTTCTATCGCTCTCTCATTAGAGCAAGATGTAGAGAGGGAAATCGAGGAGGACTAGACAAGTTGGGAAGGGGAGGGGTGGAATCTTTTCAAGTTATGTATACATTAACAATAAGCTCACATAAGTTGAAAACACAAGGCGACGGAAACGAGGAATAGCGGTAGAGGCGCTGCGTACAAGGATATCGCACGCAAATTTTTTTTAAATCGCTTTTTCCGCCCGTTAAATTGCACAAAAAGGAGCCAATTCAAGCTAGAACTCTTGTTTGCTCTATAAGAAATTGAAGAAGTCGTACGTTGACTATTCTCGTTGATGTCCACTTACATATTGTATGTACATATGTATACTGACAATGAGATGATTATTATACGCATACATAATACATCATGAAACGCTTGTTTAGCATACGAATATGGCAAAATCGAGTTAAACTTACAAAAAACTAAATACAGAAGCGAAATTATTAAATTCCTTTCCTTGCCGCAAAACATAGATGTAAAGCTGCCATCAAGTTCGATTAGGGCTATGTATTTAAAATAATGCAGATTTAATCTCCTCATCGTGTCAGCCTCAGATTACTTTCCATGTCATTTCACTCCTCTTCCTCGCCCTGCGATGGTCGGCTGCCTTCGTCTTCTTCCCTTGCTCTTGGTCGGTTTGCCGCGTTCCTTCTTCCTTCTATAACCGATCCATAAAATACGTCCCTCACTCAACCAACGACTCTTCTCTCAGCTCTGCGTTCTGCCTGCTCCGAGTGCTGGCGGAGTATATCCCAATGAAATGTGCCCGAAGCAGTGTGACCCCTGCATTCAGATGTTTACGTACAAGAGCGCCGCATACCGTTCGTTCCCCCTTTTCCATATGATGAGTCACGGTAATCAAAGTAAATAGCTTTACTACTCTGAATATATCTTTTTTTGGTTAGCTACAATCGTAAATGAGCTATGAAAAGGTAGAAAAAAATAGTAGCTCATGTAAAAAGTCTTTAAAAACATTCTGTGATAAAAAAAGGTTAACAAAATCTTGGTATAGGGAACTGCCACACATATTTCAGTGCCAACAACATCTGCCGTGTGCGGAACAGAGGGTGAAGCCAAAGTCCTCCTTTCAGAGCTCAACTTGAATGCGAAGGCGTACGCTTTCCATATTTTGAGAAGAAAAAAGTTTCCGAAATCACTATGCGACTGCCTCAAATGACAAGGAGAAATAAAAATATGTGTAATGACTACAAATAGTAGAAAAATGTTTCTATGACATACATTTTCAATTTAAAACGGCTCCAAATATTTACAACTTCTTTTACGAAGAGAAAGATTTATGTACATGTTTGTATGTTCAAAAAACAATAAAACAATATAAAAACAACGCATGTAGGGATTGTTTTTTATTATTATTAGCTCATTCACCTGCATCGCCCTCGATGGTGCTGACAATGAACGTCGCTGTGGAATCAGCTGCGATAAAATTAACTGTAACTTCAACAGGCAAGTATGAAGGTGGAAAACGTAGAAAGTAAACATACATGCTTACATTGTTGTTCGCAGAGGAGCCATCACTCAACCTGTAATGTACAATAACAAACTCTCCCGTCCGGCTCCTTTAAAGGATTTACGGAACTGAACCGTAAAAACCACTACCCAAATACTGACTCCAATCTATTTGCAATTTTCCTGACAGTTGTAGTCGAGTCTATCTAAATCATACATATGTTCACTCGCCATCATGTTAGGTAAAAAAGACACGAATTAAATACTGAGTTTTTGGCTCTTTGAAGGAAGTACGCACTTAACCATTTCTTTAGTAAGGAAGAAATGATAAAGCAATGGGATCCGCAGTTCCGTACGGCATATTGGGCGAATTTCCCGGTGACGGAAGAATCGGTAACCTTTTTCTCTCATCACCTTTCTTTGCCTTTTTTGGTTTAGTTGATAAGATGTATGCACATATTATGAAGAGTGGGAAAGGGAATATGGCATATTTATAATATCTCAAGACCTTCGACTTCCAGTGCGGCGAGACCGTAACAAAGAGAGTTTGCGACGAAAACGAGTCATGCCTCCTCTCCTTCGATGTGGCGGCAAAGAAAAGTCAGCTTTTCTCATTGAATATTATATATACCTACATATGTATGTATATATTTTTCCATTTCTTCTTCTCCATTTATAACATATTAATGGGCCTCTCATATACACTTTCCTGTTTCTAATACGCTTTGTATTGCTGTAAAAAGTGAGAAAATGTTCATGGAAGAATGCATTGTCTCGTTAAGATAAGGCATCGTTCCGAGATGCAAAGTGTGGTTCCCCTGACGAAGCCAAGCAGACGGCAACAAGACTGATAATCGGGTGCGCGGCGATTGAGTGGGACTGCTACAGCGTCTTCAAGAGGTTTCTTGCATGATACGTACTTTGCCATATATTACTCTTTCTATATCTTACTTGACCTATTCAGGGCACGAGACCTCAGCGCGATCATTCTGAAGGCAAACGACACCATCGGCATCCCAGAGGATATTCTCAGCCAGCTTGAAATGTGGGCACGATTAGAGTTCTCTTTGCGCAGGAGCATAAAAGAGAGTTACCAGGAAGGAAATGTTCTTCTTTTTTTCTTTGCAGCCCTTCGACCACCAGAAGATCTGGCCGTAACAGACAGCCGACGCCAACCGCAGATCCGCCGGTCACTTGCTTATCTTGATCACACAAAATGAAGAATACATAGACTTCAAACAACATTTGAACAATTTTTACTTCAAACTCTTAAAAAAAATTTCTGACTTGTCACAATTTTCAATGACTTGAGGTTGATTCACTTTACTGTGCTCTTTCAGTTCTGGCCATTTCAGATGAAAGTGCATCTCTCCATCTCGATTGCTCTCATCGTCTGCATATTCGCCGTGTTCTTCCTCGGTTGGCTACATAAATATATTTATAATTATTTATTTATTTATAAATAAAGAATGTTTTCAAATAAGTGCATATGAAATAAGAAGAAAAAGCACTTTTAATTGTGCAGCCGTGGCCCTGCCCGTCTACTTCTGCTCCACTCCCCCTGAGATGCGTCGCCTGGACGAGATCGTGCGGGAGATGGAGGCGCGCGAGGCGCTGGTCGGGCAGCAAGAAGAGCCTCTGGCTGTTTAGGAGGGTCTCAGACCGCCCACGAAGACGTGGGTCAGGAGGTACAGGCTTTCGCTTGTCTTTAGAAAATAATAAAAAAGCTTAAGACCGAAGATGATGATAAGTATCAGATTCATTTATTCTTTTCGATATTGCTTTGCAATCAAATACGTACATATATTTAATAATGATTTTTTTCAGTGACTTTCCGCGATTCTCCCTACCACTCAGCGACTCAACATCCGTAATCGATTTGTCGCCCCAGGACTACAAATAAAGATGTTTTATCGAAAGTTCTTTATCTTTTGCATCTTTAAACCCTTGTTTTCGAGATGATACCGGCTTGGCTTCGCATTCGGCCAGGGGATAGAAATTTGGAAGTAACTATTTTATCTTTCAGACAATGAAATGGAATTCTGATTACAGTTTCTTCTACTGTGGGATTTGAGTAATCAAGAGTGGTAGATGGGGGATAGAGAGAGGTAGAAGAAGGAGATAGAGATAAAAGCGGAGGGGAAATATAGAGAGATAAGAGAGAGAGAGACAGAGAAAAAAGAGAGAAGAAAGAAAAAGAAATGATTGTGAAATCTGATAGCGCGACCCTGCGAAATAAGAAACGATGGTGATCAGTAGACGGAGATCTGGTTCCGTGTTCTTGTCATCTGTGCACTTATAGTGGCGCCGAGTACGACGGGAGGCTGACTTACCGACCGCTGAAAACAAAACTGCCTCCCGATAGAGGATTCGAACTCTAGACTCTCCGATCCCATTTGCTGGGAAACAACCAATTGGCTACCTTCCCGGCGGGCCCGACCACCCCATGCGGCAGCAGAAGCCGTCGTAGCGATGAGTTCAGATACAGCGCAAACACTGGCGTCGAGAGAGACTTGAGATCGGCTGACCAGGGAAGTTGGTACAACACGAACAGCCAGAGCAGCTGGTCCGTCGAGAGGGCGAACGCCACCTTTAAAATGGGCTTTGGTCCCGAACAGAAGATCCTGAGTTTGAGTGACTACGGTAGGTTTTGAGTTTGGTCAAATATTTGCATTAGAATTGGTCTAAAATTATCCTCGATTGTACCTGAACCAAGGTAAGAGGCAAGCCGGCAAGAAACGTCGCAAAGCCAAGCAGTGCTAGGCGTCTTTCGGTTGATCGGTTTCCTAAAAAAAACTTATTCTTGATTGACTAAGCTAGTGACATTTTGAAATAACGCGAAATTTAACAAATGTGTTATTGCCTCATATTTTCTTTGCAACAAACTGCCTTACAAAAAGAGCCTTTTTTACCGAACCATAACATGAATTCTCATCTGAAATTAAGAAATCTTCATTCTTTCTTTCAATTTTAAATCTCTCTCTCTCTCTCTCCCTTTCTCTCTTTCTCTCGCTCTCTAAATCTCTCTCTCTCTCTGCCTCTCTGTTTCTATGTTTCTCTCTCTCTGTCTTTCTCACCTCTCGACCCGCCCTTTCGACTGAGAAGAATAGCCCCCGTCATATAAAGCATGAGCGTCGTCGTCGAGACGACAAAATAGAAGATTGCGCTGATCAAACCACCGTTTATCTGATAAAGGAGAAAAGTTTGTTAACATTGACCTCAGCACTCTCTCACTATCAAACTCTCTCTCACTCTCTCATTCTCTATCTCTTTCACTCTCTCTCTCTCTCTCTCTCTCTCTCTCTCAAGACTTGTGGAAAACAGTTCAATTTGGCCAATTGTCAAAGTCCAAAGTAGAAAAATCATTGTGAGAAATATTAGCGTCCGAGAGAACAGCATCTATGTATATATGCACATAAACGATGTTTCGTTTGTTTTTGTGACTTGGTCAGATATAATATAAGTACACTTCCATGCCAAAAGATAAGTTATAAAAGAAAGGACTATCACAAGACAAAGCATGCGCGACGTTGTCGCGATAGAGCAACATGACTTGTGCGGGAAAATAGATGTTTCCGAGTAAAATCAGTGAAACATTTGCAATATACATACGTACGTTTTAGTGCTGTCCGTTCATTTTCTATATTAAACGCCTTCAAACTTGTAAATATTCCAGTAATAAGGAAAAAAATAGTATTTTTTGCTTCTCGGTGCTGGCACTTACATATCCGCTAGATAAACAACATTTTTTCTCACATTTGTGTTGTCACATTTAAATAATAATAATCTTTCATTTACAATAAATAAAGAAACATGTTAATGACCCCGGGTCGACTGGCGATGTCGTATGCCATCGTGCAAGTGACGGCACCAGTTCGGAGAAGAAAGCAGACGAAGAAAGAGGAGACGTCGAGGAGATAGAAGACGGTGAGGAACGGAAGCAGAAGCACGACGGCCACGAAGAACAGCGACAGGCGCCTTTTCTAGAATTCATCCAAAATACTATTTGAATTCGCGCCTTTTCCCTGACCAATGGGTAATTTCGCAAAACCAAATTAGAACCAGCATAGACCAAAATTGGTGATATATTTCACGACACATTTCAGCGAAAAAGATAATGAGGTCTGACGTTTCCATGTTAATGATTGAATGTTGACCCAAAGCAATTTTTAAATTTACAAAAAATAACAAATTGTAATTTCGCATCCTAGCCTGGTCGGGTTTGCAGACGTACACGATGGCGCAGAGGCGGTTAACGGCCACGAGAGCCGCGTGGCACGCCTGCGCTGCGGGCAGGTGCTGCGCCAGTCTTTAATAATAATCGCATGTTGCACTTGGACATTCGCGATTGCGCTTTTCGCTCTCTTTTCCATTATAGTCATACTATAGTCTCTCTATATTTCTCTGTCTATGTCTATTTGTTTCTCTCTCTCTCTCTATCTCTCTCCCTCTCTTTCTCATGCTCAGTATTACTCTCTCTCTCCCTCACACATAGAGAATCGAAGTAAGCAGTGAGGGTGCAGCATCACGAAATGGCTGGTTTATTGCTGGATAGATTGGCAGGCGCACCGAGAATGTTGTGACGATGAGCGCTAGCATGTCCTATGCATATTAATATATTATTTTTAAATATAAATTAAGTGCAAAATATATAGATATTAACACATGTTTTTTTAATAGAAAGAATCTATAAGTTCCCATCAATCAAAAATTTTATCGCTAATTTTAGGCACTGACAATGGCAGCGCCGAGTACAAAGAGGCGATAGTAGGAAGAGCGGAAGAGGTGAGCGTTCCGTGGCGAGAGAACCACGGCGACTTCAGCTGCGTACAACAGCCAAAGGGGCGGGATATAGAGACCAAAAATTGGAGGGAAATTCAAAATTAATTAATTAATTTTTGAACTTCCCTCCAATTTCGGACCAAAAAAAACTTACTATAGATGAAGAGAGGCCACCCTGCGATCGGTGCCGTCACGTTGAGATAGAGCACAGGAATGATCATCTTGAAAGGATGGTGAAGAATTCTGCTCTTCTTTGAAAGTCTATGAATAATTTACGGAAAAAACTAAGAATTGCCAGATATAATAGTTTGAAAGCAATTTAGTCTTATACTTATAGCCGTAAAGGCCATCAGCCGTTGATGTCTGCATAGAATGCAGGTGGGGCTTCACAATGCAGGTGAAAACACTCGATGTTGTGCTCTAAGAATCTTTTCTGAAGTTGTTCTTTTACGGTTTTGAATCAAGTGATATATTATGAATGAGAACAAAGAAGGAGAGGGAGAGTGAGGTAGAGAGAAGAGAGTGAGAGAGATAAAGAGAGAAAGGTAGAGTGCGCGTTAGGCAAAGAAAGCAACACAAATTGCGACATCCTTTTGCAGCACAAAAAAAAGAAATTCAAGTGCTTTGTTGACCTCGGACTCACAACAGGTATGAAAGAACATCATCTTTTTACAGCAGTATAAGGATGAACCTTGGACATTTCCATGGTCTTTCCCATCACATTGAGATCTATTTTTCAAAAATTTAAGCCATTGATATCATCTCTTATGTGCGTTTAATTTGACGGTAATTTTGATTGCAATTTCAAAAATATGCGATTATCCTCAACTCTTTAGGAAACTATGTAGTGAGTGATAAGTGAACCGGAAAAAATATTGTAATATTAATTCGAGAATCCTGAAGAGGAGCTCGAAAGAAAGAGGACGAAAAGTGATGCAAATTTCAAACAAATGTGTTTCGATTGCTTCTTCTTTTCCTCAGAGTGATTCGATTGCCCTCCCAACGCGTGCTGATCCATTAAATCTTTACGAAATGTTGATGTTGATTTTTTAATGACATTGCCACCCTTGCAAAGCGCCTTGATCATCGCCTAGATTTCATGTGTCAAATTGCCATCTACGAATTCTTTTTATTCTAATTGAAATTCACTACAAAGTAAACGTTTTTCATGGAAGGAAGAGGTTTTCAGTAATTGGCGAAGAAGTCGCGAACTCTGCAAAGAAGGCACTAATAGAAAAAGGAACCAGTCTTCGAGAATAAATGAAACTACATTTATGAATAATAATAAAACTGAACCATTTCCATATAACTAATAATAAAAGGCGCTATCGTCTAACACGGACCGAAAAGAAAAAAAAGGTAGAAAATAAAACACGGGCAGAACAATGAAAGTTTACTTCTATCACTTGATGCGTGCCATGAGCCATAATAGGCCATAAAGAAGCGGTAAAAAGAAGAACATATTCCGTTTTTTCGGTAACTTCTTTTAGAGCAGAGACGAAAAAATAGCAGAAAAAGACGTTATTATTGAGGACCTCATTTTAAGCCGACACGAGCTCGCTGATCTCGAGCTGTTTGAAGGTGCCGATGAGAATGAGGAGAAGGCAGTCGAACTCCTTCCCCTGCACTCGCTGACCCTTCTCCTTCAGTTCCTCTGTGGCCAGCAGATGGTCGGGGTTATCCCTTCAAAGTAATCTATTTATTCGCTTGTGGTTGGATGTTAACGATGGAGAGAATGTTCGCATGGAAGAAGAACCATTTGAGTATATCTTTCATTTCAATTGATTCGAATTCAAAAATTACTATTAATTATTATAGTATAATTGTACTCCTGCTAAGTCAGCATGCTTAATACTTCATAACTGACAGTCCGTGCGCGAGGTGGGGAGAGACGGAGACGTTGCGGACATTCGGGAAGGTTGCTCCGAGAGTCGCCCACGTGTCCTGCGTGATGACGACTCCCTTCAGGGAGAGCGTCTCCACGGACGTGAATGGCTCCTCAACGAAAAGCGCCATGAATCGACTTTAAATGAGTAAAAATGAATGACAAATGAATTATTATATTAGCTCTTTTTAGGTGATAACTTTTAAAATTAAATCAAATTTAATTTTCACATAGAACGATTATTAAATAATAACAATAATAATTATTCCAATTTTTCACCTATTCCGTGTCAAAAGGAGAAGAAGACAAAATTGCTCACCGCGAAGAGCTTCTGAAGTTGGCCGCCATGAAAGGTGTCGATGCCTCCGAAATCGACGTGACGGATCGCTGCGGGACTCAAGAGTTGCTGCACCTTGGACCAGGCAGCTTGCACACTTCGGAGAGTGTGGGCAGTGCGGGGGACGGAGGGAAGGAGGTGGCGAAGCACGGGGAGAGAGAGCACGGAGATCGAGCGTAGCTGACGGATTACCGGCTGCAAGCTTTCCGAAAATAAATATACGTATTTTTTAAATTAAAAATATAGTTTTTATTTGCATTACGTATATTAAATAATTTATGACAGGTTCATAAAAAAGAACTAAAAGCGTACCAAGATTTCAGCTAAAATTGCTAGCCAAATTAGGTTTGCGAGTAAAAAGGTGAAATCATAATTGAATAACCTCATAGGCAGCGCGGCAAGAGAGGGCGAGTGAAGAGAGTTCAGGAAGGGAAGGGAATGACGTGATGAGAGAGAGAATGACCGCCGGCAGAGAGAAGAGACCATCGGGGGAGGAGGGCGCGCGAGGCGAGGAAGAGGCGGGCGCGCGAGGCGAGGAAGAGGCGGGCGCGCGAGGCGAGGAAGAGGCAGGCGGGCGAGGCGAGGAAGCCGCGGCCAGCGAGGGCGAGTCTGAGGGAAGCGTCCAAAAGGAAGAGGAAAATCCAAACAAACAAAATGTTTTTCTCTCGATGAATTGATGAATAAAGGTATCCAAACACAAAGCCCCTCATTATATGAATATACGTCTTGAGACATTCGCGAGCTAACAAGAAGCTGCTTGGGTGCTGGTGGCGCTGTCCTCCGTTGCCGCTACAACACTCTGCAAACAGCAAATGTGTTATTTCGAAACATAAAGACAAAATAAGTTATTGAGGAAGAGATGAGTGTACTCAAGATCTCTCTGTTAGGAAGATTTGCTAACTTCACACTCCACGGAGACAGACTCTCGCGCAACGATGCGCTGGTCAATGAACAGCGACTTCACAAGCGGAGGGACTCTTAAACTGATGTTTTAGAATAACAACTTTAAGCAGATTGCTTTAGCAACTAACCACTGCTATTGTGATTTTGGCCTTAAAACGGAAAGATTCCAGGCTTCTTGGAGCTTGAATTCCATAGCAGAGTATATCCATGAAGGGAGAAAGAGTGTGAGTGTCCCGTACGCATAAGGGACGGCGAGCTGGTGGATCTCAGAAGAAGGGTCGTGGAGGCTGGCCACCTTGGAAGCCCATCCCGGAAACTGCTGGAAGATCATGTCGAGCAGAGAGCGTGGAAGCCGGCGAGAGGTGGGAGGCAGCAGTTCGAGAAGTGCCATGAGCACGCCTGAAGAAAAAAGGTGAGGGGGGGGGGGGTCGCAGGTATGTTGCTCTAAGACTCGTACAAATCCTCTCCCTCTCAGTATCCATCTTTCTTCCTTTCTCTCTCTATCCCCCTCTCTCTATTTCTCTCCCTCTCTCTTACTCCGTCTCGCCCCGTCTCCATCGCCCTCTTTCTCTGTCGTTGTGAAAATAAAGAAGAGAGTGCGCGTCGAGCACGAACCGTTTCCGAGCGGCTCCTCCAGTCTTCCTTGCAGTTCGCCCTCCGTCAGGATGCGCTTGAATAGGCGCGCGGCGAGTTTAGTGTCATCCGGACCAGAAACGGCGACCGCAGCTCGCACGACCTCCATTAGGTCCTCGTGCTCAAGGAAGCGAGAATGAGGAGAACACCATAATATTTGGAGATGGTCATTGCAATCAATTGCTACTCGTTTTAAAGATGTGTACATATGTATCTTTTGCGTTTTTTTTTATCTGTTGAGCTATATTAAGAACTGAGAGAGGAGAAAGTGGCTGACGTGGCAGATGGCGAGGGAAGAGGCGGGAGTCACGAGGCCTGCCAGGATCTTCAAGCAGTACTCGATGAGGTAGCTGCAGGACGGATCTTCAAACACGCAGACGCACTCGCTGTCCGACTGAACTTTCAAATTAATCTCATGTTAAACTAGGTATCCGGCGACTAATTCTACAGTATACTGTACAGTAGCGCTAGAGAACTAGTTTGAATTCGCACGTTCGCAAAGTTGCCTGTTCCTCGGCTACGTAGCAAATTCTCAAGCCGTGAGTTTTCATGTTACTATTGTTCAGAAAGCAATTTAAGAAAATCGCTCCAACTTTTTGGATATATTTCCGCCAAGATGTAAAAAAATAGGTTAGAAAAAACATAGAAACATGGGTATTCGCAGTCGAACTCGTACAACTCAACATTCAAATTTATATCGATTATATTGTTCTAACGACAAATTAGGACTAGGGTTGCATAGGGAATTGAAAAGTCAAAGAACGCACAAACCGGCACTCCGTGCTTGATGATTTTCCGGATGCACTCAACGATGCCGTTGATTAGCGTCACGTGCGAGTTCTGGCCGATGAAGAAGTTCCGGCTCCAACGATAGTCGAGGAAGGCTTCCGAGAGATCGTGCGCGACACATCTACATACATGTATGTAAATAGCTAATAAGGTCTGCAAGTAATGAGCGATTGCAGATTTCTATGTGTCGCAAAAGATGCCCTGTTCTACTTTTGTGTCATTCAAGATTTTTCACCGGGGCACTTTTAAGAATATATAAGATGATGAACGCACGCAGCAACGCAAGCACGCTCGTCGAAGAGGGCCTCGGAGAAGAAGAGCGTGATCTTGGAGTCCGAGAGGATCGTGCCCACGAGAAGCGAATTCCGTTGTTACTCTGGAAGTAGTAGCTCTCCTTTCACGCCTATGCCACTGTTTTGCTCATCTCTTTCGGTTTTGCGGGTTGAAAAAGTAACCCCATATTCGGCGAGCTCTGCGGCGCATTTGATGAGCGACACGAGGGTCAGGAGATGCTTGTCATGTGGCGCGGTCGATTCCATGCATTCGTGGACGCCGCGGCGGACGGCGATGGAGACCTGTTCATATTCAGTTCAATTACTACTGTTTTAAGCTCATACCTATTTGCACATCTTTATTTCATTAATGAACTACTCTGTTTAAATTAGTTTGTCTGTGCACCGCTGACCTTCTCGTAATTGTCGTCTTGTGAGTTGCCGCTGAAGTGACAGTGGATGAGGGAAAGTGCCGCCTGGACGTCTCTGTCCAAACAATATGGCAGTTTGGCCATTCGCTCGAAGCGGTGGATGGTCGCGTCGTTGAGGCGAGCCAAAACTTCCTCCTACTCGGTCATTGAGCGTTAGAATGCGCGCCAGTATTAGGAAAGTGTAACTCCATGGATATGCATATTGTATATTTATAATATATATATATATTATAAATATATATATATATATATATATGTACATATATATATATATATATATAGTATATTTATATTTATATTTATATTTATATTTATATACATATATGCTGTAGAACCTTGACGAATGTGCCTAGAGAATCCGTCCTGGCGAACTTCTCGACAATACAAAAGCAGCTGCTGAGCATGGTTTCGCAGGATCCCTTGTGGTCCTGTGGTGTATGAGCTTAGGTATAAATGGGAATGACTATGGTAGGGCTACAGTTGTAATTCTTATATGGCAGGAATGGACGGAGCTAAGGTATGAGTGGGCGGTTCTACGGTAGAAGTAGGAGACGTTTACATGGATCCCTGGATAATGGAGACGGCCCTCCAGCAGTCGCTTGCTGCAGGCGTCGATGAGGAGGTGGGGGAATCCGTACTCGATGAAGAAGTCGGTGCCAGAATCGATGAAGAAGTCAGGGCCAGAAAGTGGATCAACGATGCTTCTGCAATACAAGGCTGTGTTCTTCAACATGTTCATCCATCCCGGTCACTCTCATCCTCTCTCTTTTTCCTAATCTCCATGGATCTCAATGAGAAGAGCACAAAGAGAGAAGGGGTAGCGAGGAAGCGAAAAAGTATTTCAACAAAAAAAAAACCCGGTGGTGCAGTCATTCTTGTCTTGGATCGCATTCACAATGAAGATTCTCGCCTGCTGGTCAGAGAGCAACGACTTGGCGAAACATTTGGAGAAGTCATTCTAGAGAAGTAGTAATAGAATGAAAGCGAGGCGAGAGCAATAGAGAGAGATTGAATGAGAGACCAGTATTGCATAAACGAACATGTTTGGTGGCAAATAGGATGAACGCTCCCATCACCTTGGCACTGTCCAAGTTGACCTTGTCGAAGAATGGCCGACTGGCGAGCCAGAGGTCCTGTGCCAACTCCAACTGGAAGTGAAGAGTGACCAGAGCTTTCCCCCTTCCAATTTCCTTTACTCCCAGGAAATCCAAGCTTCCCGTTTCATTGACAACTTTGGCTTCTTCTCGGTCTCCAAAGATGTGAATGTGAGCTGAGAGCAGCTCGAGTGACGCTTCGAGATGATCAATTTGCTGGAAGGGCGTCTCGACCATTTTCGAGAAGCGGCGGAGCAGAGAAGTACGGATCGAGGGCAGGAGGCGATGCTGAAAACAGTAAGATATTAAAACGTATATATTTTTCCAATTTTCCTTTTAATGGAGATAATTATCTGTTTATGTATTTTTTATTCAGTATATATATTATATATTGAATAAAATTTTTTTATCAATATTCGTTATTTTTTCATCCTCATTCCCAAATATGCTTCCGTCCTCAATCTCTTGTTTCCTTCCTCCGACCCCCCCCCATTCTGTTCCATCTGACAATCTGTGTTGTGCACTCGCTGCATTCCCTCCTTGGAAACACGATTGCGTGGTCCCTTCCTTGCTGCACGATCGTTCGGCAGAGTCGATCCATGAGTGAGTAGTCGCTCTCTCCGTCGGCTGCCTCGAAGAGGCGCGCGAGCAGCGGCCAGAAATCTTGCTGAAATGGCGCTAATTTAATTCAAATGTGAAAATCCATTATTTTTTATATATTTTTAATATAGTTTAAAAGCAATTTTGACCATTAAATCTTGGTTCTTTTCTCTCACTGTGCGGTTGTGGATGTCGTTGTGGTGGTGTGTTTGGAGCAAGATAAAGAGCGCATCGAGGGTCGAGGCCAGCTGCGACTTCTCAGCGGCCGCTCGAAGTAAGGCGATCGCCTATATGAGATGCTTCATAGCATTTCAAAAACATTACTCGCCAGAGGTCAAATGTTCTTCTCTACTTTATATCCTTGTTTTGGTGTAGAAATGAGATTATGTTCTTATGCTATTGTCTTAATTTGCATGCACAGGTGTGAATTCTATGAAAGAAAATTCTAATTGCGTTATTATGATGCAGTTGAGCATAATTATGTTGCACTGCCCTAATCTCAAGCTTATTTGCATATTAAAATTAAGCGAACGAGTGGAATTGATCAGTCGAAAAAGGGAAGGGGAATCATAAGACGACCAAAGTGAATTCGTTGAATTGACGCGGAAGAGAAGATCCAATGACAAGGCGATTGAAGTGTGCGAGTGCCGTCAACTCGGCCGCCGGGCTGTTGAGACAGCTCAAGGCGAAGAATTAGAGAATGTCAAATATAGTAGTACTTTAAGAACTGAAATAGTTGGGAAGACTTTTTGTTAGTTTCGTACACGAGCGATAGGCTGTCACTGAACCTTAGCCCAGATGCGTAGTTCTTGACTACTCTGTAGTAGAAGCTGAATTAAAAAAATTGTATTCAATAGGTTGAATGTATCCTTTCTTCTAAACAAAATTGATTTAAATCAAACATAGTATCAAAAAAATTCCTTTACTCCGTATTACAGCACTTTATTTTTCATGTCGTGATTGGAAGTTTAAATATGCCTTACATTACGCTATACGCATATCTTCAGCATTAAAAAGGATATGGGAATCAATAGAAAAGCTGGCAGGACCTCTGGAGTTCAGGCGAAACATCGGAATCGTCCGCCATCGATGAAGGGAGTAGGTTGAAATGGCAACGAATGCCCTGGGACAATCTGCTTTCCTCTTTAGATGATGGTAAGTACATTAGTTCTCCGCACTTTTGCGAATGCTCTTTAGCAGAGCTTGAGAACATCAGTGAAAATAAGAACAAAGGATGAGCTCAGCTTATTTGCATGAATCTCTCCAATTCTTGCATATTTTTTCTTCTTAAACATGTAATCTCTTCTCCTTCGGCTTCATCTTCACAGAAATCGCCTGCCTCCTGCTTCCCTGGAGACTTTTGGCGTTTTCCTCGAGTATGTGATCAGAAAGAAGGCCTTTCCACGTTCAGTTGTCGTGTCACTTGTTCAATCGTCCACCCACCAAATAGTCTAATGATTTCTTTAAGTGATTATGTTAGTCATGAATAATTTTCTTGTTCTTTATAAATATATATAGAAAATATATGCATAGATATGTAGATAGATGTTGTGTTATAAAAAGCGATTTATAATAAATTAAGGAAATAAAAACAATTTATGAATCAAAAGAGAGGTCAAGTGAATGCAGATGCGAGACTACAATTTAACGAGACCATCGAGCTCGATTCGAGTTCTCCTTTCAAGTTTTGAGGAGCATTAGAGAGCGGCCCTGCCCGTCTACTTCTGCGCCACTCCCCCTGAGATGCGTCTCTTGGACGAGATCGTGAGGGAGATGGAGGCGCGCGACGCGCTGGTCGGGCAGCAAGAAGAGTCTTCGGCTGTTTAGGAGGGCCTCAGACCGCATACGAAGACGTGGGTCAGGGGTACAGGCCTTCGCTTGTCATTAGAAAATTGATGATAAGTACCAGATTCATTTTTATTATTATTTCGCAATTGATTTACAATCAAATACATACATTTAATAATGTGTTTTTTTTCAGTGACGTTCCGCGATTCTCCCTACCACTGAGCGACTCAACATCCCTAATCTAGTTGCCACCCCAGCTTTGCAAATAAAGATGTTTAATCAAAAGTTCTGTCTTTTGTTTCTTCAAGCCCTTGTTTCTAATTTTCATAAATGGAAACAATCTGTGGAGTGTGATGAATGGGCAGAAAAAAACCACGAAAAGTCAACATTAAAAGATAAGACAGGACAGCTTCGCTTCGCATTCGGCCAGTGGTTACCTAATTTAGAAGCAACTATTTGATCTTTCAAACAATGAAATGGAATTCTGCTTATAGTATTCTATTAATGGGGGGATTTGAGTTATCAAGAGAGAGAGAGAGCGAGAGAGAGAGAGAGAGAGAGAGAGAGACGCCGGCCGCACGGCCGTCCGCACCGACACGGCCGTCCGCACCGACACGGCCGTCCGCACCGACACGGCCGTCCGCACCGACACGGCCGTCTGCACCGACACGGCCGGCCGCACGGCCGTCCGCACCGACACGGCCGTCCGCACCGACACGGCCGGCCGCATGGCCGTCCGCACCGACACGGCCGTCCGCATAGCCATACAGGTCGTCACCCGGTGGATGTCTGCATGGAATGCAGGCGGGGCTTCACAATCAGACATTTCACACTCGCAGTTGACTTTGCTCTAAACATAAGCCTCTTTTCTGATGTTGTTCTTTTACGGTTTTCAATGAAGTGATATATTATGAATGAGAACAAAGAAGGATAAAGAGAGTGAGAGATATAGAGAGAAAGAGAGAGAGAGAGAGAGAGAGAGAGAGGGTGAAGTGTGCGTTAGACAAAGAAAGCAACACAAATTGCGCAAGGAAAAAAGAGAAGAATGGTTGGTGAATTTATCAATAAAAAGGGATCAGAATTTTTCAGTACCCTAATCTTGTAATTACGATCGATTAGATACTTAAGTGAAGAATTGTTGCGCAGTTGTGACAAAACATTTCAAATGTTTGATTTCTCGAAGTATTTGGTTCATGATATCGCGATCTCTTGTTGTTAATTGCTGCGCGTTTTAATCTAGTCCTATTGCTTTTCTCAAAATGGTCGTTAAGAAAAGTGATATAGCATTGTTGGAGACTGAAATAAACCTGCTGTGTCAATGTTCGCGCAATTCCCGCTAATTTCGATGCTCCACTATTGTGTAAATCATTACTTATGAATGTAGTTGCACAAATGTGATGTTACGTGGTATTTTTAGCGCCAGTATTCTGTAGGCTATGCATTGGGTGGGCTCCCCCCATTTAGCTTGCATAAGCACACCATTCTTTTTATGCTTCCAGGCTAGCTGTGGCGGAAGATGAGAGGCAGTGGAAGGGCGGCAGAGCCGGGACGAGGAAGAGTCACATGTGCTGCGATTCTTAGTGGCAACCTGGAGGCGGAGTCGGAAGTTGGAGAGCCCGACGACTGGACCGGGCGACTTCCGGAGTCGACAAGGTTCGAAGAATAACGATAAACATAAGATTGAGATGATGGCATAGTGATGTGACTTCTCCATGCAACTTTCGCTTGTTTCTTTCAAGGGAACAAGAAGCGAGGATCCTTAATTTTACAGATCGGAGTGGCATATATTGCTCGGTTACTTAGCGTTAAATTAAAGTGGCTTGTTCGAAAAGAATTTTTACAATATTTAAAGTTGAAAGAACATCATCTACCGTAGCCTGCCGCATTCGCGCTGATCCAGTGCGGTATTGCTCTTGGGGTGCCATGTTTTTGTCCAGTATGTTTCGAGTCCCCGTCGCACAGAGACAAATTGTGGTTGTGGGTGAAAGAACATGCATTATTATTGCGTATTTGATCAAATAACCATTTTTTGATGGGTGGTTTTCGAGTTTTAAACCTCTTTTCTCTTTAGACGTTCTTCTCCACTCGCTCGCTCCAGTACTGTGGGCACCGACTTTCGGCAGTCACTGCAGTTTCCCGGCTCTGGCAATCAGGTAGTCGATGAGCGCGGCAATATTAATTGCAATTATTTTTTCGGATGCACAGTTGCTGACTGTGGTGAGGATTACCACTAGTATGCAGGTTGGGTTACGTATGGTGTGAACTCATGAAGCAGGCTCTCAGTTCTATCTGAGGAATGTCATATATCTACTTGTATGTTTTTTTTTGTAAAGAAGCTACACCCTCCCAGGTTCTTGGTGGTGGGATCTTTGAAGCGAGACACCTTCTCGCTTCAAAGATCCCACCACCAAAAACCTGGGAGGGTGTAGCTTCTTTTGCCTGCAAATATTCCCAAATTTGGTGATTTCGAGTGTCCTTCTGCAATTTCGGTCCGCACTTTTCCATGTCTATACTTTGGAATTGGCTCGGACTGCCAAAGGCAATTTTAAATTAATTAATCACTGTTATGCAAGATTCCATATTTGCTATCCCAATGTTAGGACAACTTTTTTCCTTTTGATTACTGTGCTTGTTTCTTACCTAGGTTTTTTGTAAAAGAATGAGTATCACTTCAGAATAATCTTATTATAAAGTCGGCTAGTAGTATTGGTGTCACCATAGGTGCGCGATACCGTATCTATAGAGCGAGGGAATTCCCCGCGATTTTTGTCACGATCGTCAGAATGAACATTTCTGATAACACGGGATGCTGTGAAACTGCAGGATCGAGAAACATTTATGCCCCAAAAGCGACGGGAAAAATTCAAATGAATTTTGGGTATTGAAAAAAATTTTGTGCTGTCAACAAGGGAAAAAATTGTCAGAATCAGTTTCCTTAACACCTTTGTGAGGTAGACAATACCACCATTGCTGCATCAGGCAGCCTGCAATGTTTGTATTATACACCTCCAGAAAGATATTTGGACACTAAAAGGTAATTGTTTTGGTCTGACATTTCTAAATCAATGGTTGCCCATTGTGGATCTGTGACGTGCGATTGCAGTATCTGTAGATATTATGAACCATTCATGAGAATTTATATTTAAATAAATAAAGTAATATGTTCGTGTTATGTAGGTCTGTCCACGATTGTGTGAAAACTCATTATACTCAATGTGCTTTTTTCACTGATCATATTCTAAATTGTATTGAGTGCCTCTGTTATTCCAGTTCTCTACTTGCAGAACTCTGGGAGTGCACGAAACGAGGTTCGACAGGAGGGAAGTGAGCAAAGAGAGGCTCTGCCTCCAATTGTCACTTTCAATCAAGTTTGGCTTATTTCTTTCTTTTCAATTTCATAGGAGGCTTGTGATTTCCACTCAGAATCATCGCTTCAAAAGTTATGGCAGTTCGTTCCAATACTGATTTACTTGCCTGTGCAGCAGGTCGCTTTGTTTGTGCAGATGACCAACGGATCTAAATTTATCATCCAAAGTATAACTACTTTGTTTCCCTGTTAAATCTTCCGTAATTTTTATTTGTACCTCACCCCTCAAGAAGATTGGAATTTCATAGCTTATATTTCTGTCAATTCCAATAGTTGTGAGCTCTTACATTCCCTGTGTGGATTCAGTAAAGGACGAGGAAAGTCGGCAGCAATCTCTTTGTCTGGTTAGAATGATCTCATCATTTCTTTATCGCAAAACTGGCTTTACATCGCTTTATGTTTATACGAAAAAATTTATCATGAAACATATCTCCTTGATCTCACTTCCACTGTAATTTTATGTTCGCTCATTAGCTTAGTCAACGCTTCGTTATAACTTCTTTAACAGAAAAATTTCCCCAACAACGAAAGTGGGTATTCCGTCCGACCCTTGCCAAAACAGACTGGGGGTGACGCTTTAAGTCAGTCAACCCTTCTCTCCCCCCCCCCCCCAATTTTCGACGAGGTGTTTGCCTAAAAGTAGTTTCCCTTCCATGCTATCTGTTGTTTGATCCCTTGTGCTACTTACAGGCTTCTCCTGACAAGAGTGATCGGAATGTGGACCCGGGAGAGACGAGTGACCGATCCTTCACCCAGAATCACCGCGGCGCATTCGTCAACTCTGGATTTTCGAGGTGCTGCTAGATGAATCATAGCGGACTTGGATGTGTCAATTTGTTATTTAGACAGATTTTGTATCTGCTGTTTGGGTTTTATTTTGCTGAAATTAGAACGAAGGAAGTTAAGAGCGAAATAAATGACCGGTGTTGAAAGGTCTCGTTGGTTACAGCCACGCCTCCTCGAACAATGGGATGGGAAGCGGAGGGAGGTATTTCGGAGGACAAAGGGGAAGGAACACCGGAAGAGGCGGAGGAGGCTACGAACGATGGGATGCGAGCAATGGAGGAGGAACATCGCTTACCTATGAGCAACAGCAGATGATTCGAAACTCCAGGACCACCTTGGTTTCTGGCTCTTGCCTGCTTCTCTCAATTAAATGCTTCATTCAGTTAAATGTTTATTCTGTGTTTTTTTTTCAAATATTTCAAACAAAACCAGTACACTTTTACAATTTGATACTAAACATATACTTAAATTTTTCATTACCATGGTCTTTAAAATGCCGACATTTGCAGAAAAAGACGGCGGCATGCATGGTTTCGGCACTGCGGTTCAAGACGAGGGAAGAGCTCAGAGCGAACCGCCCTGGCCTTGTCGAGCTCTTCGTTACCGATGCGGACTTTCGCCAGTGCATGATTCACCACGCCATCCAGTGAGGACTTTCCTCTATTTATTACGGTATTAGTCATTAGTGCTTCCGAAATTATATATATATGTATATATATATATATATATATATATATATATATATATATTTAGCAGGAGAACATTTTTTCCTTCTCCCATATCATTTTTTGTGCTCTTAATGGTAAGAATTTATAGGGAATATTAAAAAAAATATTTATAGATATACAATCACAAGAATTTTTAAATTGGTGACATTTACAGAGATGACAGTCCGCTGGTGGGGAGCGAGTTATTGAAGCTTGGCCAGATGGTCAAGCTTCTATTGCAGAGAATTAAAACATTCGAGTAAGTTTGTGCTCTTTTCATGCCCTTTTTTCCATGAATTGCATGCAACGATAGCAGTCATCATTCTATATTTTAAGAAGTATTTTATATAATGTGGAATAAATGCCACTGTTGACTGATTGAAAAAAACAGAGGGAGGTAAGCAGGATGATTGGGGCCCGGAAGGAAAGATGAAGAGAGTAAAAGCAGAATTCATGGCTCCGGGAAGGCAAATAAGGGTGGGTACATTAAATAGACGGTACCTTTTTAAACGGCACTTATTTTATACTTAAATTAATGCTCAGAGAAATTTTCGAAACCGTTATGAAGTGGTTATTTTATGGGCAGCATCAATTTCTCACAGAATGACCCCTAAGAATTAGCCCTATTTTCCATTGCAGTACCCCTGAAATCAAGAACAACGAATCGGAATGGGAAGTTGATGTTGGAGCAAGTCCGCCTGAAATCCTGGGCCATGACGAGGAATACTCTGAAAGAGG